>CM062807.1:262307472-262760742 GCA_031772625.1 Pinus tabuliformis
GACTCTAGCAAAGGGACTCCACGAAAAATGAAGCCCAACGTCACCAAAAGCAACGGAGGATTCTTCAACTCTAGGAGAGGGTAATCTAGTATGTAACCTATTCACCCCCCCCATGCATTCGAGTGTCTAGTTTTGGAATTGGGTTCTGCATGGAGGTAATTTGCCTACGGGTGGGAGTAAATTGGGTTGGTGGAAGTTTCTAACGTTGATAGTTTGGCAGTAGGATTTTATTCTCGCCAAAATCACCTCGGTGTTGATTAGCTATGAAATTCTCTTCTCTTTAACGGGGTTAATTAGGCTCTAGGCAAGGGTGTTAACCCTAGGGAATGTTGTAGTCTGGCTTGGCTCAAAGACTAGGGGGTCTAGGATTGGGTTGCTGTCAGTTTATGTTTTACTTCTAGGGTTTGCTTTACAATGGTCTATGGTAATGACTTGCCTAGTTGGCTTTCGGGGCTTCGCACCCATGGCTTGTGTCGAAGCGTCTGTAAGGTCGTGGTTGAAGAGATGTGTCACCCAGGGTATGGGAATTTTCATAATGGTGTTGGAGTTGGCTATGATAGGCTTGGAATTTTCGTTTTTGGTCATTACGCAAATAGGCCTGTGGCTGGATGGCGTTTGGGGCTTTCGTACCCATGGTCTTTGTCGAAGCGTCTGCAAGGTTGTTTTCGAGGTGCTATGACACCCAAGCGTCTACGAGGTCGCTATTGAGGTACTGCGTCACCCAGGGTATGGGAATTTTCATAATGGTGTTGGAGCTAGCTATGAGGAGCTCAGAATTTTGGTTTCTAGTTGTTATGCAAATGGGTCGGTGGTTGGTTAGCTTTCAGGGCTTTGCACCCAAGGCCTATGTCAAAGCGTCTGTGACGTTGTTGTCGAGGTGTTGCAACATCCAGGGTATGGGAATTGTCATAATGGTGCAGGAGTTGGCTATGATGGGCTCGAAAATTTTGTTTTTGGTTGTTATGCAAATGGGGCTGGGGGTCATGGGATTGAATGCCTAGGTGGGTTGGTGGACTTCAAGTGGTTGCAGGGTCTGCGAGTGGTGGAGAGACAATGCATAATTTTAAGTCAATTACAGTTTCTTTCTCCCATGGCAGGTGCGTAGAGAGATAGGCTCTCCTAGGCGCGAAGGGCTTCTGGGCTCACACCCTCACCTGCACAGGGATTTTTCAACTCCTATTTCATTACCAGGCATCAGGATTGTGTTGCGATGGCAAGAGCGGTGAAGGCTAGGGGCCGAAGCAAGAGGCCTCGGGCAGCTGAGCAAGAGGATGAGCCCAACTCCTTAGGTGGGAGACGTGGCATAAAACTGGTCGCCAACCTCATTAATGAAGTGACCAAAGCATATCGTGAAGGGACCAGTGAAGAGATTAGAAGTTTGATTGAGGAATGGGAAGCTGACCTGAACCACCAGACGAGCGTGACAGAGATAAAGATTGGGAATTAGAACATGATGGTGTCGAACCCTAGGAATACTCGAGGGCAGGTGACGTAGTTCAAGCAAGCCCCGTATCTGTATTGGATTATGAAAATCCTCCTAGGCAAGGGACTGCAACAAATTTTAATGAGCATGGTGACAACAGTGCAGGACTTTCCCAACTACAAACAGGATTTCCAGAAGTTGCAATTCCAAATGCAAAAACAGGATGGATGCCTTGGCCGCATTGAGAAACACTTCCCTTGTTTGTTCTCACAGACAATGTTGCCTGGTTCCAATGCCAAGGATTCGAATCCAGTCAAATCCACCTCTGCTGAGCAAGATGATTAGAATGTTAGCTGGTTTTCAATTTTGATTAGTACATATGCAGATAGCTTTTACTTTTTAGTTTGAAGTCATATATGTTTATAGGCAAATAGAGTATGGGCAAGGACATGATATACAAACTTATATAGCTTGGGTAGAAAGACTTATTACTTTTTGTTACTGGATGGCTTATCATGCGGTTAGGTGGCCAATAGACTTGGTTTCCTGCCAGGCAAGTTGAGGCCACCTAACTTGTTTTATGTGGTTGTAACTTGCTTATTTATTAATGAAAATGGAAGGATCTACCAAGCTTACAATATATATATATATATATATATATATATATATATATATATATATATAACTAAAAAAAATATGAAGAAGATAGGGTCGGGACCCAAAAACTACTAATTTTCTAGCCATCGTATCTATTTAGATTACTAGGCCTTCTTTCAATTTCTATGGCTTCCTTAAACTTGTGGTGAAGGAAATAATTAATCCTAGCAATGACCTGGGCCTCTTTAATGTAGATGTTATGTTTAGTATTTTCCCATGTTTTCCTAGAGTTGAGGATCAAGTCCTCCCATGTTTGATGTTAGTTGTGTGCTCATGAATCCTTTGATTTATTGAGCTCCCAATCTCACCTATGTAAGGAGCCCCACAAAAACAGGAGATGACATAAACACCTTTCATATTCTTAGGGTCCACTGGGTCTTTTACAGATCTCAGGGAGATCCGAATGGTGTTTAGGGTTAAAGGTTGAGGAAACCTTATGCTTCCTTAGGATCCTCACAATCTTGTTAGTGGTCCCTTGGATAAATGGAATATGCACCCCTCAAAAACCGATCCTTGGGTTCTTTTATAGTCTTAGGACATTTGTTAGCTTCAAGGAAAGTTTTAAGACATTGGTGCCTACTATACCCATTATTATTAAAAACATTAAGGAGATGGGTTTTCTCATCATTAAGGTGGTTTTCATTATAAACCAAAGGCCTTGTCCTCAACACAATTTAAACCAAAGCTATGGAAGAGGTTTGTGGATGATACCCGTGTCATCTAGTTCCATCATTAGGAAAAGTTGAACCTTTTTTTCCAACATCTTAACAATCAATCTAGCTCCATAAAGTTCACCATGGAATGTGAAATCAATGGGAGTCTGCCTTTCCTCAACGTCCTTATTTCGAAGAAGGATGATGGTTTTTTCTCTCACCAGGTCTTTTGTAAGAAAACTCACACAAAGCAATATCTTCATGCTAAATCCCATCATTTCCCTACTCAGAAGTTGGGTGTTCTCAACACCTTAGCTACTCGGACATTAATAATTTTTTATGAAAACCACCTTAATGATGAGAAAACCCATCTCCTTAATGATTTTAATAATAAGGGGTATAGCAGGCACCTCTTAAAGCTTTCCTTAAAGCTGACAAAGGTCCTAAAACTATAAAAGAACCCAAGGATCAGATTTTCAAAGGTGCAACTTCCATTTATCCAAGGGACCACTGACAAGATTGTGAGGAACCTAAGGAAGCATAAGGTTTCCTCAACCTTTGGACCCCTAAACACCATTTGGAGCTCCCTAAGATGTGTGAAAGACCCTAAGAATATGAAAGGTGTTTATGTCATCCCATGTTCTTGTGGGGCTCCCTACATAGGTGAGACTGGTCGTTCAATAAATCAAAGGATTCATGAGCACGCATCTGACATCAAACATGGGAGGACCCAATCTTCAGCGCTAACAGAACATGCGGAAAAGACTAAACATCACATCTGCATTAAAGAGGACCAAGTCATTGCTAGGATTAATCATTTCTATCAACGCAAATTTAGGGAAGCCATAGATATCGAAAGAAGGCCTAGTAATCTAAATAGAGACGATGGCTAGAAAATTAGTAATCGTTGGGTCCCTACCATGTCTTGTTTTATATATATATATATATATATATATATATATATATATATATATTATTTATTTTATTTTAGTTTATTTATTTATTTAATTTTCATTTTATTTTTTTTTATTTTAATTTTATATTTTTGTCGCTGATTTAGATATATATATATATATATTTTATTTTAGTTTATTTATTTATTTAATTTTCATTTTATTTTTTTTATTTTAATTTTATATTTTTGTCGCTGATTTATTTTTGATTTCTAATTTATATTTTGATTTATTATACCATGGTGTTAGGTATTCAATTTTGCTTTTAACTGTGTACTAGTTTATCTTTGACCAAAAAATTGTGCAGCTTATCCATAGCTTAACATTGAGAATTTAATTTGTGTTCTTTTTTATTATTATTTAAATTTATTTATGCATAAGGTGATTGGTTGAGGTCTTATTATGGGTTGTTTAATAACTTATTTTTCTATTAGTTAGTAATTTTTTGTTTTTAATTTTATTTCATTTTTATTTAACTTTTTTATTTTGAATTTTTTTTACTTTTTTTTTCTATTATTTCCATTTACATAAATTATAATTTTTCTTCCTTAAGAACACATATGTTAAATAATAATAAGGTTGTCTTTCGGATTAATCACATTCTTGAGATTTGGTCGACGTTTCGAACCAACTAATGTGGTTCATCCTGAGGACAAAGGGGAAAAAATCAATGTTCGTAATTGTTGAAATAGCAGAGAAGCATCATTGCCTGAAATTAGTCGTTATGATATAGCCGTTAGGAAAAGGTTGTTAAGAATTAGTTAATGGGATATAAAATTAATTGATTAATTAAATATTTATTTACATATTAAAAAATGATTATAATATAATATAATAATAAATTAATGGGATAATATTTATTTATTATATATTTCTATTCATTTTCAAGGTTATAAACTAAATAGAGAAGGGAAGAGTGTTTATGTTTTATTAATTAAATTGGACAAACTTGTGGGGTTGCTATGTGATCTAATTTAGAATATTAGATTGTTGTGCTAAGATCCTCCTCGGATTAGAAACAAAATTCTTTCATTGTGCTTAAGGATTCATGAATTTTTGTAAGTGAAAAATGAGTTTTTATGCTAATTTTATGAGCGATTTTAACATAAGTAAAAGACTGAACAACAACATAAACATGTACAGAACATCATCAAAAAACACATCACAATAGGAGCATGATAAAGGAGTTCACCCCTCCTGGGCTACGTCTCCTTCGTCCAACTTCCAAAGGCTTGGGCCTCTCTATTATACTCAAAATTGTAAAAATATGTGTTTAAAATGCTCAAATGCTTCTAAAACCTGCTCCAATGAGTCCAGAATGTCTGAAAATGGCTACCTAACCTCTTTTTTCATCCAATTTGGTACTAGAGAAGTTATGACATCTCCTAGTTTTCCCACTATTCGCTCTACAATTTCCTAAAATTCTGGAAATGTCCTACATTTTTGCCCCAAAAATCCGCTAACAGAGCGCCAAATTGCACAAAAGGTAGGCGAAATTGTAGGACACTTAATTTCTCCTCCAAGTCCTTAACTCTGAAAAATCAGGTCATGTGGCAGCATGGGACTGGGACTGGGCTCTTAACTCCCGCTCCGCCTAATCCACTAACGATTACAACTCCGCGGTTATCGGATGTTCACATGGTGGTCTAGCGATTGCGGTGGCAGTTATCGTGGCGGTGACATTTGTCACTGCAGTTGATAGTATGTATGTTCACATGAGAGGGTCGTCGGAGGTTACGTTGGCGGTCTCCCCCCAAATCTCCTCCGAATCGTATTCAAATATATGTGGCCGGCTATACCTACTAAGTAACACGGTGTGGTGTAATGGTAATGCGTTGTTATGTGTGTCGAGAGGTTCTGGTTTCAATTCCTGTTGCCTCTGGTTCAGTTTTTGAACCAATTTTTGGTGGCCTCCCAGGTTTTCATGTGGTGGCCTCCAGTTGGGCCATGTGGCAGCCTATGGTTGGCCATCAACCACCAATAAAACACTGCCATTGTACACCAGTCCTAGAGTGACACTTGTCACCTTATGATTCGCCACTTGCAAGGAATATTCTAAGGATATTCCATAGAATATTCCAAGGAATATTCTTTTTGTTGACTGGGCTATACGGATTCCCAGTCAGCACCCTTGCCAGCTCCTGCACCAAATTTGTTTGTTTGGGAAAATGAACAAATTGTGTTTTTGGGAACATACGGTGTCCGTTTTGCGCAAAATAAGTTGTGTCGGATTCAGGATGACGAGCACTACGTGGTCGTTTAGGTTCCACACCATTCTGAATTTTTTTATTTTTGATCATAATTTTGAGCACCTGATCACTTCTCCCCACTGGAAGCCTTTTGGACCCCAAAAGATCACTTTTAGTTGTCCAGCAGGTGACGGTACAGTTCCCTTACCTTTCCAATCTCGATCCATTTATCACCAACTTGGAACTTGTGATCGACACGATGCTTGTCGTGCCTTTCTTTGTACTTTCCTTTACTCTTTTCAAGTTGATCTTGCACTGTTTGATGTACCATTTGGAGTCATTCAATGAACTCATTGGCTTTGTCCATGTTGCTATTAGTAGGAACATCCTTCTTACCAATATGATACAACACATTATGATGCAAATGACAAATAAATTCCTCTACTTGATTGCTTTGACTTAAGCTTGAATATACATCTTGAAAGTATGTATTTTTTTGAACATAAATTTCATGTAAAACAAAATGATGCTTGAGGAAAGTAGTTATACAAACTATAGGCCTAGAAAGTACATCAACAAACTTGTCGCTTATACCTTTTGACCGAGTGGAATAGTAGAAGAAAACCCATCCAATGAAAGTGCCTTTGTCGCTGCAACTTAAACACTGCACCATTGAAAATTTATGAATGAAAATAAATGGGCTTACCACATTGCATAAAGACTACGCCCATGGCATAGTCGCATACATCAACCTGAAACTCAAATGTCTTTTACAAGTTTATAAGAACAAGTATAAAGGTTGAACTGGTCTTTTTTTTTTAAAGCATCAAATGCCTCTTGTTGTTTGCCTCCCCAAAGGAAGACCATTTGCACAATTGCCAAACAATGCAAATAAGACACAATAGAATAAAAATTAACAAAATATTTCCTCCAACTTTGGGTTGCTCCCAAAAAACCTCTTATCCAAAGGACTATCTTGAGCATTGACCAATCCATAATGGCATCAATCTTGGAGAGGCCTAACTTCAGCTCACCTTCTCCAATCTTATGGCCCAAGTACATCAAAGAAGTTTTACCCAACATATACTTTAACATCTTCAATAAAAAATGTTCTTAACATATGACACCAGGTATTTTTTTCTCACACATGACATGTTCATAATGAATTTTTCTAAAATGAAAATGTCATCCAAGTAGACTATCATGTCTAGAAATGGCTTCAATACATCTTTTTCAAATGCATGAAATTAGTAGGGGCATGGAAAAGACCAAAAAGCATAACAAGCCATTCAAACAAATCTTGCTTAGTTTTGAATGTCGTTTTCCAATGTCTCCTTCAACAACTCTACTTTGATGATAGCCACTTCTTGAATCCCATTTAATGAAATGCTCTCCATTATTCTTGGAGACCAAAACAATAAGTGCACCACATGGTGAAGGAGATGGTGGATGATCCTTTTGTTCAACAACCCATGGAGTTTCTTTGTTATTTCTACACTTTCCCTTCTTAACATCCTATGAATGTCAATGTTAGAAAGAAGACACCTTTGTTGCAATGGTATTTCATGTTGGACTCTCCTCTTTGAAGGAAATCCTTTTGCTTTCTGAAACACCTCATCATCATGGTTAACAACATCAACCAAATCAGTTTTCAATTTTTAATTACAACCATCAAACACTTCATAATCAACATCAACATTGAGTTTGATCATAAGAAGCACTAAATTATTGCTTGAATTCACTAGTCTTTTCATTTTCCTTGCATTAACTAATGAATGATTTAGTTTCTTACGATGAGCTCTCACAATATACTCCACACCATCTTTGAACAAGTGGTACTTGTTTTCATGACGATAGAAGATTGTTTTTCTATCATAGAGGTAAGGACTACCCAAAATAATTCCTGATATATCAAGAGATACAACATCTAATTCAACTTCGTCAATGAAGTTTGTTGTGATTGCAAACCGAAGAATACATTTTCTTGTAACCTGTGAATTTGTGTCCTTGCATATCCAACCTAGTGGATATGGCTTGGGATGTAAACTAGTTTCAAGATTAAGTTTCTTGACTAAGACATCAGATATCAAATTAGCTTGAGACCCACTATCAAAAAGTGTGTCGATTTTTGTATGTTTTGAAATTACCCTCACATGAAATAATTCAATCCTTATTTCTTCATTTGGAGTGCTAGTGTGTGAATTTGATATACTAGTGCTAGCAATGAATTCTTTTCCTTTTATACCCATGGTTGTAATTTTAGTTTCATCGCCCGAATCGGATCCCAAATCCTCTGGAATGACGACATCTGTCTTTTATTTTCCTTTGTTGTTGAGTTTCATTGGTTTCATCTCCGGATGAAGCTTCTAGGAATTAGCTTCATTGTGACCTTATCTAGAACAATGTTTGCTTATTGTTTTCTCTCCTTCCTTTTTAATGCATGCATTTTTCTTTCCCTTGAAACCCTTTTCTTTCTCTTTACCCTTAAATGGCTTTTTACTACCTTCTTCTCGAGTGCTTTTCCCTCTTGCCTCAAGATGAGTCGCATGCACACACACATCATCTAGATTATTGGGATTAAACAATAAGATAGTATGCCTAAGGTAATTGTGTAAAGCCCCTATGTACTTCAGCAATGTGTCCTATGATTGAAAATCTACACCTAACATTAAAGACTTTTTTCTGAATTCTTGGGTGTAATATTGCACATTTTGACCTTTAAGTTGTCTAAAGTTCTGCAAATTCATGATGGATTTCTGCATATAAGCTAGAGGGTAGAATTGTCTTTGGATTGCAGCAATGAAATCATTCCAAGAAATTGAGATCTTACCATGTTTTTTTATCTCCTCTTGAGTCTTTGATTCCAACCATACTAGTGTTGCACCCTCCATTCTCAAGAAAGATAATTGAATCTTTATGTCATCCTCTTGAAGGCTTTGAATTACGCAATAGACCTCCAACTGACGAATATAATTATCAAGCTTCTTTTCATTCAATTCACCATTATACATGGGCAGCTCAAATTTAACATCAAGTTTTAAAAAAGGTGATTTACCAGTTCCTTTTGAAGTATGGTGATGAGTATGGGTAAGGTTTGTGTTAGTGGAAGAGGTTGAAGAGGCTTGTGAAGAAGAAGATGAAGAAGATGGTGGAGAGGGTGGAGGTTTATCTCCATTTCCATTACCTCCTCCTGAAGAACCTTCTCCTTTGTGAGGTTTGGAACTTTCCCCTTGTAACCTGGTATTCCTCTCTTCATAAAGGACCTTCACAATCTTTGTCATATGAAAAAATAGGCCTAGAAAGTACATCAACAAACTTGTCACTTATATCTTTTGACCGAGCGGAATAGTAGAAGAAAACCCATCCAATGAAAGTGCCTTTGTCGTTGCAACTTAAACACTGCACCATTGAAAATTTATTAATGAAAAGAAATGGGCTTACCACATTGCATAAAGACTATCCCCATGGCATAGTCGCATACATCAACCTGAAACTCAAATTCCTTTTTCAAGTTTAGAAGAACAAGTATAAAGGTTGAACTGATCTTTTGTTTTAAAGCATAAAATGCCTCTCGTGTTTGCCTCCCCACTGGAAGGCCTTTTGCGCAACTGCCAAAGAAGGCAAATGAGCTACAAGAAAAATTAACAAAAACTTTCCTCCAACATTGGGCTGCTCCCAAAAAACCTCTTATCCAAAGGACTATCTTGAGCATTGACCAATCCATAATGGCATCAAACTTGGAGACGTCTAACTTTAGCTCACCTTCTACAATCTTATGGCCCAAGTATATCAAATAATTTTTACCCAACATATACTTTGACATCTTCAATAACAAATGTTCTTGACATACGACATCAAGTATTTTTTTTCTCACACATGGCATGTTCATAATGAAATTTTCTAAAAATGAAAATGTCATCCAAATAGACTATCATGTCTAGAAATGGCTTCAATACATCTTTCTTCAAATGCATGAAGGTAGAAGGGGCATGGAAAATACCAAAAAGCATAATGAGCCATTCAAAAAAATCTTGGTTAGTTTTGAAAGTCGTTTTCCATATGTCTCCTTCAACAACTCTACTTTGATGATAGCAACTTCTTAAATCCCATTTAATGAAATGCTCTCCATTCTTCTTAGACACCAAAACAATAGGTGCACCACATGGTGAAGGAGATGGTCGGATGATCCTTTTGTTCAACAACCCATGGATTTGCTTTGTTATTTCTGCACTTTCCCTTCTTAACATCCTATGCATGTCAATGTTAGAAAGAAGACACCTTTGTTGCAATGGTATTTCATGTTGGATTCTCCTCTTGGAAGGAAATCCTTTTGCTTTTTGAAACACCTCATCATCATGGTTAACAACATCAACCAAATCAATTTTCAATTTTGAATTACAACCATCAAACACTTCATAATCAACATCAACATTGGGTTTGATCATAAGAAGCACTAAATTCTTGCTTGAATTCACTAGTCTTTTCATTTTCCTTGCATTAACTAATGAATGATTTAGTTTCTTGCGATGAGCTCTCACAATATACTCCACACCATCTTTGAACAAGTGGTACTTGTTTTCATGACGATAGAAGATTGTTTTTCAATCATAGAGGTAAGGACTACCCAAAAAAAATCCTGATATACCCAGCGGTACAGCATCTAATTCAACTTCATCAATGAAGTTTGTTGTGATTGCAAATTGAAGAATACATTTTCTTATAACATGTAAATTTGTGTCCTTGCATATCCAACACAATGGATATGGCTTGGGATGTAAAATGGTTTCAAGATTAAGTTTCTTGACTAAGTCATCAGATATCAAATTAGCTTGAGACCCACTATCAAAAAGTGTGTCGATTTTTATATGTTTTGAGATTACCCACACATGAAATAATTCAATCCTTGTTTCTTCATTTGGAGTGCTAGTGTGATAATTTGATATACTAGTGCTAGCAATGAATTCTTTTCCTTTTATACCCATGGTTGTAATTTTAGTTTCATCGCTCGTATCGGATCCCAAATCCTCTGGAATGACGACAGTTGTCTTTTATTTTCCTTTGTTGTTGAGTTTCTTGGGTTCCATCTCGGGATGAAGCTTCTTTTATTAGCTTCATCATGACCTTCTCTGGAACAATGTTTGCATATTGTTTTCTCTCCTTCCTTTTTAATGGATGCATTTTTCTTTCCCTTGAAACCCTTTTCTTTCTCTTTACCCTTAAATGGCTTTTTACTACCTTCTTCTGGAGTGTTTTTCCCTCTTGCCTCAAGATGAGTGGCTTGCACACACACATCATCTAGATTATTGGGATTAAACATTAAGATAGTATGCCTAAGGTAACTGTGTAAACCCCCTATGTACTTTAGCAATGTGTCCTATGATTGCAAATCCACACCTAACATTAAAGACCTTTTTCTAAATTCTTGGTTGTAATCTTGCACATTTTGACCTTTAAGCTATCTAAAGTTATACAAATTCATGATGGCTTTCTGCATATAAGCTAGAGGGTAGAATTATCTTTTGATTGCAGCAATGAAATCATTCCAAGAAATTGAGATCTTACCATGTCTTTTATCTCCTCTTGGGTCTTTGATTCCCACCATACTAGTGTTGCACCCTCCATTCTCAAGGAAGCTAACTGAATCTTTATGTCATCCTCTTGAAGGCTTTGAATTCTGCAATAGACCTCCAATTGAAGAATCCAATTATCAAGCTTCTCTGCATTTGCTTCACCATTATACATTGGCAGCTCAAATTTAACATCAAGTTTTAAAAAAGGTGATTTACCAGTTCCTTTTGAAGTATGATGATGAGCATGAGTAAGGGTTGTGTTAGTGGAAGAGGGTGAAGATGCTTGTGAAGAAGAAGATGAATAAGGTGGTGAAGAGAGTGGAGTTTTGTCTCCATTTCCCTTACGTCCTCTTGAAGAACCTTCTCCTTTGGGATGTTTGGAACTTTCCCCTTGCAACCTGGTATTCCTCTCTTCATAAAGGACCTTCACAATCCTTTTCATGTCAAAGAAAGCCTTTCTGAAGGTCTTCTCATCTTCTATCATGTTTGTAGGTTCTCCTTCATGAGACATGATCTATGGAGTCTCAACTGCAACTTGAGGTTGAACTGGTGTTGGAGATTGTGGCAACCTTTCTCTCCTTCCCCTCAACTCAACTTTAGGGCTTCCAACTAGCTTCCCTTGTCCTCTTTTGAGATTTAACCTTGTAAGCATGACATAAACTTGCAAATAGTTAAATCCTTCTTTCACAAAGTAAACCTAGTGCTCTGATACCAAAATGATCTAATTTAGAATATTATATTGTTGCGATAAGATCCTCCTCAGTTTATAAACAAAATGCTTTCATTGTGCTTAAGGATTCATGAATTTTTGCAAGTGAAAAATGAGTTTTTATGTTACTTTTATGAGCAATTTTAACATAAATAAGAGACTGAACAACAACATAAACATCTACAAAAAAACATCAAAAAATTCATCGCAACATGAACATGATAAAAGATTTCATCCCTCCTGTGCTACATCTCCTTGGTACAGCTTCCAATGGCTTGGGCCTCTCTATTATGCTCAAAAGTGTAAAAATATGTGTTTACAATGCTCAAATGCTTCTAAAACCTGCTCCATTGAGTCCAGAATGTCCAAAAAAATGATCACCTAACCTCTTTTTGCATCCAATTTAGCAGAAAACTTGAGAAGTTACGACTTCTCCTAGTTTTCCCACTATTCGCTATACAATTTCCTAAATTCTAGAATTGTCATACATTTTTGCCCCAAAAATCCGCTAACGGAGCACCAAATTGCACAAAAGGCAGGCGAAATTGTAGAACACTTAATTTCGCCTCCAAGTCCTTAACTCTGAAAAATCAAGTCACGTGGCAACATGGGACCAGGGTGGGGCTCTTCATTCCCTCTCCGCCCAATCCGCTAACAGTTACAACTCCGCGGTTATCATAGGTTCACAAGGTAAGTTGGCGGTTGCGGTGGTAGTTATCGTGGTGGTGACATTTGTTGCTGCAGTTGGTGGTATGTATGTTCACATGAGAGGGTCGCCGGAGATTACCTTGGCGGTCTCCCCCCAAATCTCCTCCGGATCATATTCAAATATATGTGGTCGGTTATACCCGTTAAGTAACAAGGTGTGGTGTAATGGTAATGTGTTGTTGTGTGTGTTGGGAGGTTTCAGTTTCGATTCCTGTGGCCTCCGGTTCGGATGTTGAACCAATTTTTGGGGGCCTCCCGGGCTACAATGTGGCGGCCTCCTGTTGGGCCATGTGGCAGTCTATGATTGGCCATCAACCCACCAATAAAACACTGCCATTGTACACCAGTCCTGGAGTGACACTTTTCACCTTCTGATTCGCCACCTGCAAGGAATATTATGAGGATATTTATGAGGATATTTCATAGAATATTCTAAATATATTTCATAGGATATTCCGAGGAATATTATTTTTGCTAACTGGGTTGTACGGATGCCGAGCCAACATCCTTATCAGCTCCTGCACCAAATTTATCAGTTTGGGAAAACAAACAATTCATGTTTCTGGGAGCATACAGTGCCCGTTTTGCGCGAAACAAGTTGCACCAATTCAGGATGACGAGCATTACGCGGTCATTCAGGTTCCACACCATTCTGACAACTTTGATTTTTGAGCATAATTTTGAGCACCTGACCACTATGGGTTATCCTCTTTCCCCCATAGTTACTAACTTATTCATGGAATATTTTGAGACCAAAGCTTTGGCCTCTGCTCCCTTCCACCCTAAGAAATGGAAAAGGTTTGTTGACGACACTTGTGTCGTTTGGCCCCATGGTCGTGAGAAATTAGATTTGTTTCTCCATCATCTTAATTCCCAATCTGAATCCATCAAATTCATGATGGAGGTCGAAGTTAATGGGTGCCTTCCTTTCCTTGATATTCTCCTCTCTAGGATGGATGATGGTTCTGTTTCTCACCAAGTTTTTTGCAAAAAAACTCACACCGAACAATATCTTCATGCCACTTCTCATCATTTTCTGGCCTAAAAAATGGGAGTTCTTAACACTCTTGCCACCCGGGCTCTTAGGATTTTTTATGAGAATCACCTTGAAGAAGAGAAATCTCATATTTTGAGAGTTTTTGAAAATAATGGCTATAGCAGACAACAAGGCCTCAGAGCCTTTCAAAGATTTTGTAAATAATCTCGAGTTAAGCCTGCTCATGATGATCGTAATTCCAATGTGTTGCTTCCCTTCATCCAGGGGACCACATATAAGATTGCTCATATTCTTAAAAAGAATAAAGTTGCTGTGATTTTCAAGCCCCTTACCACCATTAGAAACTCTCTTAGATCTGTTAAAGACTCGGTTAACCCTAAAGACATGAAAGGGGTATACTCAATTCCTTGCTCATGTGGGGTTCCTTACATTGGTGAAATTGGTCAATCCATAAACCAAAGAATCCAAGAACATGCAGCAGACATTAGACACAGTCGCTCTCGTTCCTCAGCTTTAGCCAAACATGCGGTGAAATCTAAGCACCATGTCTACATTGAGGATACCCATGTCATCGCTAAGGTTAATCATTTCCATCATAGGAAGCTAAGAGAAGCCATTGAGATTGAGAAACATGCGATCAATCTCAACAGAGATGATGGTTGGAAATTAAGCAAGAGTTGGATCCCTACCCTTTCCTCTTGACTATTTTCATTTCTATCCTCTAAGTTTTGTTATTTCATTTCTTTCTCATTTCCTTTATTTTTATTCTTTTTTTTGGTATAATAACTAATTTTAATTTCTTTCTATTTTAAATATTAATTTAACTTTATTATTATTTCATCCTTATTCTTTATTCTATTTAGAATTAATTATTTTACATTATTTATTTGAAAATAAAATTAATTAACAATTTAATTAATAAAACATAAATACTATTTAGTTTATAACCCTAAAAATGAATAGAAATATTTAATAAATAAATATTATCTCATTAATTAATTATTATATTATATTATGATTCCTTTTTAATATGTAAATAAATATTTAATTGATTAATTAATTTTATATCCCATTAACTAATTCTTAACAACCTTTTCCTAAGGGCTAGCTCATAACCGCTAGTTTATAACGGTTATTTCATAACGGCTAATTCTAGGCAAGGATGCTTCTTTGCGATTTAAACAATTGCGAAAATTGATTTTTTCACCTTTGTCTTGATAATGAATCACATTAGTTGGTTTGAAACATCCACCAAATCTCAAAAATGTGATTAATCTCAAAGACAATCTTATTATCAATATGGATCACAAAAGTTAAAGATCTAATATGTTAAATAATATTAGTTAATCATATTTCTTAATTTTTAGCTTTTTGTTATTTTTTATTATTATTTAAATTTATTTATTTGAAAGGTGATCTCTATTAGTTACTAATTTTTTGTTTTTAATTTTATTTCTTTTTTATTTAATTTTTTTTACTTTTTTGTTTTCAATTTTATTTCCTTTTTATTTAACTTTTTTATTTTGGTTTTTTACTTTTTCCTATTATTTCCATCTTTATAAACTATAGTTTTTCTCCATATTTTCAAGGTGACTTATCATTATTTGGTTGTGTATTAATTTGTCTTTCACCAAAACATTCTGCCCCTTATCCATAGTTTAGCATTGAGAATTCATTTATTATTATTACTTTTGTTATTTAAATTTATTTATGTGTAAGGTCATTGGTTGAAGTCTTATTATGGGTTGTTTAGTAACTTCCATTTTTAATAGTTACTATTTTTTTGTTTATTGTTTTATTTATTTTCTTTTCATTTTTCTATTATTTCCATTTTCATAAATTATAGTTTTTCTACACATTTTCAATTTAAGATGACTTATTATTATATTAAAAATATATTTTAATAAATTTAATTTTAAAAGTATATATATTAATAAAAAAAATAAAACACATATATATATAAAATAAACATATAGATTAAAGTGTATATATGTTAATATAAATAATATTAATTAATCATATTTCTTAATTTATGGTGATGACATTCAACAATACAATATTTTATTCCCTGTTTTATTTTGGTCGTGAATTTTTTGTCTTTATTATGTATTTTGTTTATTTAAGCTAAGGAGCAGGTACTAGCTACTATGTAGTCCTTGTTATATTAAAAACACACACACACATATATATATAATAAATCATGCACACACACGTGTGTGTGTGTGTTAAACAATATTAGTTAATCACATTTCTTATTTTTTTATGATGACATTCAACAATTCAATATTTTATTAGTTGTTTTATTTTTCTGATGAATTTGTTGTCTTTATATTTTTTTAGTTTAATTAAGCTATATTTAAACTAAGCGGGAGGTATTGGCTACTATGTAGCCCTTGTTTATTTACTTTTATTTTATTCTATTATTTTTATTTTTATTTTGTAAGTCAATATTCTATTAATGTCGGAAAAAGGAGTACATAGGGTCCGTCCCAAATCAGGTGGTCTCACCCAACCGGTTTTGTTGACCAAAAAGTTCACCAAGTGACAAAAATACAAAAAAGTAGCTAAGGACATCATCCATAAACAATTGTGCCAGAGGCACCAAAACACAGCTAAAACGTAAAAAACACCGGAAATCATACTAGTAGTCTGACGCAATGGATGTAGGGTTGTCCAAGGCCGTTCCAAGAGGCGGAGGAGGGGAGAACTTACACTGAACGTGTCCTTCGTAGTGCGCCATCCATGTCTCCAGCTTTTCTACTTTCTTCGTGAGTTGGTTTTGCCCCTGCAATACCACAACCAGCCTTTCCCGAAGTTGACTTTGAAAGTAATCCAGCCGCTCGAGAGAGGTCATCTCCATCGCATGTTGCTCGTGACAAACTCGTTCTGCAGCATCCAACATGTCCATCAAACTGGCAATGAGAGTGCAATAATTCTCCATGTAGCAGTGTTGGAGACCCTGCCCCACCTGAGCCTTGAGTGTTGTCGGCCCACGCTTCGCCCTGCTGCCACGAGTGTTTTTTCCCTTGCGAGTCTGCCCACAGCCATGCGACCCTTCACCTCTACTCACCCCCTGCTTTCCACCTCTGCGACCTCCTCTCACACCTACATTGACTTTCTGTGCACGCCTAGTCATTTTGCCACCTTGACAGGGCGTCACTGTGACCAAAGCCTAGTATGTCACCCCTTCAGAAGCAAGGACAGCAAGGGAAGAAGAGCAACCCCTTCACGTCGGCAATTTCATAGCTTCCCACGATGGAGGCACGCCTTGAACAAGAACCAAACACCAGACTTTCCACCCGAATAACACTCCCTACAGACAGAAGACCCAAGCAGCACCACCCAGAATAACACGAATTCACCAAGATGGCTCCTTCTACCCATGAAGGACCACCCCCACCAGATAATCCTGACACCTCCACCTTCTAGAATACCACCAATGATGGAGTGCCACCCAGGGATAAGGGAGTTGTTTCCGTCCTGAGATGAGCGCAAAATCAGCCACCACCTACCAAATTTGACAGCCAGAAACCATAGGTGAACCCACCAGGCTCCATCGCACCAGAAATCACTATTAGAGTAAGGGCACTTTGGATTCCTCCTCCAGCTGTGGAGTTTCCTTGCTGACGAGCTCCACCACCCTGTAAGAACGAGGAATAACATGTTACCTATAGACTGCGAGGAGTTTTTCTTTTACGCCCATTCTTTCCTTTGACCACCAATAACTAGGATTCCTAGCCACAAGGACCAAATGAGCCCACTACCCATGTATATTTCCACAGCGAGCAACCACACTCTGTTTCCAATGAGCGTCGACCTCTAGTGCTTCCTCCTCCTTCCCAATAGCCACCACAACTCCCAACACCATATCTGAATGTAGAGACGAATGCCTGGTGCATTCATTGCACGTTGTCTTAACACTCCGCCACCCCCACACATAGACACTGAATAATTGCTCACACAAATGGATGACATTAAGATGGTACCTCTCCCGGTGCATGCAAATATGTGAAGGGATTAGGAGGCCTGTCCCTCCCATCGTATCCACTTGTTTTCACACATGGGAGGCGGCCTCCACGTGTTGCCCTGATCTCAACCCCATCGGGGATATTTTATTTTTATTTTTACTTTTATTTATTTATTTATTGTTTTTGTAAGTTTCACCAAAGATGACTACTTTAGTTTTTTTTTTGTAAGCTTGGTAGATCCTCCCATTTTCATTAAGTATAAGCAAGTTACATCCACATATGAATAGTTAGGTGGCCTCAACTTGGCCAAAGGGAAACCAAGTTTGGTTGCCACCTAACACCGTGATAAGTCATCCAGTAGAAAAATAATGATAAGTCTTTCTACCCAAGCTATATAAGTATGTATGTTTTTCCTTGTCCAAATACTATTTGCCTATGAACGTAAAAAACAACATTCTAGGGAATTAAAATCTAACCGCATATATAATAATCAAAAATTGAAACCATCTAGCATACTACTCTTCTCCCTCGGTAGATGCAGACTCTACTGGAATCGGATCCTTAACATTGGAACCCACAATACTGTCTGTGAAAGAAGGCATGGAAGGTGATCCTCGATTCAACGAAGGCGTCCATCTTGATTTTGCAACTGGAACTAAGGCTTATGGAAGTCCTGCTTGTAGTTGGGGAAGTCCAGCACCACTACGGCCATACTCACTGAGATCTGCTCCAAGGCCTTTCCCATGATACTTTTCATGGTCCAATATAGATATAAAGTCTGTTTAAATTGGGTAACAGTTGACAAATGATTTTCCATGTGATTTTCGCCGAAAAATCTCTCTCTAAATTGATATGGATCACAGAAGCCTGAACTCTATTATTAAATTGGGTAACGCGCCCTCAGTTATGCCTAGGATCTAGAACCATCACCCGCCAATCCTCCATCTCACCGTCCATCGATCCCACCTGGTGGTTCAAATCAACTTCCCACTCCTCGATTAATCATCTAATTTCCTCATTGGTCTCGTCACGATATCTTGTGGCCACATCGTTTATGATGTTGGCTATCAATTTGTAGCCCCTTGTTTTGCCCCCAGAGGAGCTGGGTTGTTCCTCCTGCGCAGTCTCGGGTTCTCTTGCCACGACCTCTAGCATTCGCAGCCCACATCGTTGCCATGAGCTCACAGTGCATAATAAAAATGTGGGTATGGTGAATTTCTTGTACAGGTGGTGGCCCAAACCCAGAAGCTTTTCGCTTCCAGGTGACCTTACCACCCCGCACACCTGCCATGGGAGAATGAAACAATAATTTCCATGATAAAATTAAATGAAATTCCTACGAGCTTATCTCATGCACCCCATCCTTGCCATCTGACCCACACAGAGACTCAACTTCCACAAGCCAGAACCAATTATCATAGTAATCAGAAGAGGAATTTAAGAGGTCGGCAGGGCTTACATCATAAGTTTGGTCCCTGTACCCAGACCATCGTTGACCTCCATATCTAACCCTACAAAGACTTCCACAGAGGCAAAAGGCACGGGAATTGGTAAGATAGATAGAGAAAAACTTACGGTTCTGGGGCCAAAAGACATGTAGGGAGAAAAACTTCCACCCATGCCTAGGAATTACAGTAAAACTAATCCTAGAGATAGAGTTGATGACGACTCATCCCCAACCCAAGGCTTATGATCAGGTGCTTAAAATTATGCTCAAAAATTAAAAGTTGTCATAATGGTGTGGAACTTGAATGACTATGTAGTGCTCGTTATCTTGAATCCGACGCAACTTGTTTCACGCGAAACGGACACTGTATGCTACCAGAAACGGGATCTGTTCACTTTGTCAAACATGTGCAAAATTTGCAAGTAGCTGACATGGATGTTGATTGGGCATCTGTACCACCTAGGTGGCAAGGGGAATATTCTTGGAATATTCCCAAAATATTCTCATAATATTATGTTGAGTTGTCGACGTCCTATTGGTCCATGTGTTTTCGTTATGGCTAATAAGGAGGTGACACGTGGCTAAGACAAAGACCGCCACGTGTCCTCTTAATGGCCTATTAAAATTTTGGCATGGCAGAAACTGGGCTTGACCCCGCGAACTCCCACAGAACAGCACCAAGCACTAACCGTTGTGCCCGCACTATGTTTTAACATATAAAAGTTTCGTGTTAATGTTATTGTGTATTGCCACCAAGGTTGGGGGAAGGGCGGACTTAACTGCGCCCATGTGAACACATAACCACAGCCGCAGACAATTGTTGTGACCGCTGATAACTGCCACTACCTAAATCACCAAACTAACCACTACACAGGTGAACATGCTTCTTCATAACCGCTAGCATTAACTATGACCGCCGCAAGGAGGGGGCCAACGCCAGGGACTAGCCCCTAGGCGCATGGCCCCCATATGACCCAGTTTTTTGTTCTAAGGCCTCGACAGCAAAATTAACGGTCTTACAAATCCTCCCGAAATTTGGGGAATTTGTCGCTCCATTAGCGGAAAATGGGGCGAATTTGTAGGATGATGCTAGATTTTGTGCAAATTGTAGAGTGAATAGTGGAGAAACTAGGAGAGGTCATAACTTCTCCACTTTTCAACCAAATTGGATTAAAAAAGAGGCTAGATAGTCATTTTTGGACATTTTGGAATCATTGGAGCATGTTTCAGAAGCATTTGAGCATTGTAAACACATCTTTTTACACATTTGAGCATAATAGAGAGGCCCAAGCCATTGAAAGCTGGACCAAGGAGACGTAGCCCAGGACAGGTGAACTCCTTTATCATGTTCCTATTGTGATGTGTTTTTGGTGATGTTCTGTACATGTTTATGTTGTTGTTCAGTCTCTTATTTATGTTAAAATTGTTAATAAAATTAACATAAAAACTCATTTTACACTTGCAAAATTCAAGAATCCTTAAGAACAATGAAAGCATTTTGTTTCTAATATGAGGAGGATCTTAGCACAAAAATCTAATATTCTAAATCAAATCATTTTGGTATCAGAGCACTAGGTTTTCTTTGTGAAAGAAGGATTTAACTGTTTGCAAGTTTATGTCATGCTTGCAAGGTTAAAATTCAAAAAAGGAGAAGGGAAGCCGACTAGAAGCCCTGAAGTTGGGTCAAGGGGAAGGAGGGCAAGGTTGTCACAATCTCCAACACCAGTTCATCCTCAAGTTGTAGTTGAGACTCCAGAGAACATGTCTCATGAAGGAGAACCTACAAACATTACAGAAGATAAGAAGGCCTTCAAAAAGGCTTTCTTTGATATGACAGAGATGGTCAAGGTCCTTTATGAGGAAAGGAATATTAGGCTACAAGGTGAAAGTTCCAAGCCTCCAAAAGGAGAAGGTTCTTCAAAAGGATGTAATGGAAAAGGAGGTAATGGAAATGGAGATAAACCTCCAC
This sequence comes from Pinus tabuliformis, assembly GCA_031772625.1. Lineage (NCBI taxonomy): Eukaryota > Viridiplantae > Streptophyta > Pinopsida > Pinales > Pinaceae > Pinus > Pinus tabuliformis. The sequence continues at coordinate 262,328,716 of CM062807.1, forward strand.
CCTCTCCATCATCTTCTTCATCTTCTTCTTCACAAGCATATTCAACCTCTTCCACTAACATAACCCTTACTCATACTCATCATCATACTTCAAAAGGAACTGGTAAATCACCTTTTTTAAAACTTGATGTTAAATTTGAGTTGCCCATGTATAATGGTGAAGTGAATTTCATCAATTGGAGGTCTATTGCAGAATTCAAAACCTTCAAGAGGATGGCATAAAGATTTAGTTAGCTTCCTTGATAATGGAGGGTGCAACACTAGTATGTTGGGAATCAAAGACACAAGAGGAGATAAAAAAACACGGTAAGATATCAATTTCTTGGATTAATTTCATTGCTACAATAAAAAGAAAATTCTACCCTCTAGCTTATAGGTAGAAAGCCATCATGAATTAGCAGAACTTTAGACAGCTTAAAGGTCAAAATGTGCAAGATTACACCCAAGAATTCAGAAAAAGGTCTTTAATGTTAGGTGTAGATTTGCAATCACAAGACACGTTACTAAAGTACATAGGGGTTTTACAAAATTACCTTAGGCATACTTTATTAATGTTTAATCCCAATAATCTAGATGACTTGTGTGTGCAAGCCACTCATCTTGAGGCAACAGGGAAAAACACTCCAGAAGAAGGTAGTAAAAATCTATTTAAGAGTAAAGGAAAATAAAAGGGTTTCAAAGGGAAGGGAAAGAAAAATGCATCTATCAAAAAAGGAGGAGAGAAAGTAACATGCAAACATTGTTCCAAAGAGGGTCATGATGAAACTCATTGTTGGAAGCTTCATCCCAAAATGAAATAAAAAAGATTCAACAACAAGGGAAAATAAAAGGCAGCTGCAACCACTCAACAAGATTTGGGATCTGATTCAAGTGATGAAACTAAAATCATAGCCATGGGTATAAAAGGAAAAGAATTCATTTGTTGAGGCAAATCAATTACCTATCATTTAATTGTCAACCCGGGGGTTTTGTAACTTCCAATTTAGATCAATCTAACTACGAAACCAAATAACGACAAACAAAATTCACCTATTCTAATTCAATAATCAAATCAAAATAAATTATAGTGCAGTGTGTGGAATTGAAATCTTAATCTATCACACTTGCAGGAATTGAAACCTTGATCTACCACACTTGCAGGAATTGAAAAGCATACCATTCTTTCATAAATGAAATTGCATGAAATGAAATCTACTCTAAGGGATCATGTGTGCATTATCAAATCAAGATCCTATGAAATGAATAATAAAAACCACATGATATGAAATGAAAGCAAAAGCAATCATTCTTAACCTCTAGATATGAAAGCAAATAAAAATAATCACCCTTAACCTCTCACACAGGAAAAGGCATGAAAGAAATAAATCTTAATCTATGAAAGCAATAAATCTTAATCCATGAAAAACAATAAACCTCACACATTATAGGTGGCCAATCCAAAAGCATGATGGATGGAAAGTTGAGAGGCTCCAAATACAAGCATAACCAAATCAAAGTGAACATCACTCATGAGCATGGTACCAAATCCAAATTCTATATTCAAAACATGAGCATTTCCCCAACTTTTCACATGCCTTTGAAAGGAGGAGGTCTCCTTTTTATACAAAAACATAAGAAGCTACCTCATTAATGGAGTTCCATTATTCTATCCCTAGATCCCTAGAAAATCTCATAGAGTTACAACTCAAATAGGTAATGATGAGACACGTATCCTCTTTGACCTTTATCCAAATCTTCTTCCATATCTTGAAGGGAATTCGAATTTGAACATTGGAGGCCACATAAGGGTGCCTTGGAAGCTTCCAAATGACCTACACATGTCATGAAACTCAAGCCACTTTTTAGTATTAGCAAGTATATGTTTTTTTTCTAAGTTTTAACCATTTAATTCACTTATAATACTAGAAATTATTAACTTTAGGAAAACACAAATGGAACCCATATAATTATGAAAATGGAAGCTAATGAAAGGTTATATGGTCATGGAGTTGCGACATGTGAGTGAAATGGTGGCGATAAACGTGAAAGTGGATGATATTTTGAATACATTTTGGAGGCTCTACATACCCCCCAACTGACGTTATTGCATGTCCTCATGCAATCTACTGCATTTTTTAATCATGATTTTTTTTTAATGAGCTTGGCTTATATCAATTGTCCTTAAACTTTGAATTTGACAATTTCATTTCTTTTCGCAAAGTATTTATTATCATACATTGAATTGCAACATGTTTGGTTGGTTCTTGTGTGACAACCAAATTTTAATTGGTATTGGTTCTTGTGTTTCAATACCTTGTTCCTTTTTGTTGCAGTAAGATTCATTGAACATATTTAAGAATGCATGTTTAGATCAGCCATCTAATATGCTCGTCATTTAAGCATTTATCTACAAATCACATAACTTTTGAACTATAATGTAATCATAATTGATTAAGACAAGTATGTTAGGATGAAATGAAGTGAAATGGAATGAAGTGATATGGATATGATAATAAATGGATGTCCCTTCCCCCCAACTAAAGGTGTTTACGGTTTTTTTTTCAAATGAGAAAGGAAATATGGTGAAGTATTTTCCAAAAATCATAACTTCAGTATTCAAGGAATTCTATGATTAAAAGCTAGAAAATAACATACCTTTACTTACCTAAGAAGTGGACAAACTATGCATATGTAGAGAAGTTGTAACTAACGCTGGATCATGGAATAGAATGTAGAAGTTCCTCTACTTCTTGGTTGCATAAATGGTGGATGAGGTGGTAAAAGTGGATTCTTTACTGTTGTTGCTAAATCTATTGTATCTACTAGAAAATGCTGAAATGATATAGTCTTCACCTGCTTCAAAACCCAATGGTACAATTATAGTCATGTGAATGAATGTTTTGTTTTCGAGCATGAAGAGAATTCAATGGATTACCGACCATTAATGAATGTCGTTAACCAATGCGAGGCAAACTTGCCATTAATGTCAACGAGTGCCAAGGTACCTAAGTACATCTTGCAAAGTGTGAATAGATGAGCTGATGTCGAGCCACTTGCAAGATCTAACGATCAAGGGGCATTGATGTATTCCCATGATTGTCAGCGAGAGAACTTGTCATTGATGCATACAAGCCTCAAGGTACTAATAAGGACTCTAGCCCTGAACCTAGATAATGTGCTAATGTCAATAGGCCAAGACTTGTTAGAAGGGAGGCCTTAATGAATCCTCCATCATCTAACACGAGCATAAAACAATAATTTTGAAGGACTATGGATGAAAATTTTTGCAGTGGATCAAGGTTTATTTGAAAAAGCGAAAAGGGAAAATGGAATGAATCAGATTTGTAGGGGAGCTGAATGGTTTTATTGTTGGGTTTAAATTTTAGTGAAAGCGAGGCAGGAAAATGACTGTGAAGGAAAATGAGATGAAGATTTTATTGACTGAATAAGTAGGAATGCAATGGTAAGACTGGTATCTGAAAGGCTTCCAAATGGTGTGATGGATCTGATTCAACATTATTTATCCAAAATCATGTGCTAATTCTTGGATATTTCATCTTTGATGTTGCTCTGATCATGTTCTTTTGAAAGAAATGTGGTCTTTGAGAGACACTGTTTGTTTGTGTCCATCTGTTTATCTTCCCGGAACCTGCAAAAACTTAGTACTTTTTCTGCAATGAAATGTAAGATTATCAAAAGAGAGAGGTGATTAATCTCTCTATTTATGACATTTACACAAAAAAATGAGAATTGGTACTAATAAAACAAATTCACAAAAGAAAATCAAATGAATTTTTACCTGTTTCGAAACTAGTGCCTCAGGTTACATGTTGTGTCTTTTCAGCAATTTCTTCATTCTTTATTATTTCAAACTCTGATGATAGCTTTCTCATTGTGTATATCTCGTCGAGATCTTTCCAATGACGCTTGAATTGTTGAAATCCGATGTCGTATGAGAAAGTTAGGATGATTTGAAATTTGGGTGACATAGTGAAAATTGTCATGCTTAAGTGTGGCATGGGAACATGATGTTAATATCAAGGATGAAGTAGGAAAATTATATGGAATGCTACTCATGATTTTTTATTAGAATATGTTTCCACAAAATAAATCATTGAATTAAATATAGAGCTACAGAATTGTTCTTCAGCTACAGAATTGCATAGTTTCTGTAGCTAAAATCCTGAACAGACAGTTAAGTACACATAGCTATGCATTTTTTTTTATAAACAAATAACCAGCCCAATCTTCAAATTGATCAATACCTCTTCTAGAAAAATTAGCAAATAAAACAATTTTTATTATTTATTTATTATTATTATTATTATTATGTTAATACACAAATAAAATATAACAAAATCCATTAAACAAACTTACACACAGAAAGGTGGCTGCAGGGAAACTGTTGACACTTGAAAATTTGTTGATCATGAATCCAACTTGTAGAACGGCGATGATCATCCTCATGTTTGAAAAAAAAAATCTTGATATCTTGCATCCAAGAGCTGTTGGCAACGTTCTTTCTTCTGGTGAAGGCATTCCCCACACCAGCTAAAGAAATTGCGTTGGTGCTTCTCAAGCTCCTCTGCATGGGCGTCAAGATTGACATGTGTATCACAACGTACACCATGAAAAAAAAAGACCACCACCAGTAAAACAAAATCCTAGGCAAACATTTAATGTGACCTCCGAATCATCCACATGAAAACCAAGATCACGATCTCAATCCTTGCTATACTCAACAACAAAACCATGATGTGTATCAAGAGTTGAGCGACCAACATCTAGAAATAAAACTGAAGCCAAAGGTTTGACGAAATTAATCATTAATTTATCAAGCATCTTGTGCCATTGCAATCGCTCGGGATCTAAATCAAACAAATCGTTGGAACTCGAGAAATCTGTGGCAGATCTACCTCCTGTAGATTAGGGAGACCAAATTCTTGGCGGATTGTTTGCAGGAGAAAACCGAATGGCCACAACTCTCTCTGTGCATTAATTAAAAACCGTTTTTTTTCTCACGTAATTTGCCAAATAAGGCTCCAAAGAACCTTGAATATATCCCAATCTGTTACGAATTTGAGAAAAAAAATTATGGGTATTATAATTGACCCTGTTTTGAGAAAACCCCACGTTTTAGTTTTTTGAAATTCATTTTCAGTTGGCCAAAAATCATGTTTTAAAATGATGTTTTGAAAACTGCTACGCATTTCTAGCAAATTCTTGGGTAACTAATGGGTCCTGAAATTAAATAATGGTTGCATTCCATAATAAACTTGCTGGAGATTGTGATTTGGAAGATACTTGGTGGGAAATTGGCAAGAAGAGAGCTGAATGAGGGTTTGCAACAGGGTAGCAGTGCTGCTAACCATGGAGGGGCGAGGAGGGGGGAGTTCCACTCCCTCCTACAGTCATGCAGTTGTGAACAGCAGCAAGGAAGCTGGTTCGAACCACTTCAAGAAACCAATGGATGCAGAAACTAACAGTATCAACATAGAAAAACAGAAAAACATCAGATCACATGAACAGGAAGAGAATCAGGAGAAGGTTAGGAGAGAGAAGAGAACAGGAGGAGGCAGTCAGAGAGCTGAGCACAAGAATATGACAGGAATCTGCAAACCTAGGTCAACAGTTACACCCCGGGTTGTATTAAGTGATCCAGCGCTACAGATGCACAGGGATCACATGGCGGCATATGCGGTAATATGCAAATTTATGGGGATATGGCCAACGGAGAAGGATTTGCATGCTTGGATAAAAAACCACTGGAAACCAAAGGGGGAAATAACCTTCACCTTGGGTCCAAGGGCTTCTTCACAGTGGTGTTCACAAACTTAGAGGACAAAGAAAGAGTGTTCGAAAAAGGACCATATCTTTATGCTACTGTAGGCCTCTAAATGTGACCATGGGTGATGAATTTTGTCCCGGAATGAGAGACATTCACATCAGTACTGGTATGGATAAGACTCTACTCCCTACCTTTAGATTATTGGCTACCAGAATCCTTAAAAGCAATAGGCAATAAATTAGGTCATTTTTTAAAGATATCAGATGCGACTCTGCGAGGAAAATACACCTCCTTTGCCCGAATATGTGTAGAAATGGACCTATCTGGAGCACTTTCGGACGAAATCATTCTAGAAGTATATGATGAAGAATGGGTGTAGGGGGTGGACTATGAACATGTCCCATTCAGATGTCGCAAATTCCATGAACACGGGCACCTCTTCAGAGACTGCCCATTAAACAAACTGGAGAACAATATTAAAACCTACACAGGCAAAGATCACGAAGGCTTTACCAAGGTGGGAGGCAAAGGGAAAGGAGGGAAAAAGAACCAAAAGAAAACCAATGAGGATAAGCAACCAAATCATAACAGCTTCAAGATTTTAGAAGAAGAAGATGGGAACAATGGGATGAACCAAGTACTGGAGGATAAACCTGCAGAGAAGGAAAAAGATGATAGCATGGAGGATATACCTTAAAACAGCAAACTAAAGGAGGATCTGCCAAGCACTATGGAACTTGACAGGGACCATGAGATGACACCAAGCGAGGTTGGAACGGAGGACCATGATCTGCAGGAAATTCTTGAAAGGGAGAATCTCGATCTAGAAAAGTTCCTGGAGCAGGGAACAACCAAAGGGGTTGATTCTCTACCACAAGAGGAGTTTGACAGAGTGCAACAGCTCTTCCTTTGGAGATCTCAAGCAAAGGGTTCTGGAGTCAAAAGAAACCATGATAGCCAGGAAAACAGAGGGGTAAAAACGATGGAGGTAACATCGGGACACTCTCCTAAAAACCCAGGCAGGAAAAGAGGAAGGAAAAGACAAAGTGAGCTGCTGACAGAGTGTGGGAAACTTATGATCAACTCAGGTAAGATGAAAGATCTTACTAGTTACTCATTTACAAACCTTTCTTAATGAAGCTCACGACCTGGAATATTAGGGGTCTAGGAAGTAAAAGGAAACAAAGAAACCTTAGCAATAGAAAAAAAGAAGAAAAACCAGATATGATGTTTATCCAGGAAACAAAATGTTCAATAGATAAAATAAGAGAGATACATAGCAAATGGCTCATCAAGTATGAATATCTAGAAGTTAAAGCAAACAACACAACAAGAGGGATTCTTACACTTTGGAACCCCAAGAAAGTTGGAATCCTAGATGCTGAAGCATCCAGAAACTACCTTTCGATGGTGATCCAACCTTTGGGTGATAAAGAAGTCTATTTGATCACAAATGTTTATGGTCCTCAAAAACTTGAAGACAAACTCAGGCTTCTTATCTCACTGGAGGAGCTAAGATAAAGACATCCTATAATGCCATGGATTCTAGGACGGGACTTTAATATGATTAGATCTCTTACAGAAAAAAAAAAAAAAAAAAAAAAAAAAAAAAATTGGGACCAGAACTCTAAGCAGAGACTCCATTGCCTTTAAGAACTTCCTAAACGACATGAGGCTAGTGGACACGAAGACAAAAAATGGTACCTTCACCTGGAATAATAAGTGGGGAGGGGCCTCTCAAGTTGCCTCTAAACTGGATAGATTCATAATCTCTGAGGACCTCATTCTCATTGGCCTTGACCTGTCTGCTTTAATCCTCCCTTTTGGAGGCTCGAATCACTGGCCGATCCAACTTGAAGCTTCTTTTATAGGCACTCCGAGGAATAGACCTTGTAGGTTTGAAAATGTTTGGCTCACCCACCCTGACTTCATAAGCAATATTGGAAAATGGTGGGTGGAAGATATGCCCGTTCAGGGAACTAATATGTTCCTACTGGAACAAATATTGAAACACATCAAACTCAGGCTTAAAGATTGGAACAAAAATGAGTTTGGCAATATTTTCAAAGCCAAAAAAGAAGTTGAACAGAAACTACATGGAATCAATCAAATCCTCATCACAGATGGATTTACCGAGGAAAGGAAAATACAAGCTGACTCTCTTCAACGGGAATGGGAAGACAGATGCCGAAAAGAGGAGATCTTCTGGAGATAGAAATCAATAGTGCAATGGATTAAAGAAGGGAAAAGAAACACGAAGTTTTTTCACAAGTCAACTGTGGATCACAAGTCTCATAATAGGATTTCAAAACTCAGAGATACTCAAGGGAAACAGCTCAGCACCCACAAAGAAATGGAATATTCTCTGGTACAACATTTCCAAAGCATAGCAAAGGATCCTCTCATGGATAGATCACTATTTATCAACAACTTCACAAAGCATATTCCAAAGCTTGTAACTAGAGAAGACAATTATAATCTTAACAGGCCAGTGACAGAAGAGGAGGTCAGCGAAGTCATAAAAGAGATGCAAAATGGGAAAGCTCCAGGCCCGGATGGGTTCAATGTAGACTTCTTCAAAGCATGCTGGGAAATAGTCAAACAAGACATCCTTGATGTGGTGGAGGACTCAAGCAAATCCAAAATTGTTTTGAGGGCGCTTAATGCCACTTTCATAACTTTGATTCCAAAGCAGGAAAAAACTATGACACCAGATAGATTCAGACCCATAGCTTTATGCAATGTGGTGTACAAAATTATTTCCAAAGTAATTGCAAATAGACTCAAGCCCCTTCTTCCAACTCTTGTGTCTGAGGAGAAAACTGGATATGTGGAAGGAAGGAAAATTCTAAATAACATCATTCAAGCTCACGAGGTGGTACATTCTCTCAAGAGCAATAAGCAAGCAGGTATGATCATACAACTTGACCTAGCAAAAGCTTATGATAAGCTAAGCTAGTCATATATCAGGGAAGTAATAAAAGCATATGGCTTTGACCACAACTAGATAAGATGGGTAATGGCCCTTGTAACCACAACTAGTTTTTCAATCCTGCTTAATGGCTCACCATCCAGAACCTTTAGGCCTTTGAGAGGCCTCAGACAAGGAGATCCGCTCTCCCCCTTCCTCTTTATTCTCATGATGGAAGGTTTAGGCAAGGTGATCAAATCAGCCTTTGTAGAAGGAAAGATCCAGGGTCTCAAACTCACCCTAATGGGGATGCCTTGACTCATCAAAAATTTGTGGATGACACTATGCTACAAGGTATACCCATGGTCAAGGAAGCTAGCGCTTTCAAACAAATCCTGAACGAATTTGCTATGGCTGCTAGTACAGAGGTAAGCCTTACCAATTCAAATATTTTCTTTTTTAATACTGACATTGCCATTCAGAGAAACCTCACCAGAATTCTCAGCTTTCAAAGAGAACAGCTACCCTCCAAATATCTGGGAATACCCCTAATGGACAAACCTTTGAGCAAGGAAGTTTGGGAGCCACTAACTAATAAAATCTAGGACAAAGTCACGAAATGGACAAGCAGGTCTTTGAATTTAGCAGGAAGGCCAGTGCTAACAAAAGTTGTCCTACAAACTGTTCCCATCTTCATGTTTTCAGCTTGTCCTGCTCCTGAAGGAGTTTTGCAACACATCAAGAATATCCAAAGAGACTTTCTTTGGGGCAAAGGGGAAGAGAAAAAGAAGTGGTATTTGGTAGCATGGGATAAGCTCTGTAAACCTAAGACCCATGGAGGTTTGGGTCTTCATGACCCTGCAAACCTAACCAAAGTTTTGGGGGCAAAACTATGGTGGAGATGGCTAAAGGAATCGGTAACCCCTTGGGCCAAGGTCTGGAAACAGAAGTATGCAAACAATTGGCAAGAAAGGGATCACATTCGAATGTCTGGGCTCATCAAGGGCTCCCACATTTGGAACAATGGATGGGAGAATAGAGCCATTGTTCAGAAGCATAGTTTCTGGGAGATCAGAGATGGAAATCTACCTTGGTTTTGGAGGACAACTGGCATCAGGAACCTAACCTATTAAGAGAAGAATTAGCCAATCTCAAGAATGACACTGACAGTAAAGGTTTACGCAAGGTAAGTGACTTCTGGGATCAGGCGAGGAATGAGGGAAAGTGGAGAATATGGAAGGACCTGGTATACAGTGAAGAAACCCCTTTGAAGTCCCAAGCAAGAGCTATTGCAGTGATATTAAAAAAGAGAAAGATTTTGATATCAACATCATCTAACCAACTAAGATGGGGAAGAAACAACGAAGGCAACTTCAACCTCAAAGAAGCCAAGAGAATGGCCCTAGGGCTTGATTTTCCAAACCCTGATAAGGTATGGAAGGACCTATGGTAGAACCCACACTGGATGAAAATCAAATTGTTCATGTGGTTGGTGCAACATAAAAAAATACTAACCTGGGAAAACATTCAGAAAATAGGTGTAGCCGGTCCATCTAGATGCCAGTTATGTGAATTACAAGAAGAACAATGGAACACCTACTCACCCTTTGCCCATTCACCTCTACCTTGTGGAATTGGGTGGCTTCAATCTTCAGACAAATAGATAGGGACAATTTCAGCATAACTGGCACTCTGATGAATTGGAGGACAAACTTCTCAGAAAATGAAATAATCAACAAAGCTTGGACTCTGGTTCCAGGCTTTCTAATCTGGGATGTCTGGAAAGAACGCAACAATAGGATTTTCAAGAACAGAATTGGCTCATCCCAAAGCATCATAACTCAGATCATTAGATAGCTCAAAGAGACTGTAGGAACCCTTTTAAAGAAACCCCCTGACAACCCACCTTAAAACCAGGATGCATAAATACTACTGTATTTGGGTCTCCAGTGGTCTTTCCCCCAGGGCATAAGTGATATTGTATGTCATGCAACAGCAGCTAAGGACTTCTGGCAACCTCCTCCTCATGGTTTTTTGAAATTTAATATAGATGGAGCCTCTAAAGGAAACCCTGGGATGGCTAGTTATGGCGGAGTCATAAGAGATGAGCAGGGATACATAAAAGTCATCTTTCATAGTCATTTGGGGAATGCCACTAATAATATGGCGAAACTCATGGCCTTAGAGCAACGCCTAGAAATATTGATTGAATTAAATTTACATAATGCCATCATTGAAACTAACTCTGAATTGATTATTAATTTGATCAAGAAGATATGCAATGGCACAGCACCAGAAAGAGTGTCGAAACACTGGCGGTTATTGCAGGTCTATCAAAACATACAATCCCACCTGAGAGCACTCAACTTTTTTCATGTGCGTAGAACAGCTAACAGGTTAGTGGATCGTCTGGCGAATGAAGGAGTACTTTGTTCAAAAAGCAATAGAAGATATGCCTGGATGGCGACACCCTCAAGGAAATTGCGCGAGGACTGTCACAGACAGGCTACCAAAGACAGGGAGGACTTTCAAAGTATGAGAAACAAGTAGAGAGAAGACTAATGGAAACAGTCGAAAGTGGACCAATCACAGGGAAGAAGCAAGTGATAAACAACGGGCAGGTTGGCAGGCATTTGACCAAAGCTTGCCCTGAACTCCATCATCCTATGGATTTCGGGCGGGAAAATGCTCGCAGATTAATTCTTCAAATGGACCCGAAAAAATATAGAGTTGTGGCCTATCTATTCTTCGGGTCTGTAAGAAAAGATAACGAGTGGGCAAGTAGGGGAGATATCCTTGAAACTCCTTCATCCTATGGATTGCAAGAGGAAAACTGCATGAAAGTTATTCGGCAATCGGACTCGAAAAATTATAGTAAGTGGCTCATTTACTCTTCGAGTCCTTAAGTAAAGTTAAAGAGTGGGCATGTTATCGAGATCCCGTTGGAAATCCTTCATCCTAAGGATTTCGGGCAGAAAAGCTGCACATCTTATAATTTTTCAAATGGACTCAAAAAAGTTTAGAGTGGTGGCTATATTTCTCTTCGGGTCCGTAAGAAAAGATAAAGTGAGGGCTAGGAGTCAACCCAAAATCAGATCTTGATCATCGGATCTACGGGGGTTGGATCGCATGGTCATCGGGATAAAGAGATAACCGAATGTTAAGGTTGGGTCACATGATACAGTATTGTGGGCCTTAGGTTATGTGGGCCCCCGACATTCAAAAATTTCGAGTTTTTTTATGCACGAGGGTTAAGTACTTTAGCATTTGTTAACTTCTCCTTCGGGTTCGGACAGCAGGATTCCATCTATCCCGAGCGGCGCCTTGAAGATTCTCTGTGCTCTGTGTTGGGCGGAATTTTTTGTCATACGTTCCTTTGTTGTCTTATTGAAGTTAGGTTCGGGGTCTAGCCAACCCAGCTGTCTGTTGAATTCTCACAGAGCTGGTGTTACCTTTCTTGACTCCGTTAAAGAAGTGTACATTATGTAATTTTTTCTAGATTAATGGAAGGTTCTATTCTTACTTGATTAAAAAATAATAATAATAATAATAATAATAAAATATATTGTTGGATATTGTTATGGATCATTTCTGGTGCAAATCAACTTCTTTTGTAACCTTCAGCATTTGCAAACCATTCCTTTTCTCATGGTAAGATCTGTCCATCGAAACCCAGTTTACAAACTGAGATCTGATATATGAATCGGAGCAGAGTTTGAAGCTTGACGAAATTTAGATTAAATGTTTTATTTGCAGGTTTTGTCAAAGGATGAATCCCCCAGCAACCAAAAATTGGATTCGACTGCTTTCAATGTGTAATTACCAACACCGAATAACATTGTTCTATGGCACTCCATTTGGATTACGTTGAGCGAAGTTCCAGTCCAGGTTTAATCTGGCCATATGGCTCCATTAATTCAACTGTTGACTCCATGTCTTCTTCTGTCAACCGCAAGCCAAGATGATCTACCAGCCCTTCATACAACTTCTTCATCAACTTACTATCCTTCAACCAATGTGGAGCAATATTGTATAAGCCAGCCATAAATACTAAACAATTCTTCATCATCGCAGATTTTTTTTTGTGGAAAGCACTCGACTCTGTAATGATTTTTTTTTTAGTTTAGTTTTATTTTATTTAGTTGGTTAATATTTTGGTTTATTTCTATATTTTGTTTTGTTTTAAAAAAATGTTATTTTGTTTTAAATATATATATACCTATTTTCTTATATATATTTATGTACAATTTTTTTCTAATGGTTTATTTGTTTTTATTTTTATTTTTTAATGTTTTGTTTTTTATTTTTAATTTTTTTTTGTCAAATTATTAAAATGCAAGAAAATAAATACAATTTAAAAATTCTAAATTCTAAATAAAAATGCAATTAAGAACTTTAAAAAAATGCAATCAAGTTTGATTTTATTTTTCCTAATTTATCTACTTGAATTTTTTTATTTTTAAGTATATGAATGTTTCCAATGGAGCCATGTGTGTAACAAAATGATAGATATGCTCATATGCAGGTTTGAAATATATTCTTTGATACGTACCTGTGTATGAGAGACCAACTGTCTTGATTGAGATGATGTCAGAAGATACTGAAGAATGGAATACTGGGATCCAATGACTGTCTTGAACCAAGATTCAATATAATATTGTCTTCCTTGGCTTCCTTCTATCGTGTCAAGTCCTCACATATGTGATCTCCATTCATAGAATCTGGTGATAGGCATGCATGAAACTTTTCAATCTTAGGTTCCAACAACTGCTCTTTATCGACGGGCATCCATGATTCTTGGATCTTATCTGAATCTTCTTCTTCTGGTTGTTGTTCTTCAATGACAGCTAGTGAATCATTTTGCAATACCTCAACATTGTAAGTGGATTGAGGTGTTTTATTGTTGGGGATTCGAAATGGTTGTGCAGGTAGTGGAGTGGGAATGGATCTTTGGGGTGTTTGTGTGTGTGGTAATGGGAAAGGTTGAATTGAGATTAACTGAGGGTGAAACTGATGTTGTGGTGGAGGTGAATGGTATGGATAACATTGATATTGGTATTGAGGATAGTGAGGGAAAGATTGAGTATATGGTGGATTTCCTCTGTAAGGCTCTTCCCAACCCTGTTTCCAAGATTGGTTTTGAGATTGGGATTGAGATGGCCAAGGTTGCCAAGGCAAAGGTGTTTGCCAATTACTTTGAGATTGTTGTGCATAACCCTGAAATTGTGCACAAGGATATTGCATCATATTGGGTTGATGAGGCTGCCATGGTCCTCTTGGAGCTTGATTCACTCCATTATCCTTTTGGTAAACTGCCTTTAACCGTGGTAATGATGGGCAATATTTAGTAGCATGTGATCCTACAAATTTCACAAACTTTAATGTTATCAAGTGGACATTCATGCAAAGCAACATTTTCAACTTTTTGCTTGTTTTGCATTCTTAGCATCTCAATTTGTTCAATTAAATTACCAAGAATGTTTAGCAAATTGTTAATTTCAGTTTGACTTACCAATGTCGTTGTCAACATACTTTCCCTTGCTGTAACTAGATCTTAAGCAGATCTTCCATACTTTGCTTTTCCTCTTGATATGTTCTTGAATAGTTCACAAATCTCTTGAAATGACAATTGATAAACATGCCCTTTTCCCACGAGGTTAAGAAGATCAATCCTTTCATCCTTTATAACATTTAGTAGGAGAGTTTTTAATATGTGTGATCCTAAATTATGCATTTTAGATATTTTGATATTATAAGTAAATCTCTCCACTAGGTCTTCTAGATTTTCATCCTATTTTTTATTCATCTTAAAGACTTCATTTCTAAGGTCATGGTGTTTGTAACGATTTTTATATTTTTCCAAAAATACTCTTTTCATATCATCCCATGTCCTTATAGAATTTGTTCCTGAAGTCATGAACCATCTAAGAGCTTTATCCTTCAATGTTGTTGGAAACAAATTCAATTTTTGAATGTGTAATGACTAGCCATAAGATCTACAAATGATTTCAAATTCAAAAAGAAAAATTTATGGGTCTTCTAATCTCATACCTTTGAAGTTAGGAAGTACGGATGGAGGAATGTTCTTCATTTGAACATTGACATTAGTTTCTTGAATGGGAAATCGAGAAGGATTTCCATCCATTTCTTCATCCTCCTTTTGTCATCTCTTCTACCTGCAAAAATAAGAATTCATGATGTGGATATGTGGCCCTTACTGCACTACATGATATAGTGGGGGTGGTAGGTGATTGAAGGTTTATATATATATATATATATATATATATATGATATGCAGCTAAATGATTTATGCATTTACATGCTTTAATCACGCATCTAAAAAAAAACTAAAAAAAATGAACTCTAGACTGAAAGCTAGTTCCTATGCACACTTCCCCGGCAACGACGCCAAAATGTTGAGGCAAACCAATTACCTGTCATTTAATTCTCAACCCAGGGGTTTCGTAAAACTTGTGAAGCATGCATGTATTGTATATGCTAGAAATTAACTTCCAATTTAGATATATCTAACTATGAAACCAAATAACGACAAACCAAATTACCTATTCTAATTCAACAATCAATTCAAAATAAATTGCAGTACAGTGCGTGGAACTGAAATATCAATCTATCACGCTTGCAGGAATTGAAATCTTGATCTACCACACTTGCAGGAATTGAAAAGCACACCACTCTTTCAGAAATGAAATTTCATGAAATGAATTCTACTCTAAGGGATCATGTGTGCATTATCAAATCAGGATCCTATGAAATGAATAATCAAAACCACATGATATGAAATGAAAGCAAAAAGAATCATTCTTAACCTCTAGATATGAAAGCAAATAAAAACAATCACTCTTAACCTCTCACACAGGAAAAGACATGAAAGAAATAAATCTTAATCTATGAAAGCAATAAATCTTAATCTATGAAAAACAATAATTGTCACACATTATAGGTGGCCAATCCAAAAGCATGAGGGATGGAAAGCTAAGAGGCTCCAAATGCAAGCATAACCAAATCAAAGTGAACATCACTCATGAGCATGGTGCCAAATCCAAATTCTATATTCAAAACATGAGCATTTCCCTAACTTTTCACATGCCTTTGAAAGGAGGAGGCTCTCCTATTTATACAAAAACATAAGAAACTACCTCATTAATGGAGGTACATTATTCTCTCCCTAGATCCCTAGAAAATCTCATAGAGTTACAACTCAAATAGGTAATGATGAGACACATATCCTCTTTGACCTTTATCCAAATATTCTTCCATATATTAAAGGGAATTCGAATTTGAGCATTGGAGGTCACATAAGGGTGCCTTGGAAGCTTCCAAATGACCTACACATGTCATGAAACTCAAGCCACTTTTAAGTATTAGCAAGTATATGTCTTTTTTCTAAGTTTTAACCATTTAATTCACTTATAATACTAGAAATCATTAACTTTGGAAAGCACAAATGGAACCCATATAATTATGAAAATGGAGGCTAATGAAAGGTTATATGGTCATGGAGTTGCGACATGTGAGTGAAATGGTGGCAATAAAGGTGAAAGTAGATGATATTTTGAATACATTTTGGAGGCTCTACACCATTTCTAGCACTAGTTCTTCAAATTCACAACATGAAACTCCAAATGAAAATAGGAGAATAGAACTTTTTCACATAAGGGTAATTTCAAAACATAACAAGATTGATACACTTTTTGATAGTGGCTCTCAAGCCAATCTTATCTCTGAAAACATTGTTAAAAGTTTAAACTTGGAAACCATTCCACATCATAAACCATATCCACTTGGATGGGTGTGTGACAATGCACAATTGCAAGTTACTAGAAAGTGTAAACTAAAATTCATCGTTACTGCAAATTTCATAGATGAAGTTGAGCTTGATGTTGTACCATTAGATATATGTGGCATAGCGTTGGGCAACATGTACCTTTATGACAGAAAAGCTATCTTCCATAGACATGAAAACAAATATCATTTGTTCAAAGATGGAGTAGAATATATTGTGAGAGCACATAGAAAGAAACTAAATCTTTCACTTGTTAATGCGGGGAAGATGAAAAGACTAGTGAATTCAAGCAATAATTTTTTGCTTCTAATGATCAAACCCAAGAATGATATTGATAATGAAGCTTTTAAAGGTTGTGATTCAAAATTGAAATATAAATTGGTTGATGTAGTTAACCAATATGATGAGATGTTTTAGGAACTAGAGGGATTACCTCCCAAGAGAGGAATCCAACATGAGATATTGTTGCAACAAGATTGTCCTCTTCCTAACATTGGCATGTACAAGATGTTCGTGATGGAAAGTGCAGAAATTAAGAAGAAAATTCAAGATTTGTTGAATAAAGGGATCATCAGACCATCTTCCTCGCCATGTGCTTCACCTATTGTCTTGGTGCCAAAGAAGGATGGAACATGGCGCATGTGTGTGGACTTTTGTGCATTAAACAAAATTATGGTAAATAATCGTTACCCACTACTCAGAATAGATGATTTACTTAATCAATTGAAAGATGAAAATTATTTTACTAAGTTGGACTTAAGGAGTGGCTACCATCAAAATAGAATAGCTCGAGGAGGCATTTGGAAGACATCATTCAAAACAAAACAAGGTTTATTTGAATGTCTAGTTATTCCTTTTGATTTATGTAATGTTCTTGCTACATTCATGTGTGTGATGAATGATGTGTTGAGGCCATTTCTTGATGAGTTTGTTATAGTCTACTTAGATGACATCTTAATTTTCAGTAAATCTCGTGATGAACATGTCATGCATGTAAGAAAAGTACTTGATGTCTTGAAAAAAGAATATTTGTATCTTAAGATGTCAAAGTGTGAGTTTGGAAAAACTTCTTTAGTTTACTTGGGTCATATTGTTGGAGGAGGTGAGTTGAAAATAGATCCCTCCAAGGTTGATGTCATTTTGAATTGGCCAAGGCCCAAGACAGTTACTGAGGTAAGAAGTTTTTTGGGAGCAGCCCAATATTGGAGGAAATTCATTGCTAATTTTTCTCTTATAGCAGCTCCTTTGCATGCATTGAAAAGTGTGAAAAAGGTTTTTCAATGGGGAGGCAAACAACAAAAGGCCTTCATTGAAGGAAAATATTAGTTCAGCTCTAATACTTGCACTTCCAGACTTGAGACAGTCATTTGAGATTTAGACTGATGCTAGTGACTACGCCATGGGTGCAGTCCTCATGCAACATGGTAAGCCTGTCTGTTTTCATTCGGAAACTTTTAATGGTGCAATGAATAACTATCCTGCATATGACAAGGAATTGTATGCATTGGTTCAAAGTGTGAAAAAATGGAAACAATACTTGATGGGTAAGGAAATAATCATTCATATTGATCATCAACCATTGCCATACTTGCAATCTCAATCAAAGTTGCAGCAATCAAGGCACTTACGATGGATGGGTTTTCTTCAACAATTCCACTTGGTAATCAATTATAAGAAAGGTATCTACAATAATGTTGTTGATATGCTTTCTAGGCCTATTTTTAGTGCAGCTACTTTACTCAAGCATCATTTTGTTTTACATGAAAGTTATATTGAGCAATATGCATTAGATAATGACTTTCAAAATGTTTATGCAAGCTTGAGTCAAGGTAACCAAGTAGAGGAATTGGATTATCATTTGCATGATAACTTGTTGTACCATCTTGGCAAGCTTTATATTCGACAGGGAGAAAGAGTTAACATCATAAGAGAGGCGCATACTTCTCTTATTGTTGGCCATTTCGGTCTAAGTAAGACAGTGGCACATCTACAGAGGCATTGTTATTGGCCTCCTATGCTTGAAAGTGTGTCTCGTTTTATTAAAGGATGTTCATTATGTGCAATTAGTAAGCCTAGAAATAGGAAGTTAGGATTATACACACCACTTCCAGTTCCTTCACAACCGTGGGAGAGTGTTTCTATGGATTTTGTAGGAGGTCTTCCATTGTCAAAAATAAGTCATGATTATTTGTATGTAGCTATGGATAGGTTCAACAAAATGTGTATTTTGATGCCATGTAAAAAGCAAGTTACAGCTAAACAAACTGCTCACTTATTCTTTCAGAATGTATGGGTGCATCTTGGATCGCCCACATCCATTTTTAGTGATCGATATTCTCACTTTGTTGGGAATTTTTGGTCAAGCTTGTGTGGATTCATGGACACCAAACTGAAAAGGAGTCAACTTTTCATCCACAAACAGATGATCAAACAGAGCTGGTGAACAAAACAATGATACATATTCTTCGTGGGTATTGTAGAAAGCATCCTAAATTGTGGGATGAACATTTTCACTATACTCAGCATGCTTACAACCGGGCCAAGCACTCTTCAACTCAAACATCACCATTTGAGGCATATTTGGGATACTTTCCTAAATCTCCTTTGAATTTTATTTTTGGCAAATATGTTGCTATTGATGGTCATAGCGACATAGAAAAAGCAAGAAAGTTCGTTGAACAAATCCAATTGGTACACCAAAAAGTTCAATAACAACTTGAAAAGAGCCAAGGCAAGTACAAAGCAATGCACGACAAGCATCGTGAAGATCACAAGTTCAAAGTCGGTGATGAATTTTGGCTTCACATTCCATCTATTGAAGATTTTTCGCCAGAATTCCTTGATGAGCTTCAACAAGACACTATACTTGACAGAAGAACAAGGACATCAAAAAGGGGAAGTGTCGATTGTCTTTGAGTGGGGCTCAAGGGTACAAATCCTTCAAACTCCAAATGGATAGATATTGGAAAGTGAGGGAACTGTACCCTCACTTGTTGGACAACTGAAAGTGATATTTTGGGGTCCAAAAGGCTTCCAGTGGGGAGGAGTGATCAGGTGCTCAAAAGTCAAAGTTGTCATAATGGTGTGGAACTTGAACTACCGCATAGTGCTTGTTATCCTGAATATGACGCAACTCATTTCACATGAAACGGACACTGTATGCTGCTAGAAACACAATCTGTTCACTTTGTCAAATAGGTAAAAATTTTGCAAGTGGCTAACAGGGATGCTGACTGGGCATCCGTACTACCTAGGTGGCAAGGGGAATATTCTCAAAATATTATGTTGAGTTGGTGATGTCCTATTGGTCCATGTGTTTTCATTAGGGCCAATGAGGAGGTGACATGTGGCTAAGCCAGAGGTCACCACGTGTTATCCTAATGGCCTATTAAAATTTTGGCATGGCGAACAGGGCGGACGTCGAGCTCAACACCGCGACCTCCCACAGCACATAACCAAGCACTAAGCATTGCTTCTGCACATTATGTCTTAACATATAAAGGTTTCGGGTTAATGTTATTGTGTATTGCCGCCAAGGTTGGGGGGCGGGCGGACTTAACTGCCCCCCATATGAACACATAACCGCAGCCACAGATTTGTTGTGATCGTCGATAACCGCCACCACCTAAACCACTGGACTAACCACTAAACATGTGAACACACTTCTTCATAACCGCTAATATTAATTGTGACCGCTGGAGGGAGAGAGCTAGTGTCGGGGGCTAGCCCCTGGGTGCATGGCCCCCATATGACCCAATTTTTTGTTCTAATGCCTTGCCAGAAAAATTAACAATCCTACAAATCCGCCTTAAATATGGGGAATATGTCGCTCCGTTAGCGGAAAATGGAGTGAATTTATAGGATGATGCCGGATTTTGTGCAAATTGTAAAGTGAATAGTGGAGAAACTAGGAGAAGTCATAACTTCTCCAGTTTTCGACCAAATTGGATAATAATAAAAAAGAGGCTAGATAGGCATTTTTGGACATTATGAACTCATTGGAGTAGGTTTCAGAATAATTTGAGCATTGTAAACACATATTTTTACACTTTTGACCATAATAGAGAGGCCCAAGCCATTAGAAGTTGGACCAAGGAGACGTAGCCTAGGAGGGGTGAACTCATTTATCATGTTCCTGTTGTGATGTGTTTTTGGTGATTATCTGTACATGTTTATGTTGTTGTTCAATCTCTTATTTATCTTAAAATTGCTCATAAAATTAAAATAAAAACTAATTTTACACTTGCAAAATTCATGAATCCTTATGCACAATGAAAGCATTTTGTTTCTAATCTGAGGAGGATCTTAGCATAGCAATCTAATATTCTACATCAGATCATCTTATCAGACCAAACCAGACAAAAAAGGTCCCAAGGGCCGATGACAGAGGCACAAATCCCATATATCCCCATTCGAGAAAGAAGAATTTCAAGCCGAACATACACAGAGACCATACCAGTCAACATGACATACTGCATTAAGGAGACAAGCACCAACAGCTTCTTGAAACCCTGCTTGCTCCCAACCTCAGGCAAGTCGACCCCATGCAGACCTAAATCCCATAACCATACAAGTTGATGCATGGATGAGGGAGAGAAGAAGTAAGTCACATACCATTTTACCCTCGCCCAGAGAATATTAGCCCACCACCTCGCCTGGAGCCACGCCGTTCCTATGCTCTCAGTGTCACCCTTCCACAATTATTTACCCTGGACAAAGAACCTACCATCAACTCTTGCACAGCACTTGACATAATGCCAGACCCAAGACATAATGTCGCTGCCACATCCTCCAGGAGTATTAACCTCTTGCATGCAAGGAGCTACCGTACCTATCTCCTCGCATGTGTAGGGTGGTGGGTTTGTACCCCAAGATCCTCTACATTTAATTATCTGGATGGGAGTGTTGTCTAGCTCA
Source organism: Pinus tabuliformis (assembly GCA_031772625.1). Classification (NCBI taxonomy): domain Eukaryota; kingdom Viridiplantae; phylum Streptophyta; class Pinopsida; order Pinales; family Pinaceae; genus Pinus; species Pinus tabuliformis. The sequence continues at coordinate 262,350,114 of CM062807.1, forward strand.
CACCCCAATCGAGGGTCTGGTCAGATGTTTGGAGACTTTGATAGTTGTGTCTCCTATCTTGTTCCACGATCGCTTCCAGGGAGTTGAACCGATCATCCGTGGATTAAGGTGGCCAAATCAACTTGAGAGGGTCATTTTGATGAGAACAACCCCAATTTGCAAGGAAATCCACTGCTCTATTTCCATCTTGTCAGACATTATTAGTGATAATATAATCATAATTTTGAAGAAGTTTGCCTATCTCTTGCACTAATCTTGCAGTTCTCCAGTTGTGGCTAAGCTTATCCCATTTAGCCCCTTGGCTCAGTTTTTTAACTGTGTTGATTACAAGCCTGGAGTCTCCTTCCACCACAATGTTCCTATACCCTAATTTAATAGATTTGAGTATACCTTGTCAAATTGCTGCAAATTTTGCTTCATTGTTACTCACATAGCCACAGTGATCAGCATATATTAGGCAAGCTTTTGCCCCAGAATCTCGGAAGATCCCTCCTAGTCCTGCAGGACCTAGGTTACCTTTCGAGGCTCCGTCAAAACTCAACTTGATGAATCCCTCCGGGGGTGCAGTGAAGTGATGTGGTGAATCCACTCCCCCTATAATGAGTTTCTAGGAATTCAAGGCAATCATTGAAGGCGAGAGGTTCAGGCATTCAAAGATTCTAGCCTCATGAGGTGCAACTTGCCAATCGTTAGGGTGCCATTTCTTCGCCAAGATTATTTCCCGGATGTTCTGGATGATCCCTTCCCAAAAAACTTCCTGAGGCAGATGGTTATTCTTAAAAAATTTGCGGTTCCTTTCTTTCCATATAGCCCAGAGCGTTGCACCTAGGACAAGCCCTCAAGCTATGTTGAGTACTGGGGTAGAAAACAGGATTGTTCGCCAAAAAAGAATGGTTTCTCTAATGCTCTGATGATCTCTATCCATTCTTCCAAAAATGTATTTCAACTGGCGCCATTTTTTATCTGCAAAAGGACAGGAATTTAACAGATGTTCCAAATCCTCATTATGATGGTTACAGAGGATACAATATGAGGGTCCATAGTGTTAGGGTACTATAATTTATAGGATCTCAAGGTAATTGAGTATTGTATCTCAGGAATCTTATTTTGTAAATACTTGTCAAACTGTCAATGATTTCCAAATAAAAGAAAAAATAGAATAAAAAATGAAAGAGGGTATAAATAAGAAAGAGAGAAAAAACAAAAATATTGAAAAAAGAAGAAAATATTGAACCCCACCAAAAGGAAGAAAAAAAAAGGAATAATACTAAAAGTGCTACAAGTCTAAATGCCACTACTCATAGATAGTTTTTCTTCATCACTGAAAAATAAAGGTGTGTGCAGCTTGTTCAAAATGCCACAATCACTAGTTTTTAGTTTAATCATACAGTGTAATCATGATTAAACTCCTTTCAAATTTTTGTAAATTAGGTTAGAGAATAAAGATTTTCCCAACAGTTTAATCTGGGTAAATCAGTAGTTAGGTAGAAAATCACATTGGTTCAATTGTGTTAATCTGGATCAATTGGAGAAATAGTGGATAGGTTAGATAGTTTTCCATTTTGTATAAAAGAAAATAAAGTGGGTTTGCTAATCTCAGTGCACCCTTTTGAAAAATAAAAAATGCTAGTTTAGCTAAGGGTAGGTAGATTAGATGATTTGTAAATAGTTGCCTATATCATTTTTATCCAAAGTTTTGATCATAGGCTAAAGGGAAAATATGTGTGATATGGGAATAAAGTACTTTCATATGTTTATTTGTAACTTTATCCTAAGTCAAGAAAGCAAAAGTTAAAAAGCACATATGGAAAAATCTTGGTTGTCGTATTATCGTTAAAGTATAGTAGTTTAGCCTCGGGATCCGCTCCCACTCCTCATCCACGGCCCTCATCCGCCTTCAGCCCCCCCTCTCCATCTTGCCTTTACCGCTGGGGGGGTTTCCGAAAAGTTGTTTCTCCCACCGGGCCCCATCCCCTACATGTCAGCCTCTCGTGATTTCACACCCCCCCTCACCAAAACCATATACCGCCTGCTACCCCCTCCAAAAAACCACCTTTCCCTTGCCCTCTCTACCGCGCTCCACCACGACGACTCCACCACTCTCCTCCTTCCACATTGCATAACCATTGGCCTATTGAGTGCCCTCCCGGCAAATAACCGTTCGACATTAATTTGATTCTCCCAGGTAAACGTTCGAAAACTAACGGTCTCGTGCCATTTTCAATGGAGCCTTCCCAATGTTCAAAACCTGTTGAATCCGTCGCTCTCCTTTCTTTACTGCTCATCCTATCACTCTCTTTCTTTTTACTGTTTGTCTTCTATTATTGACAGTTTTCCACAGCGATCACTCTCAGAGCTATTCCGCAACCAAACCATGACAGAAACCTGACAGTTCCCTGTTTATTTTACCTGACAGTTTGTTACTCAAACACTTTCCCTGGTAAGCTCTTTTGTAAATTCCTCTTGTTCTTAGATTCTTACAGTCATGCCTCCGAAGACTAAGACTCAAGATAAGCCTGTTAATCCTTTGATTCCCCCTTTTGTAGATTTAGATCATATACCTTTAGCCAATAGGGATTACAGGATTAATGAAGCCCAATGTGACTGTGATTTTCTTGAGTTATATTGTTGGTTAGAAGATAAACATGCGAATAAGACCGATGAAATTGGGCTCTAGGAGTCCAAACTCCCCCATTACATTTTCCCCTTGACATTCCAAGCCCCAGAGTTTACCAGAAGGTGTCAAGCATGCTATGTCCCTACCCAAAGAGCTACCATTACCCCTAAATGTGAATTCTCTTCACAATTACTGCCCAATCAATTAACCAAATGATGTTGGCTCCCACTGTGGAAAATAATACCTCTTTCTCCTTAGAAGCCCTCACCCAACTTTATCAGAAGCTGGATTTCGCCACCAAAGCTAGAATATTTGAGATCTTCTTGCCCGAGAATGTCCAATTGCCTAAAAAGAATCCTCCATATCCTTCCTCCATCTTCCCTGATCAGGCCAAGCAAATTATATCCATGATTTCCTACATTTTAGGTTATTATTCTGATTAGTGGGTAGATGAGCCCATTTTAGGATTCCTCTCCATATTTTCCACAGACAACCAGCCCTCCTTGGTGTTCAATTTCAATCAATTCTTGGCTGATAGTATTCATGAACAATTCATAAAGTTTCCCACAGAACATGTGTTCAATTACACCTCTATTTTGATATATCTATATATATATATATATATATATATATATATATATATATCTATATATATATATATATATATATATATATATATATATATATATATATATATATTTCTCTACTATTAGGTAGACAAATTCAATTTTGCATTACAAAAGCTTGATGATGCAGGAAACCAGCAGCCAGTGATCTTTTGGACCTCATTGGTCATGAAACAACAACAATAGTTAACTTATAAGGATTTCATTGAAGATTTTGTTCATTCAGCGATGAACATCCTTAACAATGCAATTCAACCCAGGACCAGTGAGGAAATCAAGAGAATTTTGAACCTAACAGATCAGGCAAAGACTAGGGATTGGTATTTATGCCAAAACTATACAGAAATCAAGATGTATGGTTGTGAATTGGCACCCTATAAACTCCCCAAATACCTCCCTATGAGGATTTTTGTCATGGAGTTTATTAGACAGATGCTGAATTCAGATGACATTCACTTTGTGGTGGCCAAGAAGAAATCACAGTTTAGAATAAAGACACAGGGGGGCCCGTCTGTGTGTAACACAAGGACAACACGTGAAGAAGTAGATAGAATGCTTAAAGAAATGAAATTCAGTCTGAGATTTACATGGTCTTATGACCCTTATGGCATCATTTCAAAGCTCAGAGTAGAGAATAAAATCAATCCTTACATTCATACTTCAAGACATGAAATACAGAAGTATGCCAATCAACTAGAATAGATAGAAAACACTTTGCAGGAAGTTGAAGAACATCTCTTTTCCACTTCTAATTTACAGACACCAAATCCTCAAGAAAAATCAAGAAAAAGATAGGGGGAGGAAGGATCTTCATCAACAACTGGAAGTGAAGCCAAAGAGTTCAGGATAAACTACAGGAAGAGGACAAAGTTGACTCCTAGAGTAGAGTTGGACAAAGAGACTGAGGAGCACGTTGCCATCATAATCAGGCAGACAAATTCAATTTTGCATTACACCTCTATTTTGATTTATATGTTCCTATACTATCAAGCAGACAAATTCAATTTGCATTATAGAAGCTTGATGATGCAGGAAACCAGTAGCCATTGATCTTTTGGACCTCATTGGTCAAGAAAGAAAAACAGTAGTTCACTTATAAGTAGTTCATTGAATATTTTGTTCATCCAGCCATGAACATCCTTAACAGTGCAATTCAATGAGGAAACCAAGAGAATTATGCACCTAACAGATTAGGCAAAGACTGGGGATTGGTATTTATACCAAAATATACAGAAATCAAGGTGTATGGTTGTGAATTGGAACCCTATAAACTCCCCAAATACCTCACAATGAGGATTTTGCCCCTGGAGTATATTAAACAAATGTTGAATTCGGATGACATCCACTTTGTAGTGTCCAAGAAGAAATCACAGTGCATAATAAAGACACATGTGGGCCCGTTTGTGTGTAACACAAGGATAGCAGGTGAAGAAGTAGATAGAATGCTTAAAGAAATGAAATTATGTCTGAGCTTTACATGGTCTTATGACCCCTGTGGCATCATTTAAAAGCTTGGAGTGAAGAATAAAAGCTCATACTTCCAGACCTGAAATAGAGAAGTACGCCAATCAACTAGAATGGACGAAAAACACTTTGCAGGAAGCTGAAGAACAACTCTTTTCCACTTCCACCCACTCCGTAGGAAAAATCAAGCAAAAGACAGAGGGAGGAAGTATCTTCATCAACAACTAGGAGTGAAGCCAAAGAGTTCATGATCAACTATAGGAAGAGGACAAAGTTGACTCCTAGAGTAGAGTTGGACAAAGAGACCGAGGAGCAGGCTACCATCATAATCACAGATTCACCACCTGCAACCAGCAAATTCACAACATCTCCTAATGAACCTTCATCTTCACAGGGTCACAAGGAAACTGAGCTAGAATCATAGAATGTCCAAATAGAAAAGGAGAAGACAGTTTTTGATAGGTACAGGGAGATTAAGCTCAGAAATGAGATTCTAAAAAATAGTACTTATAATCAATTCTGGAAGTAGACCTCCAACTCACAAAGTAGGTTGTTTTTAGTCTTTGACACAGAGCATGGAAAAATGCAAATGGCCTTTCTTGAGGCCCAAATTCCACAGCCAAAATTAGTAGCAGACTACAAGAGCACTACTTTTGAATTCAACACTAAAGACATACATCCCATTGATCAAATGGAGATGCACAAGCAAACTGGTGAAATGATATCCTCCACTTTGACTAACATTGCTATGTCACTATCTAAATTGTAGGTTTCATTTGCCAATGTTCAATCACAGTTGAAGATGGAGAAAGTGTCCTCCTTAGCCAAAGATAATAGGATCAAGTCTTTGGAAGACTTGGTGGTTAAGATAGGATATGATCCCAAAGATGTTAATGTTGTTGAGGAGATTATTAAAAAGAAGAACCTGGACATTGCAACCTTGAGAAAGCAGCTCAAGCTACCAGCCACAAAGGATCCATTGACCAAGGACATTGAAGAAAGTGAAGCACAAAAAGCAGACATGATGAAGTTGATCATAGAGCAAAATATACAAATTAGGCAGATGGAGGCAGAGATGGAGAAAATGATAAAGGAGAAAGAAGACAGTCAAAAGATGGCCATTGTCCCCCTGAATTCCATACTCGTTTCTCAACTTCCAACAACAGGGATAACCACTGCAGCTATTTATCCACTCAGATTGTGAGTGTTGAACAAGTAACAAAGGCACTGGAGAACATGTCACTCCAATCAAATGATATTGAGACTTTGTAGGGCCAACTCAAAGCTTTCGAAGTGCAAAAGGCCAAAGTTGAAGCTACTTGGGTTAATGAAATGCAGAAATCCCAAAGACTGTTGGAGAAGTTGCAGAAGGTAGAGAGAGACACTTCAATTGGTCAGACCTTGGCCCAAGCCAAGGAAACCATTTAGATGAATATACTAGACTCTATGAATGAGATTTGGCCTTCTATCCAAATCATATTTGAGCAGAAAGAGCTGATAGAAAAGGCTACAAAAACTATTGTGCAGGGAAGAGAGAAGCTGGGAGAGATGCCCACAAAAGCCTCCAACATTATCAGGTTCTTGAACTCAAAGTCCAAGTATGAGCTTGAAGAATTACGAATCAATGATAAAACTGCCACCATTCTGGAAGTCAAGAAAGTCTTGACAAAGAGGAACCTTTTTGATCAGTTGGAAGAAATATGTGAAACCTTTGAGTTGCAAGTAAATAGGTTCACTAAAAGAATTGAAGCATTGACCCAAAAGGGACAGCCCAACATCTATGTAATAAATGAAAAATTAATCACTCAGGAAGACTATATCCTGAAGATGAAAGAAATGGCTAGAAGTAGCATCAAGTTCAGTGGGATTAAGGGCAGTATGACAGCAAAGGCGTTTTTGGAAACCATGTCAAATGATTTCTATGTACAGAATGAGGTAAAACACATTTTTACTGTGAAGCCAACTTTTGCCAAATACATAGAGGTAGATGAAATTTACCGCAAGGTAACAAAATTGACAATACTAGATGAAAAGAGATGGGAAGAATTGGTCGATTTACTGGATTGAAGGATAATTCAGAAACAGTAAAACAATTTCCAGCGCAGCAGCCAACACGACGGTCAGTTCAACAACGCAACACAGTTTCGGGTTGACTCAACAACTGAAACCATCAAAACAAGGCCACCTTTCCTTTCAACTGCCTATGTGGCCTATTTGTCTGCTAGGATTAGATCATATTGTTTGTAATAAGGCTAATAATACACTATCGATTTGACAACGATTTTGTAAAGGATTTTTTTAATTTTCATTATAAATACTTCAATTTTTGAAGTATTAAGGGTTGATTCCCAAATGTAATTTCTTCTATGTATTGTATTTTTCAAAGTACTGGACATCAATAATACAAGGACCTTTCACAGGATTCATGTGGTGTACCAAATGGCGATGTGTCTCTTTTGTTTATGTGTTTAAACATTGTTTTTCTTTCTCTTCTTTTCTAAAAAATCTGAATTATTCAATAGAAATTGTGATAAATAAGATTTGTTATTTAGAGCACCCTATTTTGGTTGTTGATAATTTTCATTTTTTCCACTGAAGTCAAATCTGGGAATTCTTAATTGCTCCTAGATTTCTACTGAACCTTACACTTTTGCTATTCCACCATCCATTTAAATTTTGAAAAGATCCAAATAGTGCAACCTAGCTTGCCCTATGAGAACTCCTCTGAAAATTAATGCAAAATCCAGCTTAATTTAGAGACTCCATAGCCCAATGGAATTATAACACTCAAATAAACCAAACCTTTCAAACGAAACAAATAGGTATAATCGTAACTAGCCTAAAATTTACACTAAAACAAAGCTAAATTAAATAGAGAGATCCCTTTGAAGCTGGCAGGGTTAGATCCCAACTTCCAAAGTGGTTTTGATGTTGTCCAATGTGTTTACTCCCTCAACCTCAAAAATACAGAACGACAACATAGTGGCGACCATACTGGGGACAAAAACTCTTTAGATTGAAAAATCATTATTCCCCGGTATCTAATCAGTATTTCTATAAATCAAGACTTATATATCATTAGGAAATACATGATCTGAGGTTGCTATTTTGTATATGTTAGTGTGTCATTGATTTTTATTTGTGTGATGATTTTTAATAGACCTGACTCCCAAAAGAATTTTCACTAGAGCTCACCCTGATCCCAACCCTACTGAATTTGTAGATAATCCAGAAAAAATTGGTGAGAAAGAGAAGTCTTACAGAGAGTCAAGGTAGTAATAGTCCTTTGAATAGATTCAATTCTCTTCCTGAGAATAGTCCTTTGTCAAGGTCTAACTCTCTTCCAGAAAAATTTGAAACTATTCAAGATATAGAGTTTGATTTGCCTTTCCAGCATAGTTTGTTTAGATCAAAATTTGAGGCTTTTGTAGATCAGACTATCATTGATAAAGCCCTACTGCAACCATACATACCCCAAACCCAGCTTCTTGAAACAGATCCTGATCTTGAACCCCTACAACAATTTGACAAATTACAAGGTATAGTTTCAGTTTTGTACCAAGCTATTGAAGAAGCTTATATTCAACAATCTATTGAATTTTATGCTTTAACAGTTGCAGCAACCTCTTTGTCTACCCAATATTCCTAGTTTGTTCATCTAAAACCTCCCAGTCCTACTCATTCCATAGTCTCAACTTCCTCACCTGTGATATCTCAAACTGTTATTCCTACTATCCCTATAGTTATCACAACTACACCTACATCAGGTCCATCTTCCAGTCAATCTTCCAGACCAGTTATGGCAGGTAGGTATGCACCTTTGGTGTTACCAGGCTAGCTAAATGTTATGCTTGGAGATTACTAATCTAAAATTGTGACCTTTGATAACACTGGTTCTTATATTGCTCAGCAGCATGTTGATAGAATGAATGATGTGTTTAACCTTTAAGAAATAGATGAAGCCAATGTTAAAATGAAATTGTTTGCTCAAAGTTTAGGAGGTGATGTCAAAAAATGGTTTAGGAGTTTACCTGTTGGAAGTATAGCCAACCTTGATGCATTCCATCAAACTTTTTTAGCTAGATGGGAGATCAAGAAAAATCCACTTCAACTCCTAAATGAATATAAAAGACTGAAAAGAAAACCAAATGAAAGTGTGGAAGAATACTATGAACAGTTTAATATTGTTTACAATGCCATTCCACAAGACATCAAGCCCTCCCCTGGCCTAGCTTTAATTGATTTTCCTGATGGTTTTGATGTAGACATGGAATATCAACTTAGAGAGAGAGACTCGACAACTTTGGAAGAAATGCAAGCTAATTCTATTAAAGTTGAAGCTAACATCTTAGCCAAGAAGGCCAAATTAAAATCTGAACGCAGGGTTACCATAAAAGAAGAGCCTTCTACTTCTGTTGTTGATCATAAAATTGATAACTTAGTGAGGGTAGTAAATCAGATGATGCAAAGAGTAAACATCAATGACCAAACTCAAGTGAGAGAAACCAAAATGCTCCTCAAAATAGAAACCAAAACTTTAGAAGGAATGTTCCCCAAATTAAACAAAGAGAACAAAAGGGTCTAGACTAGCAGGTTCGGCCTCTTTTTCACAAAAATTACACAGATGATGAGGGAATATTGTTGAAGATTTGGATGATAATCAAATAAATTTGATGGGGATAAACGATGATGAAACAATTTTCCTCACTTAAGAGGAGCAAGAACTTTTTCTCCTAGCTCAAACTGAACTAGACTCTGAAGAATCAAATGAATATAAACAAGGGTTTGAAAATTCCATAATGGAAGTCCATAGGCAGTATAACCTTAGGAGCAAAAAGAATCCAAAAAATCTCAACACCAAAAACTCAAATAATCCTACTAAAAAATCCTTTGAACTTGAACGTAGGAAAACCACAGACAGTCTTCCTAAGAAAACTGTGGATAATTCTGGTAAGAAAAAAGTAGAAATCCATGTCAAGAAGATAGTTGATAGTGTTTCTAAAACTACTCAAACAGATATCCCAACCACTAGTCAACAAAAAGAGCCTATAACAAAGCAAAACACAGATCAATCTGAACTTCCCAACTTGATTAAGATTCAAACATCGTTCAACATTGAGAATGAATTAGCAAAATTGAAAATCCCTATTCCTCTCATAGAGTTAATGAACAAAAACATGTATAAACCCCAAGTAATGAAAGCTTTAAACATAGGGGAAAACACTAACTCTGTAAATCTGAATGATGACCAACCTGAACTCTTATTTGGTCCGAAAGTTGAGGGAAAACCATAGGAAGGGGGTGCCCCTCCATTCTATGTTAGCCTAAATATTCTCGATAAAATCCTCCATAATGTTATGTTGGATTCGGGAGCTTCCCACAACTTAATGCCTAAAGCTGTTATGGAGAAATTAGGACTTGACATTACCAGACCTTATAAAGACTTATACTCTTTTGATTCCAGTAAAGTAAGATGTCTAGGTCTCATCAAAGACTTGTGTGTTACTTTAGGACAAATCCCAGCTAAAATTCTGGTAATGGATATAGTGGTTGCAGATATTCCCCCTAAGTATGGCATGTTGTTGTCACGCTCATGGGGAGAAAAATTACAAGGAACCCTACAGATGGATATGACCTTTGCCACCATACCAGTTTTTGGGCAGCAAAGAAGATTATATAGGGAAACCTTGATGAAATTCATGGTGAGTAGTCAAGAGAAACCTCACAACTATCCTCTTTATTCTGTTCACTCAGATTTGGATTCTTTCATTCTTTACAATGATGGAGATATCAACACTCAGGTGATCAATGTTGAAACTGAAATTTCTAAAATAGACCCAACCCAAACACAAATAATAGAACTAAATACTCCTCTTGAACCTCTTTGGAACATGAGTTTTGATGGCTCTTGTAGCAAAGATGGTTCTGGAGCAGGAATTTGGGTAGTGAACACAAGAAATAATCATGCTGAGGGTCACTCATACAGGCTTAATTTTCAATGTACCAATAACATAGCAAAATATGAAGCCCTTATATTAGGATTGCAGTTGTTGAAAAAATTAGGTGCCAAAAGAATCTCCATTCAAGGGGATGTTGAATTAATTATAAAACAAATTAAAGGAGAATATTCAGCCAAACATCCTAGGATGAGAGCATACAGAAATGTCATGCTTGATTTTCTAGAAATTTTTATTGAATATGACCTTTCTGCACTTCCTAGAAAACAAAATATCATTCCAAATAATCAGGCTTTTTCAACAAGCTCTTGTAAAATGCCTTGAATATGTACTGGAGGTGAAACATCGACCAGTTGTACCAGACAACATGAGGTATTGGAAAGTGTTTGGAAATGATAAACAGATTGAAAGTTTTCTACAATCCAAAGATGGATTTCAAGATGATAGTATTGATTTGGAATCTGAGGTTGATAGTCAAATTGTTGTACATTCTAATCTAGAAAGACAATTAGATAATTAAGATGTAAATACACCCATAGATAAAGTTGTAAATAAATTAGAATTACTTGAGATAGACCCTGAAAAAGAAGAATTTGAAACACTTCAGCTAAAAGATAATGTTTTGCTTAGAGGTCTAGTTCCATTAGAATAATTATTTGATTTCAATGATGTGGCTAAAAATCCTAAGATTGAGCCCACATGAACAACAGTTGAAGAATCATAATTAGGTATTGAAAAAGACCCAAAATCATAAAACTGTCTAAATCAATCCCAACTGCTGAAAAACAAAAATATATTGCTTTATTCAAGGAATTTAGTGATGTTTTTGCCTGGAGCTATGAAGATCTTAAAACATATGATACATAAATTATACAACACAAAATCCCAATTAAGAAAGATCATAAACCATTTAAACAAAAACTTCGCTGAATAAATACGGTTCTGATTCCTTTAATTGAGAAGGAAATCAAAAGAATGTATGACTCTAAAATTATAGTTCCTCTTAGGTACTCTAAATGGGTTTCCAATATTGTGCTAACTAGGAAGAAAACAAGTGAAATCAGATTGTGCATAGATTTTAGAAACCTTAACAAAGTCTCCCTAAAGGACAACTATCCTTTACGTAAAATGGATCATATTCTGCAAAAGGTAGTTGGATCTTCTAGGATTTATTTATTAGATAGTTGCTCATGCTATAATCTGGTCTTAGTCCATCTAGAGGATCAAGATAAAACAAACTTTACTACTCCATGGGGTACCTTCATGTATGTGAAGATGCCTTTTGGATTAATGAATGTTGGAGCCACATTTCAAAGAGCAATGGATATTGCTTTTGCTGATGAAATTGGCAGATTTATTGTGATATATCTAGATGACATAACTATATATTCTAAGACTGATGAACATTTGTTGCATCTGAGAAGAGTATTTGAGAAATGTAGAAGGTTTGGGATTTCACTAAATCCTAAGAAAACAGTTATTGGCCTTGAAGAGGGAAAACTTCTTTGTCATATCATATCTAAGGAAGGTATTAAAATTGATCTTAAAAGGATTGAAGCTATTCTGAAAATCAATCATCCAAGAAACATTAAAGAACTTCAATCATTTATTGGTAGAATAAACTTCCTGAGAAGATTTATCCCTAACCTTGCAGAACTTCTCAGAAACATAACAAACATGCTAAAATGAGACTCAGAAATCAAATGGAACATTGAAGCTAGGAAATCATTTGACCAAGTTAAACAAGCATTAACAAAAGCACCAATCCTTATCAGTCTAGATTTTACTAAGGATTTCATAATTTTTTCATTTGCTTCTCAACATGTTGTTGCAACTGGCCTTTTGCAGAAAAACAATGAAGGATTTGAACATCCCATTTCTTTCTTTAGCAAGGCCTTGAGGGATGTTGCACTCAAGTATAATATAATGGAAAAACAGGCTTTCACATTAATAAACGCAATTAAAGATTTCAGAGTATATAGCCTCCATTCTCACATAATTGCTTATGTACCAAATGTTGTAGTTAAAGATATATTGACACAGAATTGACGAGATGGAAAAAGAGGCAAATGGATTGTCATCATTCTGGAATATGATATGGAAATTAAGCCAACCAAGCTTATCAAAGGACAAGGATTAGCCAAATTGATGGTTGAATCTAATTTTAATGCTTTAGATATCAACTTTGTAGTTGAATTGGATGATCAAGAGGAACAGGCGACTCAACAACTAGATGAGGCTTTGATGACCTCACCATGGTATGTAGACCTTATTTATGTTTATTTAATTTAAATGCTCCTCCTGGTCTAACAAAGACAAAGGCTAGATTTCTTAAGCTAAAATCAGTTAAATTTTGCATCATAGAAAATGTTTTATATTGGAAAGTTGTTGGTGGTATTCTACTAAAGTGTCTATTGAGAGATGATGCAGAAAGAACAATGCAAGAATTCCATGAAGGTGACTGTGGTGGCCATCTGTATTGGAAAACCACTGCTAATAAGATCCTGAGAGCTGGTTTTTACAGGCCTACACTTTTCCCAGATGTTCATAAGAAGGTAAACTCTTGTCACACATGTCAAATATTTGAGGGGAAAAGAAAGTTTTTGCCTCTACCTTTGAAGCCCATATCTGTGGAAAGCCCTTTCCAACAGTGGGGATTGGATTTCATTGGAGAAATCCATCCACCATCCTCTGGTCAACATAAATGGATCCTTACCGCTACTGACTACTTCACCAAATGGATTGAGGCCACTCCTTCTAGACTAGCCACGGATGTTGTTATCATCAAATTCTTAGAAACCAATATCCTGTCTAGATTTGGTTGTCCAAATAAGCTTATTACAGACAATGTTGCAGCCTTTAGGTCTAAGAAAATGATATATTTTTGTAACAAATACCATATCACTTTGGGGCATTCAACTTCTTATTACCCATAGGGTAATGGGTTAGTTGAATCTTCAAATAGAAGTTTGGTCAATATTATTAATGAAGTTGTTGGCAGACAACAAAAAGTCATGGCACAAGAAGTTGACAAATGCACTTTGGGTTGATAGGCTCACCACAAAGAAATCAATTGGCATGTCACCATACCAATTGGTTTATGGAATGGATGTTGTTTTTCCATCCTCTTTGGGAGTTCCAGCCATGAAGTTAATTCAGGAATTGCAGGTTGAGCCAAATGACATTCAAAGAAGAATTGATCAAACAATCCAGTTGCAGCAATCCAGGGAAGAATTTTATAATAAGGCTCAGGTCATCCATGAGAATATCAAGAAAGTTTTTAACAAAAGGACAAAAGCAGATGATTTCACCTTGGGTGATAAAGTCTTAAAGTGGGATTCCAGAAGAGAAGACAAAGGGAAGCATGGAAAATTTGACAATTTATGGATGGGACCTTATGTCATTTATGCTTTCAGAGGGCATAATGCATTTTTTCTCAGAAATTTAGATGGGATAGAATTACCTGGTGGACCTGTCAATGGCAGGATGCTCAAACACTATTTCTCTGAGCAATAGAAGTTTTTCTAGCATTTATCATTGTAAATATCATTGTCTTTATTATTTGGATTGGGTGACCTATTAACAGAAGTTGAAGCTCGCAGAGAAGGCCCTAAGCTTCTATTGATATGTTACCATAAGTACTGCAACAAAGAAATTAGAGGTGGATATTGCTAAAATAGAACACTCAAGGCTACTGATCAAATGTTCTTGCCACCTCACGGGGAGAGTGCCATCCCCAACAGGAGCCACGATTAGGGTCCTATAATTTATAGGATATCAAGGTAATTGAGTATTGTATCTCAGGAATATTATTTTGTAAATACTTGTCAAACTGCCAATGATTTCCCAATAAAAGAAAAAATAGAATAAAAAATGAAAGAGGGTATAAATAAGAAAAAACAAAAAACAAAAATATTGAAAAAAAGAAGAAAACATTGAACCCCGCCAAAAGAAAGAAAATTAGAAAAAAAAAAAAAAAAAAGGAATAATACTGAAAGTGTTGCAAGTCTAAATTCCACTACTCATAGATAGTTTTACTTCATCACTGAAAAATAAAGGTGTGTGCAGCTTGTTCAAAATTCCACAATCACTAGTTTTTATATTAATCATACAATGTAATCATGATTAAACTCCTTTCAATTTTTTTAAACTAGGTTAGAGAATAAAGATTTGCCCAACAGTTTAATCTGGGTAAATCAGTAGTTAGGTAGAAAATGACATTGATTCAACTGTTTAATTTGGATCAATTGGAGAAATAAGGGATAGGTTAGATAGTTTTTCATTTTGTATAAAAGAAAATAAAGTGGGTTTGCTAGTCTAAGTGCACCCTTTTGAAAAATAAAAAATGATAGTTTAGCTAAGGGTAGGTAGATTAGATGATTTGTAAATAGTTGCTATATCACTTTTATCCAATTTTTTTATCATAGCCTAAAGGGAAAATATGTGCGATATGGGAATAAAATACTTTCATATGTTTATTTGTAACTTTATCCTAAGTCGAGAAAGCAAAAGTTAAAAAGCACATATGGAAAAATATTGGTTGTCGTATTATGGTTAAAGTACAGTAGTTTAGCCTTGGGATCCACTCTCACTCCTCATCCACAACCCTCATCCGCCTTCGACCCCCCCTCTCCATCCTGCCTTTACAGCTGGGGAGGTCCAAAAAGTTGTTTCTCCCGCCGAGCCCCATCCCTACGGGTCACCCTCTCATGATTTCGCACCCCCCCTACCAAAACCATATACTGCCTGCTACCCCCTCCGAAAACCACCTTTCCCTCACCCGCTCTACCGCGCCCCACCACGACTCCTCCACCACTCTCCTCCTGCCACATTGCATAACTGTTGGCCTATTGAATGCCCTCCCGACAAATAAGCGTTCAACATTGATTTGATTCTTCAGGGTAACCGTTCGAAAGCTAACGGTCTTGCACCATTTTCAACAGAGCCTTCCCGACGTTCAAACCCTGTTGAATCTGTCACTCTCCTTTCTTTACTGCTCATCCTATCCCTCTCTTTATTTTTATTGTTTTTCTTCTATTACTAACAGTTTTCCACAACGATCACTCTCAGAGCTATTCCGCAACCAGACTACGACAAAAACCTAACATTTCTCTGTTTCTTTTACCTGACATTTTGTTACTCAAACACTTTCCCCGGTAAGCTCTTCTGTAAATTCCTCTTGTTCTCAGATTCTTACAGTCATGCCTCTGAAGACTAAGACTCAAGATAAGCCTATTAACCATTTGATTCCCCCTTATGTAGATTTAGATCATATACCTTTAGCCGATAGGGATTACAGGATTAATGAAGCCCAATGTGACTGTGATTTTCTTGAGTTATATTGTTGGTTAGAAGATAAACATGCAGATAAGACCAATGAAATTGGGCTCTGGGAGTCCAACCTCCCCCATTACATTTTCCCCTTGACATTCCAAGCCCCAGAGTTTACCAGAAGGTGTCAAGCATGCTATGTCCTTGCTCAAAGAGCTATCATTTCCCCTACAAGTGACATTCTCTTCACAATTACTACCCAATCCATTGACCAAATGATGTTGGCTCCCACTGTGGAAAATAATACTCCTTTCTCCTTAGAAGCCCTCACCCAGCTTTATCAGAAGCTGGATTTCGCCACTAGAGCTAGAATCTTTGAGATCTTCTTACCCGAGAATGCCCAATTGCCTAAAAATAATCCTCCATATCCTTCCTCCATCTTCCCTGATCAGGCCAAGAAAATTATATCCATGATTTCCTACATTTTAGGTTATTATTCTGATCAGTGGGTAGATGAGCCCATTTTAGGATTCCTCTCCATATTTTCCACAGAAAACAAGCCCTCCTTGGTGTTCAATTTTAGTCAATTATTGGTTGACAGTATTCATGAACAATTCATAAAATTTCCCACAAAACATGTGTTCAATTACACCTCTATTTTGATTTATATTTTCCTCTACTATCAGGCAGACAAATTGAACTTTGCATTACAAAAGCTTGATGATGCAAGAAACCATCAGCCAGTGATCTTTTGGACCTCATTGGTCATGAAACAACAACAATAGTTAACTTATAAGGATTTGATTGAAGATTCTGTTCCTCTAGCGATGAACATCCTTAACAGTGCGATTCAACTCAGGACCAGTGAGGAAATCAAGAGAAGTTTGCACCTAACAGATCAAGCAAAGACTAGGGATTGGTATCTATACCAAAACTATAGAGAAATCAGGGTGTAGGTTGTGAATTGGCACCTATAAACTCCCCAAATACCTCCCTATGAGGATTTTTGCTGTGGAGTATATTAGACAGATGTTGAATTCAGATGACATGCACATTGTGGTGGCCAAGAAGAAATCATAGTTCAGAATAAAGACACAGGGGGGCTCGTCTGTGTGTAACACAAGGACAGCACGTGAAGAAGTAGATAGAGTGCTTAAAGAAATGAAATTCATTCTGAGCTTTACATGGTCTTATGACCCCTGTGGCATCATTTCAAAGCTCGGAGTAGAGAATAAAAGCAATCCTTACCTTCATACTTCAAGACCTGAAATAAAGAAGTATGCCAATCAACTAGAATAGACAGAAAACACTTTGCAGGAAGCTGAAGAACAACTCTTTTCCACTTCCAATTTGCAGACACCAAATCCTCAAGAAAAATCAAGCAAAAGATAGAGGGAGGAAGGATCTTCATCAACAACTGGAAGTGAAGCCAAAGAGTTCAGGATCAACTACAAGAAGAGGACAAAGTTGACTCCTAGAGTAGAGTTGGACAAAGAGACTGAGGAGCACACTGCCATCATAATCATAGATTCACCACCTACAACCAAAAAATTCACAACATCTCCTAACGAACCCTCACCTTCACAGGGTCACAACGAAACTAAGCTAGAATCACAAAATGTCCAAACAGAAAAGGAGAAGACAGTTTTTGACAGGTACAGGGAGATTAAGCTTAGAAATGAGATTCTAAAAAATAGTACTTATAATCAATTCTGGAAGCAGACATCCAGCTCACAAAGGTTGTTAGTCTTTGATACAGAGCATGGAAAAATGAACGTGGCCTTTCTTGAGGCCCAAATTCCATAGACAAAATCAGCAGCCAACTACAAGAGCATTACTTTTGAATTCAGCACTAAAGACATACATCCCATTGATCAAAAGGGGATGCACAAGCAAACTGGTGAAATGATATCCTCCACTTTGACTAACACTGCTATGTCACTATCTAAATTGCAGTTTTCATTTGCCAATGTTCAATCACAATTGATGTAATAACCAAAAAACTGAAATGCAGAAACAGTAAAGAAAATTAAAGCAGGTACCTACCTGAACTGCTATTTGATCTGGTGTAGTTGATGATGCTGCCACTGCTCTGCTCCAATTACCGAGAGACCAATTCCACCCAGCCAGACTGAGCAAAGCCTGGCTGCTCAATCCAGTAAGCTTCTCAACAGAAGCTCATTGTCCTCGGTGCCCAGAACCTCAGAATGCTTAAAGCTATTCCAATGGTCAATTTTCTTCCTCCTGGTTTTCTCCTTATTTCTGTCCCCCCCCCCCTCTCAGCCCATTATCTGTTATCTGGGCTTAGCGGTGACCGCCCTACACACCAACGACTCCACCGCTTTCTCTCGTGGCGACAGCTTTCCTCATGAGCGTGAGTCACACTCCTGTTACAGGTGTTTATATGTAGCATTAAGGTATTATAACGTTTAAACCTTATATATGTGTTATTGTCATTATAACACTATCACGCCTTATTATAACCATATAACGTATCCTTTATAACTTTATAACATTTATATGTACTTTATCATATTTGTTTGTCATTTAACTTTATGATATTCATATATACTTTTGCTTTATTTATATTTGTTTTTAATATAAACTTTATAGCTTTATATTAATTAATTATTGATACTAATACTTAATATTTATTCTATGTTATTAATATGATTTTTTTTTCATTATTCTGGAGTGTATAATATATGTATTTAGAGATGGGTCGTCATAGTTGAAGATGGAGAAAGTGTCCTCCTTAGCCAAAGATAATAGGATCAAGTCTTTGGAATACTTGGTGGTTAAGATAAGATATGATCTCAAAGATGTTAATGTTGTTGAGGACATTATTAAAAAGAAGAACCTGGACATTGCAGCCTTGAGAAAGCAGCTCAAGTTGCCAACCACAAAGGATCCATTGATCAAGGACATCGAAGAAAGTGAAGCACAAAAAGTAGACATGATGAGGCTAATCATAGAGCAGAATATACAGATTAGGCAGATGGAGGCAGAGATGGAGAAAATGATAAAGGAGAAAGAAGACAGTCAGAAGATGGCCATTGTCCCCCTGGATGCCATACCCATTTCTCAGCTTCCAGCAACAGGGACAACCACTGCGGCCACTTTTTCCACTCAGACTGTGAGTGTTGAACAAGTAACAAAGACATTGGAGAACATGTCACTCCAATATAAGGAGATTAAGACTTTGCAGGACCAACTCAAAGCTTTAGAAGTGAAAAATTCCAAAGCTGAAGCTACTCGGGTTACTGAAATGTAGAAATCCCAAAGACTGTTGGAGAAGTTGCAGAAGGTAGAGAGAGACACTTCAATTGGTCAGACCTTGGCCCAAGCCAAGGAAACCATTTGGATGAATATACTAGACTCTATGAATGAGATTTGGCCTTCTATCCAAATCATATTTGAGTAGAAAGAGCTGATAGAAAAGGTTACAAAAACTATTTTGCAGGGAAGAGAGAAGTTGGGAGAGATGCCCACAGAAGCCTCCAACATTATCAGGTTCTTGAACTCAAAGTCCAAGTATGAGCTTGAAGAAGTAGGGATCAGTGATAGAACTGCCACCATTCTGGAAGTCAAGAAAGTCTTGACAAAGAGAAACCTTATTGATCAGTTGGAAGAAAGATGTGAAACCTTGGAGCTGCAAGTAAATAGGTTCACTAACAGAATTGAAGCATTGATCCAAAAGGGACTGCCGAGCATTTATGTAATAAATGACAAATTAATCACTCAGGAAGACTATATCCTGAAGATGAAAGAAATGGCTAGAAGCAGCATCAATTTCAGTGGGATTAAGGGCAGTATGACAGCAAAGGCATTTTTGGAAACCATGTCAAATGATTTCTATGTATAGAATGAGGTAAAACACATTTTTACTGTGAAGCCAACTTTTTCTAAATACACAAAGGTAGATGAAATTTACGCAGGGTAACAAAATTGACAATATCAGATGAAAAGAGATGGGAAGAATTGGTCGATTTACTGAATTGAAGGATAATTTGGAAACAGTAAAACAATTGTCAGTGCAACAGCCAGCACGATGGTCAGTTCAGCAACGCAGCACAGTTTTGGGGCAACTCAGCAACCGAAACCATCAAAACAAGGCCACCTTTCCTTTCAGCTTCCTACATGGCCTATTTTTCTACGAGGATTAGATCATATTGTTTGTAATTAGGCTAATAATACACTATCGATTTGACAGTGATTTTGTAAAGGATTTTTGTAATTTTCATTATAAATACTTCAATGTTTGAAGTATTAAGGGTTGATTTCCGAATGTAATTTCTTCTTCATATTATATTTTTCAAAGTATCGGAGCATCAATAATACAATGACCTTTCACATGATTCATGTGGTGTATCAAATGGTTATGTGTCTTTTTTGTTTATGTGTTTGAATATTGTTTTTCTTTCTTTGTTTTTCTAAAAAATCTGAATTATTCAATAGAAACTGTGATAAATAGGATTTGTTATTTAGAGCACCCTATTTTGGTTGTTGATAATTTTAATGTTTTCCACTGAAGTCAAATTGGGAATTCTTAATTACTCCTGGATATCTACTAAACCTTACACTTTTGCTATTCCACCATCCATTTAAATTTTGAAAAGATCCAAATAGGGCAACCTAGCTTTCCCTGTGAGAACTCCTCTAAAAATTGATGCAAAATCCAGTTTAATCTAGAGACTCCATAGCCCAATGGACTTATAACACTCAAATCAACCAAACCTTTCAAACTAAACAAACAAGTACAATCATAACTAGCCTAAATTTTACACTAAAATAAAGCTAAATTAAACAGAGAGATCCCTCTTTGAAGCTGGCAGGGCTAGATCCCAGCTTCCAAAGTGATTTTGATGTTGTCCTATGTGTTTACTCCATAAACCTCAAAAATACAGAACAATAACACATAGGTACTGCTTTTTTGTAGTTGATCCCAAGTGAGAATTCTACCCCTGCATACTAGCCAAAGAAAGTAGGCCACTTTTGGCCACCATCCTCCTTTCCAGATCTTCTTCCAAATGGGGTTGTGTTTCCCTTGGTCCCATCCTACTTTGAGGCCATAAGCCTCCTTAATCGTAAAAGTGCCATTTATAATATATCCTCGTTGAAGGATGTCTGGTCCATTTAGGACATGGAGCTTCTTGGATTCTAACTCTCTATCCAGGTGATTCCATTGTTCCAATTCAGGGGGTTCAAGCCAATCCTAGCACTCCTTCCATTTCCTCCATCCATAATTAGTCAAATCTTCTTTCCAAATTTACGGATCCACCGTATGGAAATTCCTATCAGTTATGTATAGAAATAGGTTGCTCAGATCTTGTCTCCCATATAGTTTATTTGTTTGTTGTCATGAATCCTGCCAGAACAAAGTTATTTTCCCATTTTTTATCTGCTTTACAACTAGCTTGAATTCTCCATGCAAGTTAAGCATTCAATATTCATATTCCTTTTTGTTTGTAGCCCAAGGAGAAATGCCTCATACTATTCCATGTTGTTGGTTGCCTCAAACTTCAACTTGAATGAGAGGGGTATCAATTTGACCTCAGGAGATACCAACAATACTCCTTCTCCATTTCCCTCTTTGGAATTTGCTCCATCAAAGTATAATTTCCACACTTTGTTTTCATCTTCGTGCTAGTGTTCTAACTACATCGTTAGATGTGTTGGTGTTTCTTTTAAGATGGTCTCATATTATTCTAGGAACAAGCAAGAGAGGTCGCTTTCTTTTCCATACACTAGGGAATTTTTAGAACCTTCAGCTAGGGTCATAGTTTTTACAAATTTGGACTCTCTGTACAACCTCCTTTCTTCGCCTCCAAAAGTGGGAATAGTGGCATAAGTTAGTTCTAATTTGATAGAGCCCCCCACCTTGGAACCCCAAGACCTAGATAGGAGCATGCTGAATCGTGGGGGGATATCTGCCACTATGATGTCCATCACTACGCTATTCACAAGGATTTGAGCCAGGTTTACCACCAAACCTTTTATCATTCCCAAGTATTTGACTCTCTTAGAGTCAAAGGAGTATAGGTCCTTGTAAGGCCTTGTGATCTGTAAGCCAAGTTGTTCGATCACGGCTAAGGGCATGAGGTTATGTGAGGCTCCAGATTCCAACATGAAGTTATGAAATAAGAGGTTATGAATTACCAAGGTCACATAGAAGGGTGCAGTGGAAGGATTAAGTTCTTCAACATGAGGCCCAAAAACAACCATTGGTCTTTCTTCTTGAAGGTTTAAACAGTCATGGGTCGGTACTGAGGTGGATGGAAGCATGAATGATCTAAATGTTAGGAAAACTTGTTAATCTTATGCAAGCTCCCTCATCATTATTAGAAAAATGTGTTTTGAATCGTCTCAAATTAACCAAAATGTGAGGAATTATGTGTCAAGTGTTGAGTGTCTTTTATGAGAAATTTATGAGGTTAATTAGTTGTTTAAAACACATATACAACAAGTAAATTGTAGAGAAGTAAAACATAGCAACTCATAACACAAAGTTGATAAATGAGTTCACCCCTCCTGGGCTATGTCTCCTTGGACCTGCTTCATGGCTAAGCCCTCTTTGGATTAACGGTCAATTATTTGATTACATGCACCTTCAGTGCTCCAATGGCTTTGCAACCTACTCCATTGGATTCAGAAGACCGAAAAACCCCAAAAATGACTATCCAAGCTCTGCAATTGGACTTCAACTGATCTAGGCTTGACCTCCTCCCTTGGTGGCCCTAGGCTTCCTTAAACTTCAACGTAGCAAAATCATGTACATAAGTGCCTTTCTGCCTCTGCAACCTATTCCATTGTGTTTAGAGCATCCAAATCATCTAGGAATGACTCTTTTTGAGCCAAAATTGGTCGAATAATGAAGAAGTTATGGTCTCTTCAGTTTTCCCTAGGAAAACTCCACCAAATATGGAGAAACTACAGCTAACCCCGCCAAAAATGGAGCAATGCCGGATTTGTCAAACCTGCCAAAATTTCCACCAAGTTAATCTGTGCTTAATTAATGGGATAAACATGGTTTAATTAGTGTTAAACTCTAGTTAGCACGTTAAGCGCACGGTTAGCACTAAGCATTGGTTTTTGGTTATGAGGTGTTGATCACATGCAGAGGGGGCTAGCCCTCTCCTCCCCCAAACTTGTCGGTGCTGAAACTTTAAATAGACCTTCCACCACACATAGGTTAAGTCCAATGGTTGTGGCATAGTGGTGGAGCATGGGGCTTGTGTGGGCATGGTTGCGGGTTCAACTCCGCTGGCCTCCCAAGTAACATTTTACTCGACCTTTGAGAGGGCACGTGGCGGCCTCCAGGCTTGCCATGTGTCAACCTCTCATTGTTCCACCTCAAATGTCGTTGACCAATAACATGTCGACACTTGTCACAATCCGATTGAGCCACCTATGGGAATATTTTGGGAATTTTCCTTGGAATAGTCTTTTTTTTTAACTGGGTTGTACGGATGCCTAGTCAGCATCCCAGTGAGCCTATACCCAAAATTTTGCTTATTTGACAAAGCAGACCGAAGTCTCTATCTTTCTCATACGAACTCCATTTTGAGTGAAATGAGTTGTGTTGGGATTGTATCATCGAGACAGACGCGGTCGTTCAGGTTTTGAGTGATTCTGAGCACTTTGATTTTTGAGCAAATTTTGCCCCTAATCCAGATTCCGATCACTCCTTCCCACTAACAAGCTTTTGGACCCACAAAAGTTGGTTATCTGATGAGAGATGAATACTCTTCTCCTTCCCAAGTTCTATCAATTGATTCTACTTGGAAAAATCTCCATGACAACCACTTGGGTTCACTGACATGCCTTGCCTTGCAAATGGCTTGGCACTTCAACCAATGTTCTCCTTTTGTTGCTGACCCAATCCAACACTTGTTGGTTGCTTGTTGATTAAACACCATGTTGTACCAAAGTGATCCCTCAATGCTTGGAAAGCTGACTAATTTCCTTCCCACTAAGAATCATGTTCCTCCTTTGCAACACATGCATTTGATGCAAGCTTCTCCTTGGAAACCACTTTTCCAAGTTAAGCCCATCTGAGTGAACTACAGTAATGAGTTCCAATATCAGTAATAACAAGAAAAGAAATGACCATTATTTTACCTCCATGGTTCCAAATTCCACATCTGGAAGAATGCATTCGCCATCTCTGATCTGGATTTAAACAGGAACGCAACAAATACAGAGATAACCATATACAAAAAGATGCAGCGGAAATAATACTTCATTTCATTAATGGAATACTGAAATATGCTTACAAACAATAATGGAAATAAACCAGCTAGGGCAATGGTAGCTTATCTCTGAGAAGAGATGTGGTGGCTACATGCCTCTAAACTGTTCTAAATTGTGTTACAATGAGGCTCGAAGGCCTATTTATTATTGAGAAACAATGGAAAACACTTCACATCCCAAAACCTAACTCTAGAAGATGAAACGCCAAATTGTGGGCCCCGTTTTGGGGTGAGTTGGACAACCAACTTCCCGGGGTTGCGAATTGGTCGTATTATCTCCGTTTGACGCGCATGATAGCCCGTTGGAAAGATCTCTCCGAGGACTACAACGGAAAAGATGATTTTTTGATAGAAAAATCATTGGCGGTAGATTTCCCAAAAAAACTTCGTTTAGGGCCTCAAAACGGTTCCGGAAGTTTAGGACCCGAAAAACTGCTAAAAATAGTAAACTGTGTTATAATTAAGGAAACTGAAAAACTGAAAGAGACAGTTGTGGGGGTCCAAATAGGATAGGTGGGTGGCCACCAACATCCACTTGGATCAATCTCTTTCGCTTATTGGCGTCAACACATCAAATGGTCTACAATGGTTGCAATTGTTTTTGGCATTTTTGTCCACTTTCACTTCTTGATTCCATCATCCTCCAGTATTAACATGTTGCTCATGTCATGATTTGAGAATGAAAGCTAATCATGAGCCTCTTTCTCAAGCGTGGACCTTCCAAAATCCTGCAACATCTTGTCACAAGAAACACCATTAACCTTAAAAAACACTCATGCAAGAATATAACTTGACGACCTCTTCCTTTTGCTCCTTCAAAGCAACAAATATCACATCATGTGAACATCGCCATGTACTCTTACATCTTGGTGTATAAAACATCGACTAAACACAAGTCAACAAAACATGCTTCTTAAAACAACTGACTTTCAAGTCAAGAAAAATCATGTACAACAACTTGATGATTTACAATAAGAATTCCACATTCTCATGAAACAATTCGTCACATATCCCTTTCATCTTTGGAGACAAAATCAACTCTTCCAACTCGATATAACATAAATGTAACAATAAATCGACCACACAAGCCGACACTCATGCATGTGCAAATGATCAACATTCTCAAGTTGACAACATACATGTTAACAAAGCAATCAACCAACACAAGTCAATCACTCATGCATCTTCAAGCACAATGAAACTATTAAAAATTCCACTGTTCATGCACACAAACTCTCATGCATGTATAACAATTCTCAACTCTCTCACAAGTACAAGAATCCCATTGGTATGTATGAGTACTTAAAGAGCTGAAATTACCAAATTTGTTGCAATAAAGTGAGTCAACATACTCCACTTTTGAACACCTTCCTCGCATAAACTTGCAAGTTCAAGAATGCAACATGCATGCAAAATTTGTAGTTGTAAATTGCCATCTTTGCTGCATCTAAGTGAGTCGACATAACTCTACTTTTCCAACATCTTGCTTCACGCAATATGCATCATACTTCAAGAGAAAAGAAATGCGTCAATTATCAAAAGAAATGCAGGACCTTAATTGGTTAAGAAATCTAACCATATCTTTCCAAACCATTTCAATGGCGCTTCTTTCAGCTGCACTTCATCATGTGTATCATCCTGACCCACATCAATTACGGAATCCTCTTTTTCGTTCTTGCCAAAATCTCTCTCCAACTTCTTCAAATGTCGTGGATGACTTGTTCAATGAAAAGTCCAATGCTTGTCTACAAGATGACCCTACTTATGGCAATGAGTGCAAAATAATTGCATCTTATTTTCAACATGGTTTCCATTATCCAATGGACCTTTGGCTTTCTGTCTCTTTTGTTTTGAAAGTTTCCTGTGTATGGATATCCTCTTCCAACACCTCGAAACAGTATGGTTATTCAAACCACAAAAGGAACATGTAAATTTTCTCCAAATCTTATGTGAAGATTTACCATGTTTATCATAATCAAAAGAAACTTGATTAAAGGCAAATTTATACCTTGCACATTCACCTTTGTCTTGAAGAGGTGAATTTGATGAGGTAGTGGCTCTCTTCGGAATACCAACAATGGTTTCAATGACCTTAGAGCTTTCAACATCCTCTTGTTTTCCATTTCCACTAGTTGCATGCTTATGAGCATCTTCTTGCAAAGTGGGTATAAAACTTTTGCATTCCTCATGAACACAAACTTCACAAGCTTGAGGTAATGAACATGTAATGAAAGTCCTTCTTGGAACACCTTCATGTGCCTCCTTGGCTTTGGAGCATTCTCCATCATGTTGTCCATAACCAAGACCCAAATACCTAGGCCTTTCCTCAACAACAATTGGCTCAACTATGCCTTGTGCATGTTTGCCTAACCCTTTACCTTCATAACCCATCTTCATCAATAATTTGGACCCTATTCCTCTAATGTGTCTTTCAAAAGCACCAAAACAAACATTTTGAGAGGAAATTGAAGATAAACTTGAATTGCATACCTCATTTTCATGCACATACTTGGCTAGGGTTTCCTTGGAATCATGGAGTTGAATATCCATCTCATGCATCTTTTCAAGAAGCTCTTGCTTCTTCTCCTTCATGGCCATCGACTCCTCTTGAAGTATAGTATTCTCCTTCCTATCTTCATTCATCTCTTGCACCATATCTCTCATGATGATAAGCTCTTACAACATCTCTAAATCAAAGAGTCTTGCTAAGGAAGATGGATTAGAAACATCACTTGTTGAAGCTGCCATCACACTTGCAATGCATCAAAAAGCTTCAAAACGTTTCTCAACAAAGAAGCATCTCAGACCATCTCCCTTCTTCAACTTACACACATAAACTTACACACAATTAAATTCTCCTTGCACAAATACAAAACCAATAACTAATTTTCTAGCTAACCTTAGCAAACCATCTCAGGGTTAAAATGAGCTAACAGTGCTCTGATACCAACTTTATCTGAATGTTGGGCAAACTTGTTAATGCTATGCAAGCTCCCTCATCAGTATTAAAAAAATGTGTTTAGGATCGTCTCAAATTAACCAAAATGTGAGGAATTATGTGTCAAGTGTTGAGTGTCTTTTATGAGCAATTTATGAGGTTAATTAGTTGTTTAAAACACATATACAACAAGTAAATTGCAGAGAAGTAAAACACATCAACTCATAACACAAAGCTGATAAAGGAGTTCACCCCTCCTGGGCTACATCTCCTTGGACGTGCTTCAATGGCTAGGCCCTCTTTGGATTAATGGTCAATTCTTTGATTACATGCACCTACAATGCTCCAATGGATTTGCAACCTGCTCCATTGGATTCAGAAGACCCAAAAACCCCAAAAATGACTATCCAAGCTCTGCAATTGGACTTCAGCTAATCTAGGCTTGACCTCCTCTCCTAGTGGCCCTAGGCTTCCTTAAACTTCAACATAGCAAAATCACGTACAAAATGTTGGGTGTGGAGCATGATTATTTAGAGGTCTTTGTTTCAGCTGGATGTATACCCCAGGAATTTTGTACACCCCTCCACACGGGGGGGTGCGGGGGGGACTTGTCCCCCCCTATGGGGGTTCGGGGGGACCGATTCTCCCCAACTGGGGGGTCCGGGGGCCAGTGGTCCACCGGTGAGGGTTTCGGGGGCAGCACCCCCGAAGCTAAAAACAAATGTAAAATTGCCTTGTAAAAGTATAGTAATTTCTAGTCAATCTGGGTCGTTCATTAGGCAGATGATCTGACGGTAGAACTTATGTTTAGTTTAGGGTTTTTTGCCCTCGAAGGCAACCCCTCTCCTTGTATGAGGGCATTGTATTGAGGCTGTGTAATAAATGTGTATTCTCCAAGCGAGAAACAGAGAGGTGAGGTTGTGAGAGAAAAAAAAGGATATTACAGCAGATCTGCTATAGGTTGTGCCTCTTCATTTCGCTGGATAATAGAAAGGAAGGACTGGCTGTTCGAGGTGGGCGTAACCCAAACTGGGTGAACCACGTATATTTGTGTCTCTCTAGTTTTATGTGTTTGTGTTTTTCCGCATATTACATGTCTTGCATTTCTCTATCATATATAATATTTTTCTAACACAAAAGTGCATTTTTTCTTCTGCAATTTGTTCCATTGTGTTCAGAGCATCCAAATCATCTAGGAATGACTCCTTTTGAGCCAAAATTGGTCGAATAATGAAGAAGTTATCGTCTCTTCAGTTTTCCCTAAAAAAACTCCACCAAATCTAGAGAAACTCTAGTTAACTGCGCCAAAATTGGAGCAATGCTGGATTTGTCGAACCTGCTAAAATTGCCACCAAGTTAATTGCACTTAATTAACGGGATAAACATGGTTTAATTATGTTAAACTCCAGTCAGTGTGTTAAGCACGCAGTTAGCACTAAGCACTAACCTTTGGTTATGAGGTGTTGGTCACATGCAGATGGGGCTGGCCCTCTCTTCCCCCAAACTCGTCGACACTTAAACTTTAAATAGACCTTCCACCACATATAGGTTAAGTCCAATGGTTGTGGCATAGTGGTGGAGCGTGGGGCTTGTGCGGGCAAGGTCATAGGGTCAACTTTGCCGACCTCCCAAATAACATTTCACCTGACCTTTGAGAAGGTACATGGTGGCCTCCGGGCTTGCCACATGTCAACCTCTCATTGGTCCACCTCAAATGTCATTGACCAATAACATACTGACACTTGTCACAATCTGATTGAGCCACCTGTGGAAATATTCTAGGAATATTTTGGGAATATTCCTTGGAATATTCTTTTTGTTGACTGGGTTGTACGGATGCCTAGTCAGCATCCTAGTCAGCTTGTACCCAAAATTTTGCATGTTTGACAAAGTGGACAGAAGTCTCTATCTTTCTCATACGAACTCCGTTTTGAGTGAAATGAGTTGTGTTGGGATTGTATCGTCGAGATAGACACGTTCATTTAGTTTTTGAGAAATTCTGAGCACTTTGATTTTTGAGAAAAATTTTGCCCCTAATCCAGATTCCGATCAATGAAATGAGAGACTTGGGCTTTATAAGTGGGATGCTTTAGAAGTTCAATTAGAGGAACAAAAATCTTTACCTTTTCGATTTCCTTTTGAAGGTTGAATGTAGGTTGGCCTTTTTCTACACCTCCTAGCTCTACTTCTCTTTCCTTATCACTGGTAGTTTTTATTAGAACAGGTGCCTTATTTTCTGTGTGTTCCTCGGATCTATTGCATTCCTTATTTGAGGAGACTTTTACCTTGGATGCGTTAGGATTCATCTCACCTTTCCATTTATCTGGCACTGGGGGAGTATCTTGGGGAACAGTTTCCTCTTGTTGTTCTAGTTCCCTCGACCCCTCCCTTGAAGATCTTATATCATACCTTCAGTGTAGTTGTGCTTGCATGAAATCCGCAAACTGATTACAATAATCACCTATGTCCTCCTCATTTGATGTTGCTTCTCTATCATGACTTGTCTCCTGGTGAGCCATATTTTCATGTTCTTCTTCAAAGAAAGAGGAATACAAGTTTCCTTGCATCTCATGTGTATTCGATGATTGTTCATAGGGATCATCTTCTAAATATAGAGGATGAGGGATCTGATCAAGCTGGTCCTTTCTCTGGGTCAGATACAGATGGGGTTTTCTACTGAGAGGTATCTGAGCGAGTGTGGGGCTTTCTAAAAGCCACGATGATAAATGATAATGGGATTTGTGGAGTCGCCAAGGTGATGAGGATGCAATCAGAACGTCTTTTCTCACCTACAAAAAGAGTGCTTAACTTGTCGTATCCCAGGGGGGAAATCCTTCAATACGTTCCCCGGCAATGACGCCAGAAGATGTTTTCGCTTCCAGAGACAACCTCAGATTGCTTACAAGACCAATGCCTAAAACATCTAGATTTTGGGTGTCTCATATGATTCTCGGGAAACTAGAGACATCACATATATTTTTTTGTATATATATATATATATATATATATATATATATATATATATATATATTCAAAATATATAATAAACAACATGGTTTGGTTCATTCATTTAAAGGCGTAAGCCATGTATTTCTGGTACTTCTTCACATATAAAACTCACAGAAATATATGCATAAACTAGTGGAGGCAGAGTAGTTCAAGGACCTACAATTTAATAAGCTTTGATAGAGCAATGAGAAAGGATCAGGAGAAGGAGTAACTCATCGCATAGCTTGAAGCGTCAGGAATTATACACTTATTGCATAGAGCTTGAAGCCTCTAGAATTCTACACTTATCTAAGTTAAAGGTAGACATAATGGATGAAAGAGTATGGGTGCGATGATTCATGGAGCAGAATTTTAAAGATATAATATCAAAGATCCATACAGGAACATGTATTAACGACTCAATATAAATGAGTTTGTAAGAACATATGAAACATTTCTAGCAGCTACGATTACATGAATTTAGAGAGGAAACATGAACATAATGGAATTTAACAAATGGATAACATATTGTAGTACTCGAAAGGGGGAATCACCACCATTTCCTTAATATTTGAAAAATGCATATCATAAAGTCATACAGTCTTAAATATAACAAGTAGTTCTTTCTTTAGGATTTTGAACCTTTGTGAAGTGTTACTTCCCACTATTTATCTGGAGAGGGGAGCATTGAACAGTAATTACAAGAAAATATCTTCAGTCGAGTCTCAATTGTTAGATCGACTAGCTGTCTCAGCCTGGGATGGCTCTGTGGCCCAAAAATCACTACAAAAGATAAATTGATTCATTAAATGGTCGACACATTACATGATTACAAAACAGGTCAAAAATTAGATGGAAATGCCAACAAAATATCTCCATGCCCATCCCTGGGATTGCCTTTGCTCAGGTTGTTGCTTGCCCACAGTCTAGCCACCTGTGTCACTCATTTGATTCCCATCGCTTCTGCCTTTACTACTCGGATCGTTCGTTGTTAAAAACTCGGAGTGGTCAATTATCAATTTAATGCCACAGTACAGGAGCAGAGGTCACCTGGGTAGTAATTCGTCTTCCCTCTGCGTGGAATACCATGTTGGATCATCAAGTCCTCTCAAGATTCCATGTCTTCATTTACTCTGTCAGCATTGACCCTAGTTTCATGTCACAAGGGGCCTTTCTGAGTTAGCCCATGCCGATTTTGAATTTTGCATCTCCTTTCTTAAATGCCTCAGCTACCAACCCACCACACCTTTAAAGTTTTGTGTTACTTTATTGCAGAGTTATCGCATCGGGGTTTTACATTAAAGGTCCTTACGGGACGGGACATTCTGGTCTACTTTAGCCCCTTTTGCTTCATGTAACCGGGGGCTGTGACCAATCTTTTATTCTTTGGGTGCTAAGACCTTTGGGCTCGTGTCCGTGAGGCTCTACCCTTTGTTAAACAGAATCATGCATAATGGTGATTTCTGATGCTCACCTTCGGTGTCTCCCCTTGACACTTGCTATGAGATATCGCAATTGGCCCTTTCATAGTATTACCTATGTTTGCTCTATTTGATGACCATGCTACTGGATATACGCCAAAAAATACCCTCGTGGTCCCACTGAGCGACGAAGAAATAGACGTTTTAATGTTCGTTGATCTAGGCCATTGATTCAGGCTGATTCAATATGGGTCGTTTGATCTGGGCCTGTTGGTATCGCAATTTCAATTCACGAGAGGGCCTTTTTACCATATTTCGTAGTGCTTGCCGCTTGTCCGGACCCAAAACTTCAAAATAGCATGATACATAAAATATCACATCCGGGAGGGTTTTTGCACATCGCAATCGCAAGTTGGAATGGACTTTGACGAAGAGCGACTTTGACTTGTGCAATCCCCGACTGCGATATCGCAATCGGTGGGGGATGGAATTATCACAATCAATGAGAAGGAGGGGTGATGGGACTTGGATATGGAAATCAACAGGGAAACTTTGTGATATGTGATATCGCAATCGCATAAGTTAAAAAGGGAGACGGGCATATATCTATCACAAAAAGGGAAGGGGTCAATAACAATTATGTTTTTTGGGTCCTGATGCTTAAAAAGGGTTTCGGCATGATTTCTAAATGTTTCAAAACATTTCAAAGGGGAATGAGAAACACGACTAGAGTTAAAAAATGGGTCACTGCGGCTAGAGTTTAAAAAATAAAGGAAAAATGGGGTTTGTGAAAGAAATGGTTTTAAGAGAATATGGAAATTTCTCCAAAACAATTTAAACTGGACCTATTCTTCCTCCTTTAATCTCCAATTTGCAAAGCACAACAACCTCTTTCAAAAAAGTAGCAGATAGATGCAAACGATTAATCAAACTAAAAATTATTTCTAGGGGTTATCATGGATAACATATGGCTTGGAGGCTAGCTCCAAACATCTCTGTTCTTTTGCCCTCTTTGTACAATTGGAACTCTCTTTTCAGAAGGTGACAACAACCCTACAATCTCAGACCAATTATCTGTGAAGCCCTAGCTTCCAACTTTAGATATCGGCCCAAACCTTCAACAGCAAGGATGAATAGGAAGGGAGAGATGGGATCTCCTTGTCACAGGCCACGCGAGGCATTAAAGGTTCAATTGGGGGAGTCGTTAAGCAAAATGGAGTACACAGGGGAGGAAACCATAGCGAAGACCCAATTAATCCATCTCTGGTCGAACCCATAAGACTTAAGGATGCTAGTGAGGTATTCCCAATTTAGGCGATCATAGGCTTTAGAGAGGTCCAGTTTAATCATCATTCCAGGGAGTTTATGATGCTTCAGGGAGTGCACTATTTCTTAGGAGGTGACAAATCCATCAAGGATCTAGTGACCTTCCACGAAACTGGTTTGCGTAGGGCATATGAGGTTTGGGGGCAGGGGCTTGAGGCACTTGATGATGACAGTGGCTATGATCTTGTAGATGGCATTACAGAGATAAATGAGTTTAATACCTTGGGGATCTTCAGATTTAGAAGTTTTAGGAATTAAAGCAATGAAAGTGGCATTTAGGCTCGGGCATACCTTTTGGTTGCGTTGAGATTCTTCTACCACCTCCAAGATATCTTGCCCTATGAAGCTCTAGGCAGTTTGGAAAAATTTCACCGTAAACCCATTTGGGACAGGGGCTTTGTTTTCCGCCATTCCTTTGACAATCTCCTCAATTTCTTCCAACGTTACTACCCTCATAACGGCGATGTTCTGGTCCCTGAGATAAGATGAGGGATGTTCTGGGTAATCCTTTGGATGGTCCCCGTCCTTTCTTGAGTCAGTTTAGAGAGGATGGATTGGAAGTTGTTAACTACCAGGTTCTCCATTTCCTCATGTTGAACCGGTTTATTTACTGCTTCATTCTTTAGTGAGTAGATCCAGTTGTGTTGGTAGTGATGGATCATGGCTTTTTGGAAGAACCACATATTGTGTTCTCCTTCACGCAACCACCTGAACCATGATTTCTACTTCCATAATATCTCTTCTTGTTTCCTTCTTTCCTCCTTCTGATTGATTAGTCCTCCTTCCTCTTCCACTATGTCTTCAGATCTGCCCTGATGGATGATCTTCTATTGGAGTTCCTGCATTTTGTCAGTTAGTTGGTGCTAGTCTTTCATGATGTTTCCAAACCCTTCCTGGTTCCATTTCTTGATCTTTTTCTTAAGCTCCTTTAACTTCAACTGGAAGGTATGCATGTGATTTCTTCCTTGGTCTTCGCCACCTTTCCACCAACCTTCTATTCTCTTCATGAGATTGGGATTCCTTAGCTAGAAGGATTCAATTGTAAAGGGACGGTCCTTGGGACCAATTTTTAAGTCAATCTCAAGATGGATTGGTCAATGGTATGATCCCATGCATGGGAGGATCGAAGCCTCAAAGAAAATATCCCTACTGATCACTTGCTCCAAAGTTAGGAATCAGTCCAAACGTGAAACAATTTGGTAAGCTCCTCCCCTCTTGTTGTTCTAGGTATAGACTCCATTATTCTCTGGCAGATGCACAAGGCACAGATCAATAACGAGATCATTGAATGCTTCCATGTCAGCCCCTGTTGACAAATTCCCCCTTCTCCTCCAATGACAAGATCATGTTAAAGTCTCCACCTACTATCCAAATATCTTTTGGATGCAATTTTCTCAGTTTTGTGAGGTTTTGGAGGAAAACCCCTTTTCTCCTGGAATGTGAGCCCCATAGAATCCTATTAATAGAACCCAATCTTTGGATCCAATATGGCAGAATTTTCCATAGAGGATTCTTAGGAGGCCGACCCAGTCCTCAAAGATTATTTCCACAAGGTTCCATAAGATAGTCAGGCCTCCAAAACTATCCCTGGCATCCTGATAAACTACTTCATAATGAGGCTTAAATTTTTGCATAATTTCCTTTAACTTTAGTTCTAAAATCTTAGTTTCTTGTATCACCATAATATTGGGTTTATCCCTTTTGAGCCTATCATTCAGATATATTTGTTTACCTCTGTTATTGAGGTCTCTTACACTCAAGATGTAATAATCATCTAGGAGGTTTGTTAAGTTGGTTGAAAACCACCGACAACAGCACCACCCTTCTGGAGTTCGCCAACATTTCACCTATCGTCTGTATGGACTCATTCAGATTCTGTATGGACTCATTCAGATTCTTTCTCCCACGCTTCTTTCCTCCTTTTCCTTGAGATCTTTGTTCTTCACCTTGGCTTACTTGAGATCCCAATTTCTCAGGTTGGTCTAAAGCATTCCCTTAGCTTTGTATTGTTAAAAGGTTTCTTTATATAGTTGTTTTTGGTCCTCCGGTATGAATCATTCATCCAAATGCCTCCATTCGTTCAACAGTCATCGCATGACCTGTTCCTTTATGCTTAAATCCTCCTTTTGACTGTCAATCTCCATGTTAACCTGATCAATTGGTTGCGTAGTGATTTCTTTGTCTTGTGCTTCCTCTTCAGCCTTTCTCTTTGTATTTTTCCCTCCCTTCTATGGGGTTGGTTGATTTTAATGGATTGGATTTTCATTCTGGACATCCGTAGCCTCTTCCTCTTCCTGAAGGATGTCATATTTGTTGTTTTTTCGCAAGCCTTTGCTTGGTGGTGGTTGGGTCAAAGTTTGCAGATTCCTCTGATTCTGTTTCTTCTTTTGAACTCCCTAGAAACCCTCCATATCCTCTTTTGATTTGTCTTGGCTATTGGCGTTAGGAGTTTCTTGGGGTTCGAACTGGTTCAATGGGCACTCACAAAACATATGCCCATACTCATGGCATCTACGACATCTAAAAGGAATATGTTTATAGTCAAGGGGTTATTGTCAGACCTCATCATGATATTCTAGCTCAATGAATTCAAGTAAAGTCTCTGTGTTATTCATGTAAACTTAGATCCTAGCATAGGAGGTGTACCTTCCTTGTCATGTGGAATTTGCAACCTTGACAAAGCGTCCAATGGAGTTCCCAATCCCTTCCAGGATGTTCTGATCCAAAAAGTCTACCGGTAGAGCAAATAGTCTGACCCAAACTGGTACTACCAAGAATTGCTCCTAGTCAAGGTTATAACATTCTTCCCAATGCCGCATAAAGAGACCTCCATTGTTGAAGAAGTATAGTCCATTTTAAAAAACCATTTTCTTATCCTCTAGACTAGTTAAAATCACTGTAAAGAAACTTTTAGCCCCCAACTTCAGCTCTATATGGTCTCTTGGCTGCCATTTGTGTTGGATCCACTTGACCAGGTCCTTCTTAGTTGGCCAAACCCTGATAAATTTGCATATTAATGCATGATATTTCATATACTTCTTGTAAATCTCCAATTTGTTGTTGGGTATGACAAATCATGGTTTTTTGGCATCCCGTGGAAGGCACTGACCATGCAAGCGAGCTTGCTACTCAGCGTCGAGGACTGAAGGACCTTTACCATTGTCGCCTTGGGTACCTATGGTCGCTACACCTCGGGTACTTGTATCGCTAGCCATGATATTCCGGTAGGAGGGGATATCTCCCCTATTGGCAGATGCACTCATTCCTTTATCAGAAAGTTAGGTTGAAGTGCATGCAGGTGGGTGAAAGCACCGCAACCGTGAATCTGTTGATAGACGTCAGGGTTTTTCAAATAGAAACCCTAGTAGAGATCACATTTCCTCGCTCCCTTTACTCTAATTCTGACCTAACTAACAATAAGATTACTACTTTAGTTTTATTTATATGTTTATTACTAGTTTTTGGCTTAATATATTGTTTAATTTGACTTAATAACTTAAAATATATATACTTTCAAGTTTCAACCATTTTACCACAACATAGCACCAACAATATCAGGAGAAGAGTGACTCATCTGCTTAATTTGGTTTTCGCCGATCTTTTTTTCCATCTCATACGATATCAAAACGAAATGTTTACGGTGAGAATACGGTACGGTTTCCAAGTTTGAGAAATAAATAGTAAGAACCATACTTGATCAGAGAACTACAATAACCAAAAGTTGTCGCGGATTGTCAATCCATCGTCACGACTCTCTTGGTCTAAAGTGTTATACAATTTATCTATCCACATAGTAGAATTGCCTTCCCTACCCTATACTTCGAGTCCAATATGGCCCAAAGTAATGATTGAGAGCTCTCCTTCCTTGAATCCCAGTCAAAAAAAGAGAAGGCTTACTTGAGGAATGTTTCCCATACTTCCAGCATTGCCCCGCAATAGAGCATTCACCTTTGTTTATAGTGCTAAAATACTTGCGACCTAGAACTTTTACATACTCCAAGGGACTTCAAAAATCTCCACGTGTTATACAACCACCACCCTCTGATGACTCAATTGCACAGCCATGAGTGACTCTGCCATTCAAACCAAGAGGTGAGCAACTAATGGTGGAAACCCTCTTGTACACTAAATCAAAATCCTATTTCAAATTTGTGGAAGTCTGATCCGTGATCGTGGTGAGAGAAATACCATGCTATGTAGCAGACAATCGGCCTCATATCTACAATGGGATTCTCTATTTTTAAAACGTGACTCAAAATTAAACCCTAAAATCAAGCTACAGTCTCTACCAGTGACCATGTGTTGATTTTAAGATTTCACATTTCAGAGAACGGTTGAAATATTTGTGAGTTCCATTAAATGATACAGTAGTTCATGATAGTGTAGACTCTTATGCGTTGAATACAAAGGACAACTCTAAGAGCGCAATTTCCTCTTCCTTGAATAATCCTCATGTCTCTAAAGTCTACATTTAGTGATTTAATTCGTATTGGCACTGGATGTGAAGAAGAGGAACCTTAGTGGCATCATTTGGTAGTCAAAATTCTGGTGGTTATCCTTTGTTTCAATTCATATGTGGCTATTCACAAATTCACCTCGCTGTCATACATGGTTGTCGAGCCAGTTCATTCCATTAATTTACATGTCAGAAGACACATGACCTACATTAGTCACTTAATAGATTCCTTCCTTCTACTCTCTTGAATTTACTTACTGCTCTCTTGAATTCATACATGCTCATTCTTCAATTGTCTTGGTGTGTTTGCATTGTTATGTTGAAGTAGTCAGGCCCCTGCAATTTTCTGAGATTTTCTTGTGATTGAACCCTGTGAATCACAACCATGGCCTCCACACCTACTTAGAATTCTCCTGAGGAAGGAGTTGTTATCTCCACCGAGGAAGTTATTACGATGAACTTTGAAACAAATGTCGAGAGCCCAAGGTCGCTAAGAAGGCGAAGGCTCCCAAGGGGTCCAACAAAAAAGGATAGGTGGTGATTTTTGGTGCAGAAACAAGGAAAAAGCAATGATGAATTTAGCAGCTGCATTGTCCAGATCAGTGTTGGGAAGCATCTGTACTTCTGCAACCCTTTCGCAATGATATTCATGGAATTGATGGAACTTCCTTCCGCAACAATCTTCATGGAATTGTTGGAACAAGTTGAAGGCGCAGAGGCGTTCGAAGAATGTTGTTGGACTTTATATCACTAGAACATATGATCCAACTATTTTATATGTTTTATATGTGGAGTAAAAGAGACTCGAAGAACCTTGTTCAGGACGAAGGGACTGACGACAAGGAAAAAATGGTTTCAACATGTTGAATTTTGATGGGAGGGTACGACTAAAATGGATCGAAGAGATTGGCTAGGTTGGACAATGTTTGTCTAGCCAACTCTATAGAGAAAATGTCTTTCGGTGTAAATATATAAATTGTGTTAAACATGTGAAAGATATTGTAGACAAAGGCACTGTATAAGGACCCTGTGGGGTGTTAGATAATATGTTATAAGTCTTGTTTCAAAGGATGGAGATAAGGAAAGTTTTTAGTACCCATTTCCTCCGGTTTGGTCTCTGTATTCATTAACCAGAGAAGCTCCATATAAGGTTCCGCAGTTCTCCTTTGTTTCTTGTGAGACTATTTGCCTCCAACTCAGAAACATGGAGTCCACAACTGATGTTCAATTGAAGATCGATGAGAATGGTTGGGTTATTCAAATCAAGGGAAGTTTTGATCTACAAGAAGAAGAAGAAGTGAAGGAATTATGTATGTCTGTTTTTAATGTGCCCAAAGAGTTATTGGCAGTGAAACCTGAAGCATACACTCCTCAGTCCATTTCCATCGGCCCCTATCATCACTGAGATCTGAGCTCTATGACATGGAGTGCTACAAACTTTAACAAGTTTGAATCAATGGTTGTGGAGGAGTTTAAGAAGCATGAATGATGAATCCAAAGAAGCTACCACAAGTTCCTCGACTACAAGGAAGAAACCTTGGCATGGCTCATGGCTCTCGACGCAGTCTTCCTTCTCGAGTGTCTACAGTTTTATGTGAGACACGTCGATGAAAACTCTGACGCAGACGTCAAGCATCTTGGACGAGTCCTAGATCCGAGTGGCACCAATGCTGCCCACAATTCCATTGTCAGAGATCTGATGATGCTTGAAAATCAATTGCCTCTCTTTTTGTTGCAAAAGCTTTTGGAATTGCAGTTAGGTTTTATATGTTTTATATGTGGAGTAAACGAGACTCGAAGAACCCTATACCAAACGAAGGGACTGACGACAAGGAAAAAATGGTTTCCACGTGTTGAGTTTTAATGAGAGGGAATGACGAAAATGGAGCGAGGAGATTTGCTGCACTGAACAGTGTTTGAACAACCAACTCCATAGAGAAAACACCTTTCAGCGTAACAAGTTAATAATATCCATGGTAAAGTGGGGGTGAATATCCATGGTTACTAATATTGTTATATTGTAACTATCGAATTTTTTTATATGTTTATTAATCAAATTTAAATATAGTTACAAAATTATTATTTTAATTTATATACAAAGTGCGTCTTATTTTATTTTATTTTACAACTGAGTATATGGGAGATGTGTACGCGTAATGTAAATAAGTATGTCAACATTTTTTAAATGTCAAAAAATATATATATAGAAAAAGAATTGACTAGGGTGATTGTTCTACTAGTGTAAATGTTTGTAAACATTTAACATGTACTTGTTGGCTCAATTAAAAAACAAAAAAAAACAAAAAAAACAAAAAAAACAAATAAACAAATAAACAAAAAAAAGAGAAGCTAGCATGGAATGTTGTATTGTCCAAAACATTTCAATGTTGCCTCAATTAATAATAAAACGTCAAAAGTAATCAAAATAATAATATTCAATTTGATATATTGTAATTTTATTTTCATTAATAAAATTATAACAATTTTTTAGATGGAGGAAAATCATAATATACATATCACATTAAAATATATAACATATAAAGATAGCTATAAATTAAGATCCATTTTACCATATAAATTAAAACAAGTGTTGCAATCTCATATTCATGCTTTGGAAGGAGTTAATAAATTGAGATGTGAAGTGGATAGATTAATTGATTATTATCCGTGCCACAAGGCAGTGGATATTGCAATAGGTTTTTGGTCAAACCCATATTAGTTTGGGTTTGACCAAAAAAAATTGCAAAAAAATCTATAGTATAACATTACACATTGAAATATATGATTTTTTAAAAATAATTTAATTTATTTATGTTCAATTTGATTGGCTATCAAATTGAACATGTTATTGCCCTTTGCCTCTATTAATGTGCCCATTACCTCTATTAATTAACCAAGTACATAGGTCACATCAAGGTGTAAGACGAGCATTTATGATCCAACTTGTTTTTAGGAGGGGTGATAAAATTATTGTTAATGAATATAATCATTTTATATTCATATTTATAAAAATGGGTAGTGATTAATATAATCTAATAAAAATATATATTATTTAAAATTATATATATAATTTAAAATGATCAATTAAAATAACATATGTAATTAAAAAAAAAATTATTAATGGTATGTGAGAGATATATTTTTATTTTTACATTATATTTTTAAGGGGTAGAGGTCACTTAGGTTTTTGTGCGAACTTAACCACATATGATAGATTTTACACTATTAATGAATGAATGATATTCAAAATAATAAGATGTTTGTAATACGAATAAATATAAAATATCTCATATTCACAAACCAAGGTATAATAGAAATTTATGATAGGACCTCTATACCCAGGTCTAATAATAAGATTTTCATAAGACCATATCCACAAACTATAAAAAGTCAAATGTAAACTATTAATAATTATTTCTATGTTGCAATAGAAATAATTTTAATTTACAAAATTTAATAATGCATTTAATTACAATTTAAAATTAATCTAATTATAACATTTTAAAATTTTAAATCTTTGTATTTTTATTGTTTTCTACTTTAATTTAGCTATATTTAAATTAAGCCGCAGGGACTAGCTACTATGTAGCCCTTATTTCTATCCATTTTTATACAAGGACTTGCTTAAATTATGGTGGGAAGCAACTTATGGTAGATATGTTATTTACATGAGTATGAATTATTTTCAAGAATTTTATATATTGGATTAAAAAAACACTACACAAATACCTAAATATCATACATGAATATGAGAACCATATCCTTAAATTATGACATAAAATACGTGATGCAATCATCCTCATGACATTATTGCGACTAGTGGTACTCTACACTCCAACATAGGGAACTATATCATAAATTATGGCATAAAATATGTGATGCAATTATCCTCGTGGAATTATTGTGCCTAGTGGTACTCTACAATCCAACATGGGGGAGATGTGTAGGCGTTAGATGATGTAAAAAAAAAATGTATGTCAACATTTTCTTAAATAATTTAAATTAATTTAATTTTATAACATTTTTTCCATTTAACTTGTAAATACAATTTACTACAATACCAAGCCTTATCAATACCACATGCCCAAAAACCATGATTCATTTTAAAACCAAAATATTTTATAAATATTTAATTTTAATTTATAAAATATTTTGATTTTATTTTATAACGTTTTTAAAATTAAATCTAAAAGCAAAAATGTATGCTCTTGTAAACATTTTGACTCCATAAAAAAATAAATAAAATAAAATAAAAATAAAAATATTTATAATTATAATTATAACTACAATTAGAGGGATGAAATCTCAAGCAAATCTCTTGAGATGCAAACTTTTTTTAGAGTGAAAATAGATTTGATCCCCTTAGGGGCTTTGTTAGATCCAAAGTTAAGATGAAACTTACTATTCAAAGACTACGATAAGACCTTAAAGTTAAGGTCCAATCAAATATTTGAAAAATAGTTTTTTTAGTAATATTGAAAAATAAATATTTATTTTACACTTTTCGCTAGGGTTCGGCTCTGGAGCATGCTCAACGGACGTAGCCGCCGTTGCTCCTGCAAAGCTCTCTTGGCAACCTCCCGCTGCTGAGACCAACCAGAAAGAGAGTGGAGAAAGCTCTGCGCAGTGAGCCTCTTCATAAAAAAATTGAGTCCAACCAGCATGGATGCCGGAGGGGGCCCCCCTCCCCTCCCTCCTGAGATCGATGCCTTCAAATGATTGGTAGCCTCCTGTGGCAAGAGGAAAACAAACTCGAACCAGCAGAAATTTGTTAAGAAAGCCGAATCCATCCCCTCGGTAGAACTGCCTGCGGAACACCCGTGCCGGACTGCGCTGAACCTGGTAGAACGAGGGCTCATTGGACAATTTACGGGCCTCTGGCCCTCTCCCAAAGCTATTGATGGATGGGTCCAGTGAAACTGGAGGCCCCTTGTCTTTGAAGGAATCCGAAGCCACATGGTAGGCAGAGGTTATTATGTTTTTGTTTTCGA
Source organism: Pinus tabuliformis (assembly GCA_031772625.1). Classification (NCBI taxonomy): domain Eukaryota; kingdom Viridiplantae; phylum Streptophyta; class Pinopsida; order Pinales; family Pinaceae; genus Pinus; species Pinus tabuliformis. The sequence goes on from CM062807.1 coordinate 262,392,421, forward strand.
ATCAACAGAAGATTGAGATCTTATTTTCCGAAACGGTCCATATTTCATGGGCCCCCAAGGGCTCTATCTGAATAAATGGACGCCGGACTTTGATCCTTCCCAGGACACTCCTTCAGCCGTCCCTGTCTAGGTAAGGTTACCCCATCTTCCTCTTCATTGCTAGAACTCAGAATCTATGGAAACAATCGGGAACAAATTAGGTAAATACATTGATAGGGCTGAAAGGAGAGAACAATATTCGTGTGCCAGAATATGTGTTGAAGTCGATCTGGAGATAGGATTGCCTAAGGCGATCAAGTTGACCATAGCTGGCTGGTCTCACATTCAGGAACTAGATTATGAACAGCTCCCCTTCAAGTGTCGACATTGTCATGGCTATGGTCATTTCACTCGAAACTGCAAGAAGAAAACTGAGGAAGAATCTGAAAAAGAAAAGGGCAAATAATGGACACAAGCCAGAAAAGCAGGCACATCCAAACAGACCAACAGAGTGAAAAGGAAAGGAGGGAATCCAAAGACCGGAGGACCCTCTACTGGAAAGAGTTTAACCAAAGATCAAGCCACAACAAATGCCACCATCTCAACAAATCAATTTGCTGCTCTAAACCCTCTAGAAGACCAACCAGAACTTGAAGAGGGAGAGGTGCAACAATATATGGAACATATAGCAGACACAGAAATAAACTTGGGATCTTAGGCACAAATTATAGAAGCCATTTCAGAAACCCCTTGTGTAGATGCAATCCAACAGCAAAATCAGGGCCCTCTAGTAAGCGTCACTTCCCCACCCTCTTATGCAGAAATGACCAAAAAGAAAAAGTTGATAGACAATCTTGGTTCTTCCGAAGATTGACCTCTTGAGCAATCCAACAAAAAGGCAGGAAGGAAGTCTCGTAAGGAGATTAGAGAAGAAGAGGCGGAGCGACTAAAGATTTAGGGCACTTAGTCCACAATCGAAATGTCACTAGGCAGAAACACAAGGACCAGAACCCCATACGGCGGGCCTGCACTGCCCCTCTCTAGTAAATAATGCAGATTGTCTCTTGGAATTGCAGGGATCTGGGAAACCCTCTGAAAGCTGAAGCAGTAAAAGATCTATTAAGAATGGAAACCTCAGACATCTCCTGCTCCAAGAGACAAAGACAGAAGAAGATGTTCTTCTATCTTTAAGTCGAACCAAATGGAAAAAGAACTCAAGAAAAGCGGTTAGTGCCCGAAGTACTTCAGGGGGCCTTGCAACCTTATGGTCGAAGGATATGTTCCAGCTTAAAAGCTCCTTCGCAACCCAACACTGGATATATACAGATCTTCTACATCTCCCAAGTAAGATTTCTTTAGCTCTCTTCAATCTTTATGTTCCTGTTAACTTCCTGGAAAAGAAGGACTGCTGGAATTCTCTCTCAGACTTCCTAGAAATCTATGCCCCCCCAAACATCATTCTGGCGGGGGATCTTAACATCACACTAGACCCAAACGAGAAAAAAGGTGGAGTATGGGGTAAAGATCCCTTCCATGCCTCGGTGGAGTCTCTGATTCTCGCATGGGACCTTCTTGACCTCAAACCTAAGAAAGGTCGTTATACCTGGACCAATAATAGAGTTGGTAATGCCAACATTGCTGCCCGTTTAGACCGGTTCCTAGTTCAAAGAACTCTGCTGGAGGGGAAGCATTTAATCTCTTCGAAAATGCTACCCAAAATAACATCTGATCATAACCCCATCTCGCTACTGATAGAGAAAGAGGAGGAATTGGGCCCTATTACCTTTAGATTCAACCCTCTTTGGGTATCGAGAGAGGGCTTTATGGACATAGTGGCTCACGTTTGGTCGCAACTAGTTGAAGGGTCCCCCAGTTTCGTGTGGGAACAGAAACTCAAATACACTAAATCTGCATTAAAATCCTGGGAAAAAAAAAAAACCCTTTCCACTCCAACGAGCCATAGACAAAAGACAGTTCAGGCTCTAGCTGAGATTCAGTTAGGCATAGAAGGATATGAAATCACTAAAGCTTACCTGCTTATCGAACAAAATGCCCAGTTCAACTCTTTTCTTTCCTTTCGACAGGAAGAGGAATACTGGTGCCTTAAGTCTCGCAGCCTCTGGCTCCAAGCTGGAGACAGAAACACAACTTTCTTTCGTAGACAATGCAGAATCTGTCTCTCTCGGAATCACATTTCTGAAATATCCAACAGGGAGGGGGAAGTCATCAAAGGACTACCTCTCATAAAATAGGCAGCCACAACAAATTTTCAGCATATGTTCCAAGAGGATGGTTCTTTCGATGAAGACCTGGCTACCGACTTTTTGTTAAACATCCCCTCTCTTGTCACTGCAAATGTAAACGTTGGGTTAATGATGTCTTTTTCTGAAAAAGAGATAGTTGAAGTCATTTGGGCAATGTAGCCGAATAAAGCACTTGGGCCGGATGGCTTCACCATCCATTTCTACAGAGCTTGCTAGAATGTAATAAAACTTGATCTTCTCAGAATGGTAAAAGCCTTCCAAAAGAAAGCCAAAGTGGGAGGGTGCACCAACTCCACCTTCCTCGCCCTAATCCCGAAAGAAGTTAACCCTGAGACTTTCGACAGGTTTCGACCAATCTCTCTCTGCAATGCCTCCTACAAGATCCTTGCCAAACTCTTAGCCAATAGACTCAAGCCTCTGTTAGGGAACCTGATCTCCCCTCTGCAGGGCAGTTTCGTCAAAGGAAGGCACCTCATAGACAATGTGATCCAAGTGCAAGAAGCCCTCCACTCTAGCCACACTCAGAAGGAAAAAGGCATGCTCATCAAGTTGGATATGTCAAATGCTTTTGACTGGGTTAAACTTTCATTTCTCTATAAAATCCTCCTCTCCTTCGGTTTTAGTGCTGAATTTGTCAACTCGATAAAAGCCTGCACACACTGACCTTAGATGGCCCCCTTGGTCAATGACAGACCTTCTAACTTCTTCTAAGCTTCTAGAGGGCTCCGCCAAGGATGCCCTTTGTCACCCTTTCTTTATATCTTGTTGGCAGAATCCCTAAGCAGAAAATTGACTACAGAAATGGAAATAGTCATTATTCCAAGTATTAAGGCAGCAAGAGGGGTGGATCCTATAAACCACGCCCTCTTTGTGGATGACTCTCTCCTATTGGGAGGGGCCTCGATTAAGATAGCAAAGGCTTTCAAAGAAATCCTTCAACACTTCTGTTTAATCACAGGAGCCTTGATCAATAAAAGAAAAAGTGTGGTTTATGGCTGGAATGTAGATCACCCAACTATTCTTCGAATTTCCTGCACATTGGGATTCCCTGGGTATGACAAATGGGAAAAGATCAAATATCTAGGCCTTCCCTTAACCTTGGGACCAAGCCCTCCCTCCCTTTGGACTGAAGTAATTAGCAAGATAAAAGAAAAAATAGCACATTAGGGAGGCCAATGGCTATCAAAGGCAAGGAAGTTGGTTTTGGTAAAGGCAGTCCTCTCTGCCCTTCCCATCTTCCAGTCTTCCCTCTTGCTAGCTTCTAAGTCTACCACGGAATAGATTTCCAAACTCCTTCTAGACTTCCTATGGAACGAGGGCAAGGGCAACCAGAGCAAGTTACATCTGGTAAGATGGAATATCCTTAATAGACCACTCCAGCAAGGTGGGTTATAGATACGGGATCCAGGCTTAGCAAATTTGGCTCTCAGTGGAAAAATCATATGGCAATTGTATGTAGATAAAAATCATCCTGTTAGCAAGATCCTCTGGAAGAAATACCTAAAGGGAGGCTCCCTGAGAAACCTCACAACAACTTCTACTCCAACAGGAACAACAATATGGAATTTAGTCAGAAGAAGCATCGACCATATACAACAACATTTATACAGAATATCGGGCAATGGACAAAGAACATTATTGTGGGAGGATACCATTCAAGGGAATGCCCCATTGGCCACCCTAAACTCCTGTAACGATTTAAAGATCTGGCTAGTGAACAAAGGCCTCCTCTGGCTTGCAGACATATGTTCTTGGGACAACAAAGGGAATTGGGCATGATGGACTTTTCCAGGGGTTCCTGACCCTCTGGAATCACAAAAAAACTTGCTCTGTGCAGCTCTCTCTGGCCTCGCCCCTGTCCATCGTTCATCCAAAGATAAATGGGGGTGGGGAAGAACTGGAATTTATACAGCAACTCAAGGATTCTCCTCTCTACAAGTTACACACGCATCATTGCTAACACCAAAGCTCTGGAAATCTGTTTGGTCTCCCTTTTGCCTTCCAAATGTGAATTTATTCACTTGGTTACTCATGCATAAAAAGGCACTAACAGGAGAAAATCTGAACAAAAGAGGGTTCCACGGCCCCTTTAGATGTTGCCTATGCACTTCTGCTATCGAAATCTCTGACCACTTATTGGTTGACTGCGTTTTCACACAAGAAGTCTGGAAGATGGTCCTCCACGGACTTAGTGTACCCACCCCCTCCCAGATATCAGTTGTTTCTCTCTACACCTCCTAGGCAGATCAAAACCCTAAGAAAAAAACTAAAAACGCAAGCTAGAAAAACATTTGGCAAGCTATTCCAAAATGCCTTTGGTGGAAAGTGTGGTTGGCTCGAAATGAGTGCGTTTTCAACAACATGCTCCAGAATTCAGTGGAAGTGGCTACCAAAGTAAAAGCTCTATTGTTGGAAATAGTAGATAAATCAGTTTTTGTCTTTATTTTATCTGTAGAAGTCTCTGCGTAGCTAGGACCCTGCATGACAGGAGAAAGGAAAGATTCAATCAGCAAATCGATGAAAGCTCCTACTTGGCACCTACGTCTCACTGAAGGTGACTTTCTTACGTGGTGGCAGGGGACCTCAAAAGCCACTATCTTCTTTGATGGAGCGTCCAAGGGGAATCCAGGCACTGCAAGCGCAGGAGGATTGATTCTTTCCCCAGATAGATCGAATAAAACCAACTACAGTTGGGGCCTAGGCATAAGTTCAAATAATCAAGCAGAGAGTTACAACCTCTTAAAAGCTTGCCAGATTGTGAAGGAGTTAGGTTATAAAATAATCCAAATATTCGGAGACTCGGAGCTTCTGATTAATCTCTTAAACTCCGAAGATTATTTTCGTAACCCAACTTTAAACAAAACCTTGTAGAGAATTCGAAACACATTGAAAGACTTCGTCACAGTTGACTCATACCATATTCTGTGGGATTTAAACAAGCAAGTGGACTCGCTAGCAAATAAAGGTTGCGTGCTGTCTCAAGGAAATCTTAGCCTCAATGGAGGACCTTGCTCAATTCATCCTTTGCCTTAGACAATCTATAGAAGGCAGATCTGCACTCACTGGCCCCAATATTCAGATTGAGAGTGGTAATTGGAACTTTGAAAGTCACATTCAGGATCGCCAAGCAGCAAGCAGATGGAACAACAAGCAGAAGGAATATCAAGTAGAAGGAACAACAACAGATGGTAGAAGGAACAGCCGCAGAAGGAAAAACACCCAGAAGGAACAACAAGCAAAAGGAACAGCAGCAGAAGGAACGACAAGTAGATGAAGGAACAACAACAAAAAGAACAACAACCAGAAGGAACAGTACCAGGAGGAACAACAAGCAGAAGGAATAGCGGCAGAAGGAACAACATCCGAAGGAACAGCAAGCAAAACGAACAACAACAGAAGGAACAACAAACTTAAGGAACAACAGCAGAAGGAACAACAAACTTAAGGAACAACAAAATGAAAAACACAAGGAAAAGGCCACAGAATTTGCTCTTCCAGAGACAATATGTAAGACAGAAAACAAGAATAGCCAAAGAATTCAATGAATTTTTGAATATAAGCAAAAGAGAAGGGACTACGTCCTCAGCTCATTCTCATTGCTCAGTTTTTTAAAAGCTATTGTCGATTGTAATAGGAGCATGCTCCACTTTTGGCAATAAATACACTAACCGTTCTTGTTATATATATATATATTAAGGTTAAACATTATAAGTTGCATTGGTCAATGCTACACTAATAATGGTCAACAGACAAATCTATTGCTAGAATCCCACATTCGCAGGGACTAAAATGTTGTTGTAACTATATTTAAATTTAATTAATAAGCACATAAAAACTTAGTATTTTCAATAAACTAACAATATACCAAGATTCTTAGCCATGACTATTCACCCCCACTTTACCATGGAAATCATTAACCTATAAATAGGCTTTGTTACAATACCATAGGCCAATACCATGGCTTATCAATACCACATGACCAAAACCATAATTCATTTCATAATATATGCCCAAAACCATAATTCATTTCATAATATTTTATTTTTAGAAGTATTTAAGTGAGACTTTTTGGAAAATTTTCGAGTTTATTTTCCAATATAATTTGTCTAGAATCTAATAGGGATTCATTGAAATCACAAGTTTGACAGATAAACACTTCACAATCTAAGTGCCATAGGGGTTTTTGAGGGTGTTGAACCCATATATGCACTCAAAAAACCAATTTAAACAACACAAATCAAGATTTGACCACAAAATTTTTCTTACACAAATCAAGATTTGACCACAAAATTTTTCTTTGGATTTCGGCTAAAAATCTGCCGTAAACTCCAAAAGGTGGCACTCAAAGACTACTCCATTTAATTCTTACTTAATTTTATAACATTTTTTAATTAAATCTAAAATATTACACTTTTGAGATATATTTGAACCCTCTACCCTCACTACTATTAAAAATATTTCATGGATTTTCTATAAAGATTAAATCAAAGTTTTAATAAAATAAAAATAAAAAACTTTTATATATAAAGATGTAGATGTTCTATATAGATTAAATCAAAGTTTCAATAAAATAAAAAATGAAATTACTTTTATATATAAAGATGTGGATGTCCTATACAGATTAAATCAAAATTTTAATAAAATTAAAAATGAAAATACTTATATATATAAATATGTGAAATTTATATAATACCAGTCCACCAAATGTTGTGAAGGATCAAATCTCTTTTCACTTTAAAAGTTGTTTGCACCTCAAGAGATTTCATCCCTCCAGAGTTGAGCTTAATATAAGTTGGTATATTTTAATATGATATGTATCACAATTTTCTTTTATCTAAAAACTTGTTAGTAATTTCATTAAAAAATACAAAATTACAATATAACAAATTAAATTTTATTATTATTTTTTATTAATTGAACCAACATATGATATGTATAGCATATTTTTTTAAATATGGAAACTTGTTCATAATTTTATTAAAAAATACAAAATTATAATATAACAAATTGAATTTTATTATTATTTATTATTAATTGAATCAACATCTAAATGTTTACACTCATTTACAAACGCTACAACATCTCCTCTATACTAATTTTATATTACTTTTAACATTTTATTATTCTTTAATTGAGTCCACATGTAAATGTTTATAGATAAACATTTACAAAACTACAACATTGCCCACTTGCATGTAGAACTCCTCTCGACACAATTATGGCATATATACATATTCATGCCAAGACTTAAAGTTGTGCTTGAATTTAATATGTTTCAATAATAATGCATATTGATTAGAGTTTATAAGAGCATTTGGGGAGTAATGTGATGTTTAAGTGGAGAAATTAATTTCATAATCCCCCTACCTAAATTTGTGTGAAGTATTGCATAAATTTTGGTGGGTAGTTAGTTGGTCAATTTTCATATTCATATTTTATTCTTACCTAAATTCTGTTCAAAAAGTTATATAATTTATAGTGGGTAGTACTCTTGGTAAATATGTTTATTTACAAGAGTATAAAAATTCTAGAACTTATTTTATTATTCATCATTGAATTTATACTTTAATTGGGCCTAGAGGTGCTCTCAAGTGCAATATGGTAGAGATGTTGCAATATAATATTTAACATTTTGACTAAGTCAAATTACATAAAAATAAAAATTAAATAAAAAAATTAATTTAATGTAAATGTTTTATTTTATCAAAATAAAATAAAGAAATAAAAATAAAAATAACCATATAAAAATAAAATGTCCATGGTATTGAGAACCCATATTATTGAATTGCATTCCCTTTATATTTAATGAAAGGACAAAATTTTTTCTTCTAGAAAAAAGAGAATATATGTTATTGAACCTCTTTTATAGTGAAAAGAGATTTGATCCATCTTGGTAGATCCAGAGTTAAGATGGATCTAGGTTGATTATATAAATTTATATGTATAAATAAAATTTGGATAAATTTTAGTATTAGTAAATAATAGTAGAAATTTTGTTTACTTAATTGAAGGTGATAAATTTAAATAACAATGTATTCCATCTGTGGAATTTTCTTTAATGTATTATGTATATGAGAACATCCATATACAGATAATCATTCCATTTACATATTTTTAATGGGGATATTCCTCTTTAATGCTAGATATAAATTCTCTTAAATTTAATGTAGTGGGAACAAAACTTTCAATATCGACAATTCAAGAAAATGTCCAAAATTCAATATATATATATATATATATTTATATTTACAACATTTTTTTTTGTAAGTTCGACAACGATGAGATTACATTATGGTCAGTCCAAGAATATCTAGGAGTGATCGTTTATCAAAGACCCTGTGAACTTGATTTTATGACCTTTAATTATCGCTAACTAACTTAAAATTTTCATGCAATTCATAGACCATCAACTATTAAATGTGAAAAGGGCGAGAGCTTCAAATATTAACTCTTATGATTTTCGCTGACTATGAATTATTTGTGCATGTATAAAAAATTTTAAGGAGAAAAATGAAAAGAAAATTATTTTAACATCCACGAGGCTAAAGATAGCCTACGGGACAAATTGCTTTTTCATTTGGTTGATGTATTCGACCATTTTCCTGTGAAGCCTCACAATAAACACTCCCAACTGCTCGACAAACCCCTCACTAAATAGATTATTCCAAGAGTTAGCTGTGAGGATATATGCATAACTTTCCTTGTTGTCTTTGAAGGCCCCACATTCTAAAATGAAATGGTGTTTTGTTTCCACTTTCCGCAAAAACAAAAAATACATACTCTTTCCTCCCACACTTCTTTTGGCCTCTTCCAGTGCCCTGTTTCACAATGAAGTTGATGAGAATTAGTCCTTAGGCCTTTATGTACACCTTTTATTGATGATTATGAGTGGGATTCAACACTTCAATATAGTATTTTTTTTTCTCCGTAGCTCCTTATCCCAAGTACGTTTGTGGGATTTATCCATAACTATTTTTTTTATCTCTTTACTGTTTATGCGACGCATGTTCAAGCAAATAATACTAAACCATTTGTTATTTTGTTGCATCCAAATCTTCTTTCTTTTGCACAATATGTCATTAAATACAATCTTAAGGCCATCTTCCCTCTTCCATTTGCTAATTTTTTTTAAATACCTTATGATTCGTACCATAACAATTGGTTCAATAGGAGCAGCCCCTGTTTCACTTAACAAGATAGAATAAGGAACTGCACTTTTAATTTTGAATTTGTTTGTAATCAAACACTTCTGAATTTTCTCAATTTGTTTCCACTGCATGCCGGATGTACTGTTGGCCCACAGTTCACAACCACAAAGAATCACTGGAATCACTAGAAGCCCAAAAAGAGTTTGAGTTGTTTTCCAGTCCCATACCTCTGTGTCTCTACACCTATTTTGAAAAGCATGAAATGTTTTCCAACCCCCGAAAGTTCTTTTCTTTTTACAACCATCCTAGCTTAGATTTTTGTTGAAGTCAATTCTGAGGTATTTGTAATCCACAACTTCCAAAATGTTGCCGTCAAAGTAGAACTCATGTTATTTATGTTTTATTTTATTAGAGAAAACCACTACTTTCATTTCACTAATATTAACTTGCATTCCCACTGATCTGAAAATGGGGCTCTTAGGCTTCTTGTCCAACTTACAAGAACCTCTCCCACTTACAAAGCTTTAAATTCTCCCAAGTCTTAATGTTTAACCAATGCGGAATTAAGAAATGCTTGAAAATATGGGTGTATGCTTGTATTTGTTTTCAACTGATTACTTGCTTTAAAATATGTTGTTTTAGCTGATATGTAAATGTGCTTGAACATAATATATATATGCATATACAGTAAACAATGCAGCAATAAACAATCACACAAAAACAACTATTTAATGAGTTCACCCACAAATCTTGGGCTACATCTCCATAAGCTCTAGTCAACTCAACTAGGCTCTCTGGGATTATGGTATAAGTCTTTTTTTTACAAGCTCTTGGCTCAACTCCTGTTGTTCTACACAGAAACAGTGGGTTTAGACACCATTTTATCCCTTGGCTCTTGAAGCTCTGGCTCTTGGCTCTTGGTTCTAGCTCTTTGGCTCTGACTCTAGCTCTTTGGCTCTGGCTCTGGCTCTGGCTCTTCGGCTCTGGCTTCTTTCTTCCCTCTATCAGTCCACAACCCTCTTGGATTTTCACTTGGCTTCCAGGTGACTCCCTTGGCTGCTCTTTTGCTTCTGTGCTGCCTCTTTTGCCTCAGATTCCTGCTTTGGCTTCACTGTTAGCAACAAAACCCCCAACAATCAATAATAACAACCAACCTCATACTATCTCTATTGTTTTGTGGCTTTTTAATCCAAATCGGCGTTGTTGGTTCATCTTCCATCTCAGGCTCTCTGTATTCCAGCCATGGTCCGCTCAAATCCCTTCTTTGAGCGTTAACAATCATTGCTAAACGCCCTCAGGGATGGATGCCACCTATTCCACAATGGAAGGAACCACCGACACTTGAATTCCCAAAATTTTGGCATTCTCGGCTTATACAAGAAAAATACACCAAACACGGGAAAATCCGCAGAAAGCATTGTTCATCGGACTTCAATCTCTATGAATTCCACCCTAAACTCCTATCGGGTCCGCCCATAATCGCTATCGCAAGTCGCTTCCCCTTTATATTTCATTTAATAATGAAATATACGAAAATACACTAAAAAATGCCTTTCAGCAGATCTCAAATCTTATGCAGTAGCGTTTATATTTGTTGTCGGGTTCGGCCATCGCCGATACCGATTTGTCGACTCAATCATCGTCGTTCGGCATATCGCTGGTTCACAATCGTAAATCACAATTGCTTTACAACCAATGTGATGAATCAACAATCGCACATCGCATGGTCCAAAGGCCTGAGGTCCATTTCTTTTTGGTAGATTCTTGCGATGCGATATTTCAGCAATCACATATCGCAATCGCTGATGGCCCAAGGTCCTTCCCTTTGAAATAATTGTGATGTGATATTTAACGATGATCGCATATCGCATGTCCTTAAGACTTGCGATCCGACCCCGTATAATACATATCTCCAATGCGATATTTCCATTGTTCCCTTGGAAAAAGGTTGTCGATGCGATTTCTTTAAGGAACTTATGTTAACAACATATTTTCCCTTAAAGACCAATTTAATAAGAAAATGCCTCATTTTCTAAGGACACGGGGCAATTTCTTTTTACAATAACTTCTGCATTCGAGGTCCGTTTTAGCCCATTCAAATTGCAGTAGATTCAGAACGAAAAGATCTATGCAATGGGACTATTTCTGAGAGTAGCCTGCGATTTTCAATTTCCTCTGATTTACAAAGGATTTGTGTCATTTGGCACCTTTTACCCCTTATATGAAGTTTTTTAGACTTAGAGATTTGTCCAGGATCCATTTTTGGATCACACCTTCCCACTAAAAGAAATTTTGGTCTCCAAAAGACTGATATACTGATTTGAACAGTAAATGAGAGTGACTCGCCCTCTTCTTTCAGCCTCCCTACACTTGCCTTTGCATAGTGCCTCTGAACCAAAATTTCTGATCACTTCCCTTCTTGGATGGGCTGGTCTTCTTGGGAAGAACTTCCTTCCTCCTTGCCTTCCTGCAGACTTCTACTGGAATGGTCATAGAAGGTAGTTTGAACTTCTCTGCCTTGATCATTGATCCAAGGTGGCTCAAACAAATGTGAAGTACATCTGCTCCAAAAAACTTTCATTTGTACCTGTTTGGCAAACTGTCAACAACAACTGTTAATAACAACAGAAATACAGAGAACAACTAGATGGCCTAAACTCCTGCTTCAACAAAAGAAACATATTTCACATCTTGTGAACACCTCCATGTTTTACATATGCATACAAATGATGGACTAGGTAACAAGCCCACAAAACATGCCTTTAAAACAAATGACCCTTCAAGTCAAGCATGTAGAAAAAGACCATTTGGACTCTTCTTCAAAAGATGAAACATTTCATCATTATCTCCATTTGGAGACCAAGTTAACTTCTCCCAAGTCGACATGGCATCACATGCATGTCAAAGCAATCAACCCTGCAAGTTAATTACACATATATGTTCAAAAACAAAGAAATCATCAACAACCCTGTGTTCATGCATCTCACGCTCATGCATGCATCTCATCCTTCAACTTTCACTTAAGCACACTGTACTTTCGAAGCTAAAATGAAATATAATGTAGATGCATCAATAGACATGCAATCTCAATCGGATAAGAATTCTAACCGTTCCTTACCAATCCCTTTCAAAGGTACTACCTTTGTCTGCACACCAGCATCATCATGTGAATCATTCTGAGACACATTATTCATGGAATCTTCACTTCCATTTCTACCATATTCTCTTTCTGCTTTCTTCAGCTTTGGTGGAAGCATTGTTGGATTCAGTGTCCAACATTTTGCAGCAAGATGTCATTGCTTATGGCAGTAAGTGCACTGCATGTGCATCCTCTTGACAGCATGATTTGCCTTGTCCAATGGACCTTTGGCTTCTTACTTCTTTTCCTTCTTCTGCTTCCTGTATGTGGCCCTTCTCTTCCAACATCTAGAAACATCATGGTTATCCAAACAACAAAAGGAACATGTAATTCTTTTCCCATACATATGTGGAAATTTATCATGCTTTGCACTATCAAAAGAAAAAGTTTAGAACTAGATTTATACCTTTATCTTTCACCTTTATTGCCCTCATGAGGAGGTGAATCAAATGAAGAAGTGGCCCCCTTTGGAACACCATCAATCTCTTGTTGGAGTCTCCCCAACTCTCGGGTTCAAGTGTGTGCTTCTGAACACGTCATCCTGCAAATGATGTTTCAGGCTATTGCATTCTTCCTGAATACAATCTTCACACTCTGTAATGCAACTCCTCCTTGGAGCTGTTTCAATGGCCTTCATGGCAGCTTTGGAACTTTCTCCATAACACTCTCCATAGCCAAGACACAAATACTCAGGCCTTTCCTCAATTATTATTGGCTCAACAATACCTTGTGCATGTCTACCCAAGCCTTTTCCTTCATAGCCCATCCTAGACATTAGCTTGGAACCTATGCCTCTAGTATGTTTTTCAAAAGAACCAATATAAGCATCCTTAGAGGATTTTGAAGACAAACTGGAATGGTTTACCTCTTCTTCAAGCTGATACTTGACTAAGGCCTCTTGGGTAACAAAGAGCTGTGTCTCCAACTCATACATCCTTTTTAGGTTCATATGTGCAATATGAAGTTGCCTCTCCATTTCCTGCAATTTGTCAGAAAGCAACTGCTTCTCTTCCTTCATGGAATTCAGCTGCTTTCTAAGCATGCTGCTTTTCCTTCCATCTTCATACATTTCTCTCACCATATCCATCATGGTGGACAATTCTTGCTTCATGTCTTCATCAAAGAATCTTGTGGAGAGAGCAGAATTTGAGGATCCACTTGTAGAAGTTGTCATTATGTCAATGAACAAAAAAAACTTCAACAAGATAAATAAAGAGCTTATTTAAGCAACCTCTTGCAACAAACCTCTTGTGCTTTAAGGACTACCTTGAGGTCCTTGGGATAGAAGAATGCCTTTAGCCCTTCTTCCTATTTGTCCTTCCTGGACTGAGCTAGCAACAACTTTCCCTTTACCTCTGCAAACTCATAAAATAGTCAGTCTGCAAAACAAGCATACAATCAACCTCTTGTTGTTCAAACACCTTTCAGACAAGCAATCTTTGCTTTGTCAATCAAGCATTCTGATATAACCTTCTTAAAGGTGTGGTTAATCAAACTTAAGCTCTGATACCACCTGATCTAAAAATGGGGCTCTTAGGCTTCTTGTCCAACTTATAAGAACCTCTCCCACTTCCAAAGCTTTAAATTCTCCCAAATCTTAATGATTAACCAATGCGGAATTAAGAAATGCTTGAAAATATGGGTGTATACTTGTATTTGTTTTCAACTGATTACTTGCTTTAAAATATGTGTTTTAGCTGATATTTAAATGTGCTTGAACATAATATATAAATGCATATACAGTAAACAATGCAACAATAAACAATCATACAGAAACAACAATTTAATTTGGAGTTCACCCACAACTCTTGGGCTACATCTTCGTGAGCTCTAGTCAACTCAACTAGGCTCTCTAGGATTATGGTATAAGTCCTTTTTTTTTTACAAGCTCTTGGCTCAACTCCTGCTGTTCTACACAAAAACAGTGGGTTCAGACACCATTTTATCCCTTGGCTCTTGGCTCTGGCTTTTGGCTCTTGGCTCTGGCTTTTGGCTCTTGGTTCTGGCTCTTTGGCTCTGGCTCTTGGCTCTTGGTTCTGGCTCTGGCTCTGGCTCTTCGGCTCTGGCTTCTTTTTGCCCTCTATCAGTCCACAACCCTCTTGGCTTTTCACTTGGCTTTCAAGTGACTCCCTTGGCTGCTCTTTTGCTTCTGTGCTGCCTCTTTTACCTCAGATTCCTGCTTTGGCTTCACTGTTAGCAACAAAACCCCCAACAATCAACAACATCAACCAACCTCCTACTATCTTTGTTGTTCTGTGGCTTTTTAAGCCAAATCAGCGTTGTTGGTTCATCTTCCCTCTCGGGCTCTCTGTCTTCCAGCCATGGTCCACTCAAATCCCTTCTTTGAGTGTTAGCAATCATTATTAAATGCCCTCAGGGATGGATGCCACCTATTCCACAACGTAAGGAACCACCGGCGCTTGAATTCCCCAAATTTTGGCATTCTCAACTTATACAAGAAAAATACACCAAACACGGGAAAATCCGCAGAAAGCACAGTTCATCAGACTTCAATTGCTATGAATTCCACCCTAAACTCCTATTAGGTCTGCCCATAATCGCTATCGCAAGTTGCTTCCCCTTTCTATTTCGTTTAATAACAAAATATACGAAAATACACTAAAAAATGCCTTTTGGCGGATCTCAAATCTTATGCAGTAGTGTTTATATTTGTTATCGGGTCCGGCCATCGCCGATACCGATTTGCCAACCCGATCATCGGCGATCGGCATATCGCTGGTTCACAATCGTAAATCACAATTGCTTTACGACCGATGTGATGGATCGACGATCACACATCGCATGGTCAAAAGGCCTGAGGTCCATTTCTTTTCGGTAGATTCTTGCGATGCGATATTTCGGCAATCACATATCACAATCACTAATGGCCCAATGTCCTTCTGTTTGAAATAACTGTGATGCGATATTTAACAATGATTGCATATCGCATGTCCTTAAGACTTGTGATCCGACCCCGTATAATACATATCTCCAATGCGATATTTCCATTGTTCCCTTAGAAAAAGGTTGCCGATGCGATTTCATGTTAACAACATATTTTCCCTCAAAGACCAATTTAATAAGAAAATGCCTCCTTTTCTAAGGACATGGGGTAATTTCTTTTTACAATAACTTCTGCATCCGAGGTCTGTTTTAGCCCATTCAAATTACAGTAGATTCAGAACGAAAAGATCTACACAATGGGACTATTTTTGAAAGCAGCCTGCGACTTCTAATTTCCTTTGATTTACAAAGGATTTGTGCCATTTGGCACCTTTTACCCCTTATATGAAGTCTTTTGGACTTAGAGGTTTATCCAGGATCCATTTTTGGATCACCCACCCTTCTAAAAAATTCTCAATGGATAGTAAGTGCTCTTGCAAACCAATAACATATTTAGCAATCAAAATATGGTCATCTGCATACAAAAGAAGCCTTATAACAAACTTTCCCAAATGGATACCAACACCCCCTTGCGAATTTAACCACTCCTCAAGCTTGCCGATATATAAACCAAAAAGGGTATGAGATAATGGGCAACCTTGCTTAACCCCAATATCGCTTCTAAAACTTTCAGAAATGCCTGTTGAAGTTCTAATTTTGACTTTCACCTCTTCATACAACCTATGCAAAACTGCTCTCAAATGTTTAGGAACCCCAAGTTCCTCCATTATGTGCCAAAGCTTATCCCTAGGAACCGTGTCAAACGCTTTTCTGAAATCAACAAAGCAAAAAATGACTTCTTCCTCTTTCTCCTAAACTTTTTCAATGTTGTGCCATAAAGTTATACAATGATCAACTATGGAATGTTTAGGTCTAAAAACTGCTTGCCCTTTAGCACACTTATCTCTTTCTTCTATCCACTTGCTGATTTTATTTTCTAGCATGCTTCCAAATAACTTCACAAACAATGGGTTTATCATTATAGTCCTATAATTGGAGGTATTATTGATGTCACCATTCTTGAAAAGAGTATTACCAGATTAGTTGTCTAATCTGTGGGGAACCCCTGTTGTATGATGTTGTTGAAATTTTTTGTAATGTGAGCTGCAAGAATATTTGAGCCCCACTTTAGATACTCTTCTTGGAGTTCAGCTAAGTCTTTTGCTTTTCCAATACCCAACTCTACCTCTTGCACCGTGAAGAGTTTAGTATCAATGTTGACCAAGGGGGGAGGGTCAACCTTGGGATCTTGCTCATAGAGTTTATTCTTACCTAAATTTTGTTCAAAAAATATATATAATTTATAGTGGGTGGTACTCTTGGTAAATATGCTTATTTACATGAGTGTAATATGGTAGAGATTTTGCAATGTAATGTTTAAAATTTTGACTAAGTCAAATTACATAAAAATATAAATTAAATAAAAAGATTAATGTAATGTAAACATTTTATTTTGTCAAAATAAAGTAAACAAATAAAAACAAAAATAACCCAGATAAAAAAAAAAAAATCCCCATAGGATTGAGAACCCATGTTATTGAACCATATTCCCTTTATATTTAATGAAAGGACAAAATTTCCTCTCTTAGAAAAAAGAGAACCTATGTTATTGAACCTCTTTTATAGTGTAAAGAGTTTATCCATCTTGGTAGATCAAGAGTTAAGATGGATCTAGGTTGGTTATATAAATTTATATGTATAAATAAAATTTGGATAAATTTTAGTATTAGTAAATAATAGTAGAAATTTTGTTTACTTTTTTTTTGGGTCAAGTAAGAGTGGAGCCTCTAATTGACTGGAAAAAAAGATTACATATGGCACACGTATTTACAAGTGTAAAGACCAACAAAAGATAGACCCGTTGATGATAAACAAACAATAGGGTTAACAAAACCCAAAACCTTACACACAAAAACAAAATTAGACCCCTGGTCCAGAGAGACCATTGTCTTCCTCCTGCTCATTATTCATGGTCTGGAAGTACGCCATGTCTTTGGCTGCCTGTCATTGACAATCATCATGTAGTTTACTAAAGGGTATAGAATCCCAGTCATACCAAATATAGCTTTCCTTACATAGCACTCCTTCATTCGCCAGACGATCAGCTAACATATTGGCTTTTCTTTGCACATGAACGAAGCTGACGGTTCTCAAGGTTCGCAAGTGGGAATGAATACGTTGAAAGACTTGCGAGAGCCTCCAATGTTTCAAAACTTTTCCAGGTGTCGTTCCATTACACATTTTCTTGGCCGCATTCATGACCAATTTAGAGTCCGCTTCAATGATGGTGTTGTGTAGATTTGACTCCATCAAGATTTCTAGGCATTGCTCTAAGGCCATGAGCTCCACCATGTTATTAGTGGCAGTCCAAAAATGATTGTGAAAGATATCCTTTATGCGCCCCTGCTCATCTCTTATGACACCACCAAATCCAGCCATCCCTGGGTTGCCCTTAGAGGCCCCGTCTATATTGATTTTCAAAAAACCATGAGGAGGAGGCTGCCAGATATCTTTACCAGCAGTTGTTTTGCTCACACCCTTGACAGTGCCTTGGGGAACCAGAGAATGGAGACCCAACTGCAGCAGTATGCAAGCATCTTGGGGCGAAGGAGGGTCCTCAGGAATTTTCCACATAAGGGCTCCTACTGTATCTTTGAGCTGTCGTAAAATTTGGACAATGATGTTCTGGGTCGAGCTTGTTTTGTTCTTGAAAATCCTGCCATTGCATTCTTTCCAGACATCCCAGATAATAAAGCCTGGAACTAGAGTCCAAGCCTTGTTAATGATTTCATTACCTAAGAAGTCTTTCCTCCAATTCTTCAAAGTGTTGGTGATGCTGAGTCTGTCCCTGTCAGTTTTCCTGAAGACTAAGGCCGCCCAATCCCACAAGGTAGAGGTGAAGGGGCAGAGGTTTAGTAAATGTTCCATCATCTCCTCCTATAAGCCACATAGATGGCATTTGGATGGGCCAACAAAGCCCCTTTTCAGAAGATTCTCCCATGTGAGAATTTTCTTTTGGTGAACCAACCACATAAACAACTTGATTTTCATCCATTGCGAGTTCTGCCAAAGGTCATTCCAAACCTGATCAGGGTTTGGATAATTGAAACCTAGGGCCATGCGTTTAGCTTCTTTGAGGTTGAAGGTGCCTTCGGTGTTTTGACCCCATCTCAGTTGGTTAGACGAGGATGACACCAAAATCTTCCTCTGCTCCAAGTCAAGAGCAAGAGAATCCGCCTGGGCCTTCAAAGGAATCTCTTCACTATAACCAAGATCCTTCCACATTCTCCATTTACCATTGTTCCTTACCTAACCCCAGAAGTCACTTACCATAAGTAAACCTTTGTTGTCAGTGTTATTTTTTAGAGCGGTTAGTTATTCCCTAAACAAATTTGGTTCCTGCTGCCAATTATCCTCCAAAAAATGTGCAAGTTTCCCAGCTTAGATCTTCCAAAAACTATGCTTCTGGACAATGGCTCTATTCTCCCAAGCAAGGTTCCAAATTTGGGAGCCCTTGATGAGCCCTGACATTCTAATATGATCCCTCTCCTACGAATTATTTGCATATTTTTGCTTCCAAAGATTGGCCCAAGGGGTGACCGATTCCTTGAGCCACCTCCACCAAAGTTTGGCTCCCAAAACTCTACTGAGGATCTCAGGGTCATGAAGCCCCAAACCACCATGGGCCTTAGGTTTGCAGAGCTTGTCCCAAGCTACCAAAGCCCACTTCTTTTTCTCTTCCCCTTTGCCCTAAAGAAAATCTCATTAAATACTCCTGATTTGTTGCATAACTCCTTTAGGAGCAGGAAGAGATGAAAACATGAAAATGGGTATAGCCTGTAGGACAACCTTTGTAAGCACAAGATGCCCCGCCAAATTCAAATACCTACAGGTCCATTTCCTGACTTTGTCCTGAAGTTTATTAGTTACCAGCTCCCACACTCCCTTTCTTAGAGGTTTGTCAGTAAGAGGCATTCCAAGGTACTTGGAAGGTAACTGATCCCTTTGAAACCCAAGAATTCTGGTGAGGTTCCTCTGAATAGCAATGTCAGTGTTAAAAAAGACACCTTTGATTTGTAAAGGCTTACCTCTGTACAAGCGGCCAATACAATTTCATTCAGGATTTCTTTGAAATCTCTTGCTTCTTTGACCGTAGGAATGCCCTGCAGCATTGTGTCATCAGCAAATTGTTGATGAGTAGAAGCAGCACCATCCAGAGTAAGTTTCAGACCCTTGATTCTTCCTTCAGAATTTTCCATTTTGATAGCTTTTCCTAGCCCTTACATCATGAGAACAAAGAGGAAGGGGAAGAGCGGATCCCCTTGTCTAAGACCCCTAGAAGGCATAAAGGTTCTAGAGGGAGAGCCGTTAAGCAGAATGGAGAAGTTGGTCGTGGATACAAGGGCCATAACCCAACTTATCCAGTTGTGATCGAAGCCATAAGCTCTTAGCACTGCCTTGATGTAAGACTAGCTTATCTTGGCATATGCTTTCGCTAGGTCAAGTTGCATGATCATACCAGCTTGCTTATTGCTCCTAAGAGAGTGTACCACCTCATGAGCTTGTATGATGTTGTTGAGAGTCTATCTTCCTTCCACAAATCCAGTTTACTCCTCTAAGACGAGATCAGCAAGAAGAGGCTTGAGTCTATTTGCGATCACTTTAGAAATAATTTTGTACACCACATTACATAAGGCTATGGGTCTAAATCTGTCCGGTGTCATAGCTTTTTCCTGCTTTGGAATCAAAGCTATGAAAGAGGCATTAAGAGCTTTCCAACAATTTTAGATCTTCTAGAGTCTTCCACAACATCAAGGATATCTTTTTTGGCTGTTTTCCAGCAAGCTTTAAAGAAGTCCACATTGAAGCCATCAGGGCCAGGAGCTTTCCCATTTTGCATCTCATTGATAACTTCACTAACCTCCTCTTCAGACACTGGCCTGTTAAGATTGTGGTTGTCTTCCCTGGTTATAAGATTAGGAATGAACTTGGTGAATTTGTTAATGAACCGAGATCTGTCGACGAGAGGCTCCTTTGCTATGCTAAGGAAGTGTTTAACTAGGACAGATTCCATTCTTTGTGAGAGACGAGCTCTTTCCCTTTAGAATATTTAAGTTTTGAAATTCTGTTATGAGATCTGTGATCCAAGATTGATCTATGAAAAAACTTTGTGTTTCTTTCTCCTTCTCTAATCCACTGCACCCTTGATTTCTGTCTCCAGAAAATCTCCTCTTGCATGCACTGATCGTCCCATTCGTTCTGAAGAGAATCAACTTGAATTTTCCGTTGCTCGGTAAAACCCTATGAGATGATGATCTAATTAATCTCTTGGAGTTTCTTCTCAACTTCTCTCTTGGCTTTAAAAATATTACCAAACTCTTTTTTGTTCCAATCTTTAAGCCTAGATTTGATGTGTTTAAGTCTCTGCTGCAACATGAACATTTTAGTGCCTTGAACGGGCATATCTTCTGCCCACCATTTGTCAATATTGCCAGTGAAGTCAGGGTGAGAGAGCAAGACATTTTAAAACCTAAAAGGTCTGTTCCTTGGTGTACCCATGAAAGTAGCTTCAAGCTGGACATGCCAGTGGTCCAAGCCTTCGAAGGGAAGGATTGAAGTTGGCATATCAAGGCCTTTGAGAAATAGGTCCTCTGAGATTATGAATCTATCTAGTTTAGAGGCGACTTGAGAAGCCCCTCCCCTCTTATTATTCCAAGTAAAAGTGCCATTTATTGTTTCGGTGTCCACTAGCCCCATGTTATTCATGAAGTTCTGGAAGGCAATGGAATCTCTGCCTAGTTTTCTGGTACCGCCTTTTTCTCTATAAGAGATCTGATCATATTGAAATCCCCAGCCAGAATCCAAGGCATATCAGGATATCTCTCTCTCAACTTCTCA
This sequence comes from Pinus tabuliformis, assembly GCA_031772625.1. NCBI lineage: Eukaryota > Viridiplantae > Streptophyta > Pinopsida > Pinales > Pinaceae > Pinus > Pinus tabuliformis. Next base: position 262,413,792 of record CM062807.1, read on the forward strand.
AGGGAGGTGAGAAGCTTAAGTTTGTCTTCTAGTTTTTGAGGACTGTAGACGTTAGTGATCATGTAGATCTCCTTATCACCCAAAGGTTGAATCACCAGTGATAGATAGTTCCTAGAATATTCAACATCCAGGATTCCAAGTTTTTGAGGATCCCATAGAGTAAGAATCCCTCCTGTCGAGTTATCTGCTTTAGCCTCTAGATACCCGTACTTGATTAACCATTTGCTGTGTATCTCTCTGATCTTGTCCATCAAACATTTTGTTTCCTGAATAAAAACCATATCTGATTTTTCTTCTTTCATTCTACTGCTAAGAGTTCTTTGTTTCCTTTTACTCCCTAGACCCCTAATGTTCCAAGTTGTAAGCTTCATCAAGAAAGGTTTGTAAATGAGTAACTGGTAAGATCCCTCATCTTACCTGAGTTAATGATAAGTTTCCCACATTTGGTCAACAACTCATTTTGTGTTTTTCTTCCTCTTTTCCTATTCGGGTTCTTGGAAGAATGCATCAGTGTATCCTCCATCGTTTTCACTCCCATATTCTCCTGGCTATCATGGTTTCTTTTGACTCTAGAACACTTCGTTTGTGATCTCCAGAGGAAGAGTTGTTGAACCCTGTCAAACTCCTCTTTTGGCAAAGAGTCTACCCCTTTGGTGATTCCCTGCTTCAAAAACTTTTCTAGATCTAAATTCTCCCTCTCTAGAATCTCCTGCAATTCATGGTCTTTCGTTCTAGGCTCACTTGGGGTCATCTCTGTAGAAATTTTAAATAATTTAACACATATTCAATGGAGATTATCCTGATCATGTACTATTGTGGAATACATACACAATACATAAGCTCCTCTATGTTGATCATCAATATAGCAACATCAATAACAATAAAACATCAAGAGCATTCACAGATTAACACAGTATGTAACCCGGGGAAAGCTTACAGCTGAAAACCCCACACTATTTGTATATTAATGATTGAGAACATGTAACATTACAAAGTACAATGCTTATCACAAGCAATCCAGTACCAGCTCCACCTGTTACACACAATACAACTCAGATCTGATCTCCAAATCTATTCCACTGCTTACCTGCCTCCACTGCACAATACCTGCTGAGAATGAATGAGAATGGATTAACCAAACTCGTATTTACCTCCAAAGAATCTCTCACACTGGGAAAGACGTGAGCAGAGGCTATAATACTGGGCAATCATTGGGCAATACTCATTGGCATACTCAATCCCTTGATTGTGCAAATCCTCATGCACAACTATAGTCACAACTGATAGCAATCTGATCCTCTAACACCTGTCCCTGCTGAACTGAACATGCACTGACATGCAACTGAGTTAACTGATGTATTCTTTAGTTGTATTATGAGTTAATAATTAGTTTAACAACTCATCATTAGTCTATTTGCAGTTAGACTAATTACAACTAGTTTAACCAAGTCAAACTGAACACAACTCCATCAACTCCACAATCAACTCCACCAAACTCAACTGATTGAGTTCTAACTGAAGTCATGCATGCAACAATTCAACTGACCCACAAAGAAAGCGTACTTCCTTCTGACAGCTGCATGTGCCACATCTGTAGCTCAAACTGAAGTGCTCCAAGAGAATAAGATCAAGTTTATAGTCCAAATATTGTTATGAGACAATAATATTTGACTTTTCTATTTTGGACAGCCAGTCTAAAAATAGACTTTGATCACTCCTGTTGTGATCATCCCTGCTGTGATCCAAAAATAGAACTTGCGCCATAATTTGCCTGCGGGCCCACTTAGTGAAGGCGACTCTTTCACTGAGCTCCATCATCTTGTTGCAATCTCAACAATCTCATGGTCCCTACTGAGCTCCATAATGCTCGGCATATCATCCTTTTGTTTGTTGTTTTCTGGTATATCCTCCATATTAGTATCACTTTCCTTCTCAGTGGGAATATTCTCTGATTCCTGGTTTGTCCCGTTGTTTTCGACTTCTTCTTCTAAGATCTTGAAACTATTGTGACTCGGTTGTCCATCTTCATTAATTTTCTTTTGGTACTGCTTGCCTCCTTTCCCTTTACCCCCAACCTTAGTAAAACCTTCGGGATCCTTGCCTGTAGTGGCTTTCGTATTGCTCTCCAGCTTGTTCAATGGGCAGTCCCTGTATAGGTGCCCGTGCTCATGGCACTTACGACACCTAAATGGGACGTGTTCATAGTCCACCGCCTGCACCCATTCCTCGTCATACACTTCTAAAATGATTGCATCCGGAAGTGCCCTAGATAAGTCCATTTCCACACATATCTGGGCGAAGGAAGTGTATTTGCCTCTTAGAGTAGCATCTGAGATCTTTATAAAATGCCCTAGCTTGTTGCCGATAGCCTCTAGAGACTTCGACAGCCAATAATCTAAAGGAAGGGAATAAAGTCTTATCCATACCGACACCGAGGTGAAAGTTTCTCGTTCTGGGACAAAGTTCATTACCCATGGTCTCATATAAAGGCCTGCAGAAGCGTAAAAATAGGGTCCTCCCTCGAACACTCTGTCTTTATCCTCTAAGCTTGTGAACACCACTGTGAAGAAGCCCTTGGACCCAAGGTGAAGGTCAATTTCCCCCTTTGGTTTCTAGTGGTTCCTTATCCATGCTTGCAAAGCCTTCTCCATCGGCCAAATCCCCATAAATTTACAGATAATAGCATACTCCGACATGTGGTCTCTGTGTACCTGCAGCGTTGGGTCACTTAAAATGACTCGAGGAATAGTGGTCGACTTGGGTTTACAGACCCCTGATGTACTCATAGGAGCAACTTTCGGACTGCTAACCTCTGTCCTCTTCTCCTTACTAGCTTCCTCATGATTCTCTTCCTGTCCTTGAGGTCTGATAGTTTCCGATTTTTCTGTATTCTTAGCCTCTGTTACCACCTCCGTTGGTTTCTTGAAGCAATGTAATCCAACTCCCTTGCTTTTGTCCGCAACCACTTGACTATAGGAGGGAGCTAATCTCCCTCCTCCGCGTCTCGCCATGGTGAACAACGACAAAACCCTAAAGCAAAACCCTAGCTGATCAAAATGTCATCGCATTTTCTTGCATGGTATGGATTTTTAGGTAGGGCATCCGTGTGAGTTTTTTTGTTTTGGAAATTTTGTTTACTTAATTGAATGTGATAAATTTAAATAATAATCCATTCCACGAGTGAAATATTCTTTAATGTATTATGTATATGAGAACATTCATATACACATAATCACTTGCATTTACATATTTTTAATAGGGATATTCCTCTTTAATGCTAGATATAAATTCTCTTAAATTTAATGTAGTGGGAGCAAAATCTTCAATATCAACAATTCAAGAAAATGTCCATTTTTTTTTTTTTTTTTACAACTTTTTTTTTTGTAAGTTCAACAACGGTGAGGTTACATTATAGTCATGTCCAAGAAAATCTAGGAGTGACCATCTATCCAAGACCCTGTGAACTTGATTTTATGACCTTTAATTATTGCTAACTAGCTTTAAAAATTCATGCAATTCATAGACCATCATCTATTAATTGTGAAAAGGGAAAGAGCTTCAAATATTAACTCTTATGATTTTTGCTCAGTAGAAACTATTTGTGCATGTAGATAATTTTTTGAGAAAAAAGAAAAGAAAATTATTTTAACGTCCACGAGGTTAAAGATATCTTATGGGATAGATTGCTTCTTCATCTGGTTGATGTATTCGGCCCTTTTCCTGTGAAGCCTCACAATAAACACTCCCAACTTCTCAACAAACCCCTCATTAAATAGATTATCCCAAGAGCTAACTGTGAGAATATCTGCATAACTTTCCCTATTGTCTTTGAAGGCCCCACATTATAAAATGAAATGGTTTTTCGTTTCCACTTTTCCGGAAGAATACAAAATATGTACTATTTCCTCCCACACTTCTTTTGGCCTGTTCAAGCACCCTATTTGACAATGGAGTTGATGAGAATTAGTCCTTAACTGAGCAATAAGAATTTTGGCTCTCGAAGAAATATTGCTCTCTATGTACGCTTTTTGTTGATGATTATGAGTGGGATTAAACACCTCAATATAGTATTTTTTCTTTCTCCCTAGCTCCGTATCCCAAGTATGCTTGTGGAACTTATCCATAACAAAAGGTTTTATCTCTTTACTATTTATGGGACACGTGTTCAAGCAAATAATACTAAACCATTTGTTATTTTGCTACATCCAGGTCTTCTTTCTTTTGCACAATATGTTATTAAAGACAACCTTAGGTCATCTGCCCTCTTCCATTTGGTCAATTTTTTTTAAGTACCTTATGACTCACACCATAGCAATTGTTTCAATAGGAGCAACCCATGTTTCACTTAACAAGATAGCATAAGGAATTGCACTTTTAATTTTGAATTTGTTTGTAATCAAACACTTCTGAATTTTCTTAATTTGTTTCCATTGCATGTCGGATGTACTATTGGCCCATAGTTCGCAACCATAGAAAATCACTAGAATCACTAGAAGCCCAAAAAGAGTTTGAGTTGTTTTCCAGTCCCATAACTTTGCCTCTCTACACCTATTTTGAAAAGCATAAAATGCTTTCCAACTCCCCAAAGTTCTTTTCTTTCTACAACCATCCCAACTTAGATTTTTGTTGAAGTCAATTAAGAGGTATTTGTAATTTGCAACTTCTTCCAAAATGTTGTCTTCAAAGTAGAACTTATGTTGGTCATGTTTTCTTTTTTAGAGAAAACCACTACTTTCGTTTTGCTAATATTGACTTGCATCCCCACCCTTCTACAAAAATGCTCAATGGATAGTAAGTGCTCTTGCAAACCAAGAGCATATTTAGCAATCAAAATAAGGTCATCTGCATACAAAAGAAGCCTTATAACAAACTTGTCCAAATGAATACCATCACCCCTTGTGAATTTAACCACTTCTCAAGCTTGTCGATATATAAACCAAAAAGGGTAGGAGACAATGGGCAACCTTGCTTGACCCCGATATCGCTTCTAATACTTTCAGGAATGCGTGCTAAAGTTCTAATTTTGACTTTCACCTCTTCATGCAACCTATGCACAACTGCTCTCAAATGTTTAGGAACCCCAAGTTCCTCCATTCTGTGCCAAAGTTGATCCCTAGGAACCGTGTCAAACGGTTTTCTGAAATCAACAAAGCAACAAAGGACTTCTTCCTTTTTCTCCCAAACTTTTTCAATGATGTGCCGTCAAGTTATACAATGATCAATTGTGGAATGCTTAGGTCTAAAACCTGCTTGCCTTTAGCATGCTTATCTCTTTCTTTTGCCCACTTGTTGATTTTGTTTTTTAGCATGCTTCTAAATAACTTCGCAAACAAGGGGTTTATCATTATAGTCCTATAATTGGAGGGATTATTGACGTCACCATTCTTGAAAAGAGGTATTGCCAGGCTAGTTGTCCATTCTGTGCGAAACCCCTGTTGTATGATGTTGTTGAAATTTTTTGTAATGTGAGGTGCAAGAATCTTTGAGCCCCACTTTAGATACTCTGCTTGGAGTTCAGCTAAGTCTTTTGCTTTTCCAACACCCAACTTCTTGATACCCATCTCTACCTCTTGCACCGTGAAGAGTTAAATATTAGTGTTGACCTAGGTGGGAGGGTCAACCTTGGGATCCTGCTCATAAAATTATCTTGCATAGTCAAATCATTTAAAAATTGTAATACTATTTTCATTTTGCATCTTTCTCGGTTGGAACTCCTTCCAAAATAATTTAGGATTATTTTTCATAAGGAAGATTAGTTCTTCCCTCTTTGAAACCAACCTTTTTTACTTTTTCTTATAAAAATATGATAATATAATTTTTGACAAAATGATAAATTTAAGTTATTTAAAATATGAATAAATTTAACCTCTTTAAAAACCCAAAACACCTTAATTTATGTAAATTACATCACTAAAACTTGAAACACCTTAATTAATTTATATAGATTACATCACTAAAACTTAAATAAGAAGAAATTTCTACCAAATTTTAGTTGAGGTTGAAAAAATAAAAAACACTAACAAATAACCGTTTTCTAAATTAATATTCGTACACTAAATTAAATATATTGATATTTAAATTAGTAAAATATTAATATAATTATATAATCTATTAAATTAAATTTAAGATAATTAATTCAACCACAAATATAAATATTAATATATTAATGTCGTAGACCTGCATGGATGGAATGTATTAATACGCTGGCCATGGAAACATGGAACGAACATTACAGTTTTAAGTTTTAAATTGTAGCACGTGTTCTTTAGAGATTAGTGGGACCACACTGTCGTGGACGATGCCACCGTCTGATCGTCGCCTTCTACTGCTGCTGGTGCTTTTCTGTCGAATCGGACGGCAAGAAAAGAAAAGCAGGCTTGATTCCCTGTGACAATTCATTCCTCCCGTGAAGTCAAAATAAATACGAGCCCTTTGCATCGGTGCTCTAAGTTTTCCTCTCTTTTCGTTCCAATGAAATATTTCTCGGCAATGGAAACCAGGAAAAATTCGTGCACTCTCGAGTTTCTTTAGCAAATGGTTTTTGTTTTGCTGCTTCAAACCAGAAGCAGAATTTGGGAATCTATGCCTAAACTTGAGTGGACTTACAGACATTTATCCAAATCTGGAATGTGGGATACTACAGTTGTTATATCCTACTGGATCTGGATTTTTAGTTAAAACTTCCAGCATTTACGGGAATATTTTAGTTTTATGGCAAAGCCGACCCGCACTGTTTCTCAACAAATTTCCAATTTAAAACCTACAGTGTAACTAGCAAAATTGCATAGGCTGCCATTGTAGCTTAGAGCGTTCGTCGGGCTGTATGATGTTTCCTACAACGGGGAAATAGTCCTATTTCAGGTTTCTCAGGGGCCATGCAAAGGGTATTTAACCTTATTTTTGCGTTTTCAGTATTCCCAATTGCCAACCAGAAAGGGTGTACTTCAATTTTTGAAGATTTCCAGCAAAAGCCTTTTCTCTTTTCCCCAAATTTGCTCGAGTCCGAAAGACCAGGGGAAAAGGTATTTTTTGGTTCCTTTTTTCTTCGAGAAATCGCATCGGAGGCCGAGCAAAAAGGGGTTATAATTGTTGCAAAGGAGGGTTTTATTATTCTCATAGAGGCCAATTAGATTGGGGAGCAAATAATAATATTACGAAGGAGAAAGAAGCAACAGGGCTTGTTTTTTGACCATGGAAAGCGCGAGTATGGCCGGAACAGAAAGGGCGGTAGATAAATTGTGGGTGCAGGGATCTTCTGTTCCGTGTTCAGTCTGTCTTGAATTTGTCATCGACGGAGGTCAGCGTTCCATCGCAAAGCTCAAGTGCGGTCACCTTTTTCACCTTGGTATGTAGCTTTGTCTATGGGAAACGATTTTGTTTGTTTGTTTTTGTTTTTGTTTTGAAGATTATCAGTTTGCAAAGATCGGCCAAGTTAAAATTGTTAGACTTTAAAGTCTAAAGATGTCATCAGTCATCCAGTGATCAGAATATCTCAGCACGGGACAAGAGTCTGTTATTGTTACATTGAATTTTTTTTGTATCCATTTTAATAAATTCGACTATTTTCTGAGAACATCTTTTGCCTTCACTACAAGTTGGAATGGTTATCTGAAGATCCTTTTTGAGATATTTTCAGCAAATTGCTTTATGCACATCTAATGTATTTCAACAAGGTTGCCAAGGTTCGGGGGTATAGGGTGCGGGTATGCTGTTTTCAAATCTACGTTTTATCAGTATTCGAGGCTGCTTATATAATGAGGTTCTGTTGGGCAACATAGATATAACTGAGTCTGAAAGAGACTACTAACTCAACAAGCAGCATGACAGGAAGACGTGTCAGGGCAGAGAGAGAGAGAGGGTAGAAGAGAATTCTATTAAAACATCGACGAGGCCAACTGGTCTATGGGATCGAACAATATACATCTCAGGCAACATATCTTCTGGCTAGGAATGAAAAAAGATGTGTGAAAGAGACGATATCAAATATTTGAATGTCATTGTTGTATTACTCATTTGGACGTGACCCCCATAGTTGGTTCACTTTCTCTTAATTCGTTTGCTCTGAGCGACTTGTCTCTGACGCTTTGCCTCGTGGTTCCACTGAAATGCTACCTCTTAAGTGCTGTTATCTAACTTTGTCCCTTTCTCGATGTCGATATATGCCACACAATAGAGGAGGAAATGCTGCTTGGTCTGTGTTTCTTCTCTTCTGCTTACCCAGCATGTCTTACTTTCTCATCGCTTTTCCGTTTATCCGTGGGTTATGTCCTTCTTCAAGTCTCAGATCTTAATCTATGTGAGTTATGAAATTTTACAATATTCAAAATGGAACTATTCCAACAGTCAATGCCAACAATAGGAAAGGAACAACAATGAATGGAAACAAGGGTTGGGGGCGCCGGCAATTCCTAAACAATGAAGGATGACATCTCCATGTACTTGGTATACAAATGGGTGAACAAGATTTGATTGTATTGGTGATCAAGTGAATTGATTACAAGTGAACGTGGAGCCCCCCCTTAATACAATTATCATAATAGCACCTCTCCACTAACATAGTTGTCATTAATGCATACAACTAACGTCTATCCCCTAACTTAGTGCTCTCAACTAATATAGTGACTAATGAGCCTACAAAAATGTGTATTGGTACACAACATGCCCTACGCCCTCTGCCCAAGGGGTTAGCTGAACCAGTTGTTGCCAATGTTTCTGGGTATTTGGCTAGTTTCGTGGCAGCTGCCGGGTTCAAATCCCCCGAGTGAGGCTTAAAAGTCTACGCCGACAGATTTACTAGGGATGTGCCATACAACAACTGCGGAGAAGCATCCCTTGGGCTTCCTTGTGAGGTTTTCCTTGGGAGAAAAAGCATGCCCTACCCCTTAAATACGTCTTTCCTGAGATCTGTCTCTAATCCTATTGCTAATATTCAATGCTTGAATAATAAAAATAGGCTTGGTTATACAAAAATGGCCTTTATTAAGATATTGGGTCATTACTAGCCTATGAAACCTAACGACTAACAAATACAATAAGTACGTGCATTACTTCCATGTGACATTTTGTCATTGGTCTTGTGGATCATCATAAGGAGTTGTTAAGCTTAATTATTACTGATCTTTCAATTCAAATAAATAGTCAATGATAACCACTAAGTGAGCCAACCAGTGTAAATATTATTCCAGGTTGCTATTATCATTTTTAATTTTATGTATAACAGGTCTCCAAACCTCATTAATTTTGAAGCTTTCTTCAGCCCCCCACCAGATCAGACACCACGCAGAAGATCACGGACTTCTTTAGGGCGCTACCATCAGCGCAGGGCACCAAAAGAACCATTGACTGACCCACAGACACTGAGACCAGATCAGTGCGGTCTCAGGGGGGCCGACCCACCAGACTGCACCAACGCTCCAGGATTGGATCCACCCCTGGGAGGTGCCCTAGAACCTCCAGGCGACAACAGCGACAGCCCAGTATGCCCACAGGACAACAGACTTTGACAAACTTCTCTCAGTTTTCTTCTCTCGACCTCGGATGTTAGGAGTAGGAACTGGACAGGAGACTCCTTCCCTGTTTCTTCTTCTTCTCCTTCTCTGCTTCATCGCAGTGCTTTGTTTCGAAGCCGAGAGCTTCTAGCTTCTACATTTACATTTACTTAGATTATAGATGTATTTTCTGCTTTTTAAAAGAAATGTTAAAGGGGACTGTTTGGTCCACCAGCTTGGCATGATGTAATCATTGTAACCGACAGTCCCGTTGACCTATTATGGTCATTTGTTGGACATTAATAAAATTATCTTATCTTATCTTATCTATTTCAAGGGCTTCTCATACATTTCTTTTGCCATAGTAGCGTTTTCTATGCAAATCAGATGGCCAGTATTATGGGAATGTTCAGCCAAAGCAGATTATTTAACCCGGTTATACTTTATGTCTGCACATTGTTGTTTGAGTCTAATGTACAGTGATCTCCCTGTCTCACCAAATAGTATTTACCACACGAGCATGGTATTGTACAAAGTTTAAACACCCCTATGATGTTTTGGATCAATGACGTCTTAAGCACCATCCAACAGGCCTTGTGTTTGGAGGAGTGAAGGTAACTTTGGTATTACTTTTCTTTAGTATTCTTGTGATTTTGTCTGTTGTTCCTTTGATATAAAGAAGTGTGATTTTTTCCATTTCGTCCCATGGTACTTGAATGATCTGGTTCCTACCCCTAGCTCTCAAGACAGCCTTCTTGACTTGATGTTCTTTATAGCCATTATTTCTGAAGACATCAGCCAAGTGATTAAGTTCCTGCTTCACATGATCACTGTCTGAAACCTTAATTGCATGAGTCACCACTGTATTAATGACCCCAAGGTTTTGGTCTGGGTGGCAATGGGACTCAGCGTGAAGATACCTGACAGTATATGCCTTTTTGCGATAAACTTGATGTGATAACATAGGATATTTCTTTCATATTCTATCAGGCCAATAGGCTGGGGATTTTTTTTTCTTTTACTTCTAGCTGGTCCACGGAGATCCTTCTGAAAAGATTGTTGAACCAGACCTACCTGTAGGTTTTGAAGATCAATGCAGTGTCTTGAACCATTTGTTCAATCTTGCCCTAAAAACTGCAAGAAATGGGACTGAGTTTGAATGCTCTTGGGATGTTCTAGCATGAGAAGATCTTGCAGGGGCGTGGAATCTCTATTGAATTGAAAGAAGAGATTGATGCATAGCCAGGCTGTTCATCACTGAGGTTTTTAAGTTGTGGCCCAAGAGGAACAGAGCACAATTCTTACTTTAGCAGTCATTTTAAAACAAATCTTCTGCAAGGTTCTTTAAGGTGATTCCATATGAATGGCCTGGGAAGATTTGAATTGTAACCTTGGAAACATATAGAGGAGTCCTCACAAGGAACCAAAGTTGGATCCTTGAGCAGAGTTGAAACCTCACTCTCGAGGATGAGGGGTCTTCTGTTCAGGACCCGCCCTTTCCTATCTACAGCTGCTTCTTCGCCAGAGAGTCCTTTGGGTGGATAAAGACCCGAAATGGCAGAAATAGAGCAGCTCAAAGAAGAACAACTCAAAGGATTGGTGCACCCGATGAATTGGGTGATCAAAGTTGACCTTGTGCATCAAGGCTTATGGGCCAGTGATCAAATTGGACTTTTTGGGCACCAGCTCTAGCTGACCTGCTGTCAGGTTTTGAGGGATCAATTATCCTTGTATGTCAGCTTGACTGTCAGGGACCATTTCATTTAATGCATTTGATCACCCAATTTGTGTATGTGTGTGTCACGGTATCATTTCACTTGTAAATGGTTCCACAATTGTGATCAGTAAATTCTTATTGTATTCTTTGTGAAGTTGAGCTCAACACAATGATTCTCACAACTTGAGTCATGATATTTCTTCACATTGCTTCGATCCTTGCCTTAATAGCTCATTCTTTTTTCCCAACATTAAATGTAAGTTGAGGAATCTTGGTGTTCTATCTCTATGGTTTGGATTGTGTGCTGTTAATAGTTTATGACTGTTTTGTTTTTGCAATGACGATTTTACACACTTTTAAGACCTTATGTTCATCAGCACATTCTGTCTGAAACACTGATTGGAATCAAATAAATACTTAATTGCTTCTGCACTTCTTATTCTTTAATCACCATAAGCTTCTGCTGTATTCAATTACTTTTAACAGTAGTGTTATTTGTCAGATTGATTTTATCACAACCAGTTTGGTTCCTTTAGTTCAGCCTGCCTCAAGCCACACATTTGACCAATCACCACACAGATTGAAGAATAGTGAGCAGCTAGGGTCCTCAGTTCCGACTCATTTCTTAACACTAGCCCTGTTCAACGGATTAACAGATGTGTCCAGTGGGGAGGGCAATGTGAAATTCTTAGTAATCTGTCTTTTTCATTTTTGTATCTTTCTTATCTGATTTTTTATCAACTTTATGGCTTACATACGAGAAGGTTCAAGCATGCTTGAGATCTGCCCTCTAATGCAGTCAGCTCCATAGAAGTTTCATTGGGGAAAAGGGTATAGAAAATTATTGTTAATGCGGGCCACCTTCATTTCTAAAGTCGTAGTTATGATTTACAGTTTCTGAACTATCATAATCCTTTTGACCTGTTAGTGGTTAAATACAATAGAATTTTTGTAGATGTGTAAAAATCGTACTGATGATTACTGTAAGAATTTGCTTTACAAGTGCTGAGAATATCTTGTAAATTTTGATCAGTTTGCTAACAAGGATATATCTTTAATTTTGTTCTTCTGCAGATTGCATTGGGTCAGCCTACAATGTAAAGGGAATAATGCAGTGTCCAAATTGCAGAGATATTGAAGATGGGCAGTGGCTTTATGCAAATGGTTGTAGTTCACATGAAGATATTCCATTTGAAGACGTAATTTATGAAGACGACTACGACATTTATGGTGTTTCTGAGTTAGTATTTTCACATGAGGTGCTTGCTTTCCTTCAATATGCTTTCATTTTTTCCTTCCTCTTTTGATTAGTTCATTATAGTGAATGAATATAATTCAGTTTTCAATGCCTGAGAGCAGAGCTTTCCCTTTTAGTTCGTGTTTAAACTGATAGGGTGTTTGGTTTGTATTGTCTGAAAAGTTCATTAAATGCTTGCCATAGAGGATGTCCCTGTCTTTGTTTGTGTGGAGTTTTATGCCCAAGCGTAGCTGAAAGTTTGACATAAGTTGTATGGTGCAGAATGTGAAGTTGACATCTTTATATTTCTTTATTTCATGGGCACCAATATTGGGACATTTCACATTTCTTCAAGGATTGAACTGACATGGTATTATAGTTATCTTTTTTACATTGAAAAGGGTCTTGGCTTTCTATCGACAAAAAAGAATAATTGACATTGTGCTGGGTTTTAAATTAAGCTAGCTTCATAAATTAGATATATATCATTAGGTAATAAAAAAATTTACAGAAAATATTTTAGCAGTCAGACTACAAAAGTCTGTTTGTTAACTATCACTTTATGTCTTTATTTTGGAAATGTTTAATTTTATCCTTTTTTTGTGGGTTATTGTATGCATAAACTATGGCCTTGATATTTAGATAAGCACAGAGAGAGAATGGAAACATGCGATCTTTGCTAGTCTACTAGTTCCTTGTCTGATTGTATTTGTCTGGCATGAGTTATATTTTCCGGAGAATTGTGGCTTAAGTGACTGATCTTTTGAGCGTTTCCCATATTTTTATTTCTGACTGAACCCACTTTATTGTTACTAAATTTTCGGACATTCAGCAACATGCTTGTGGTTATTGTAATTGCTTTATTTTTTTTTTTTTTTGAAAAAGTCGGTTGCTATGTATTATCTTCTGAAAAAAAACGAGGGTCTAAATCCCTCTTTGTACATAAAGTTCGCAGATTGAGAGGAGACTAGGGGTTCACAAAATGAGGCTGCCCCCTTGGTCCTTAGTCTACTTTTTTCCTTACTACTGCTAGAGATGGTACTAGTATATATTCTGATGAAAGAGGATAACAAAAAGATGCATTTGACTTTCATTCAATCGATCATTATGTGTTGAATGTGTCTCGCTGTTGATTCTTCTGGATTCTCATCTTTGACTCCCTGGTTTGCGCTGGAGGAGCTAGTGGCATTGGGGTGCTTGTCCATCCAGGATTTCAGAATGGCGAGCGATTCCTCAACATGGCCACAACGATTGGAGAGCTGCTCGAATTGGTCTCGGAGAGAGGAGACCCTGTGCATGAAGAGCTGAATTTCTGCTTTGTATTTCTCCGTGTTGATGCGATCTTGTTCAAAAAGTCTTCTACTGTGCTCATCGAGACCCCTGTCATGCTCTTCTAGCCTTGCAGCAAGCAGCCCTTGTTTTTCCTCTATCAGTGATTGTTGGGTCCTTATTTCTTCCAGCTCAAATTGAAGGTCTGCACAGTGCAGACAGTCCTCACTGCGTGCCATGGAGAGGATGAAGCAAAAAGGGGAAAAGGTCCAGTAGGCGGTGAGGATTTTGAAGATTTTAGAAAAGTTTTGCAGACTGATTTGGAAGACCCGGTCAAGAAAGACAGCAGATCTTACTTTCTGAGCGACAAAAGAGAAGTATAAGTAGTGCCGGATGATGGCGCGCAAGCTTGGAGGGTGAATATTGAGGATAAGGGAGAATGGACCAGAGGGGGGCGTGTTAGCAGAGTTCACTTTCTGAGCAACAAAAGAGAAATATAAAAGAGGCCGGATGATGGCGCGCAAGTTTGAAGGGAGAATACTGAAGATAAGGGAGAATGGGCCCGAGGGGGGCGTGCTGTAGGGGCAAGTTTGGAAGATGGAAGGCGGCCAGCAGAGGAGAAGTAATGAAAACAGAGAGTGAAGAAGGGATGGAACAGTAATACTAGCCTCCCCACAGAGACTATTCCTGAAAAACACCAAGACAAGGATTAGTGAAGAGATAAACAAAGCAGGGAGTAGCAATACCAGAGACTGATTTCGGCTTCGACTCTGGACGAGAGCGCCTTCATCAAACCAGAGTCGCTGCTCTTGCGCAAAGCAATGAATGGTAATTCTTTGCTTTCCTCTGCCCGTATTTATGGAGCGAAACCAACAATAGCCTGAGTGTATTACAGGAGACGGATCCTCTGAATTGATTAGATCTTTTCCTAAATCTCGATGGCGATTTGCTGGTGCAGTGTATTCGATCTTCCGTCCTTCGCTGAGTTGATTGGTTTTTCTTGGGATGTAAGTTGTTCTTTGAGTCGATGCTTGAATGTGACTACTTATGCATTTCATGCTCTCTGTCAAGTGTCCTGAAGCTGTTGAAGCCATGCCCGTCACACGCTTGCTGGATCTGTGAGCCTGGGCAATGTCAGGATTGGCCTGTGTCATGGCAGAGGCTGGAAGGTATCTCTGTTATTGTGCCTCAACGCACCTTCCGGATTTCCAACTGCGTTATTCGCATGTTTGTTAGCTTCCCCATTGAACGTGCGAAGGATATGGTAGAATCTGATTTTTTCAAAGTGTTTGAGAAGGAGATTGATGCGTTGGATATGTTGCTGAAGGTTGCTGTTTGGTGATCTCCGATTGTGGTTCATGAAGCCAATGATTATGGAGGAATCTCCAAATACAAGAGCTTTTCTGATCCCCATGCTTTTTAATTGCAACAACCCTTGATAGAGAGCTAGGGCCTCTGCATTATTATTTGTTTTTTTTCCAAGACTCCATTCATAATTGCAAATTTCTTCTCCTAATTCATCTATGATGACACCTCCTGCGCCTGCTGGTCCTGGATTGGCCTTTGAGGCGCCATCAAAGTATAAAATTGGGCAATTGTTACTCTGGATCCACCTCTTGTAGTCCTGGGTTGGAAGTCTGATTTCCCACTCCCTGGTCTGATTTTGATGCTGTCTGTCAGTTCTCTGTATACTCTGTTGATGTCCTGGACTGTCAAGAATATGCCTAATCATTGACCTCTCCTCTACTGAATAATCTGCTGCTTTGGTTGTCCCTGAGTGTTTTGCTGCAATTGTCTCCTGCGCCAAGAGGTGAGCTTTGTTGCATGTCTTCCATACATTACTCTCTTTGTTTTGGAAGATTTTTTTGTTTCTTGTGAGCCAGATTTTCCATAGTAGGTTGTGAGGTATGATATCCCAAGTTCTTTTGACAATCTTGCTCCTTTTATCTTTCCAAGGGCAGTTCCTTCTCCAATCTTGGATTGCCTCTGCAATGTTCTGATGAGATTGCCATGTTATATTGCCCAAGTTGGACAAGTTGATCCAGCATTTCTTCGCGAAGGTACAATCAAGGAATAGATGGTGGATGGTTTCCTCTGCTGAGCAGCAATTGGGGCAAATTGAAGGTCCATGTATCCCTCTCTTTCTTAGATTTTCAGAAGTGAGGATTTTGCCTTTTAACAGCAGCCATATGAAGAATTTGACCTTGGGGATTGCCTCAGATTTCCATATTGTTCTCCATTGATTCCATATAGGAATCTGATAAGTGCTGTTGCAAATGAATTGGTAGCCAGACTTGATGGTGTATCTTGAGCCCGTGGGGTCCCATCTAAATCCATCTGCTTCTCCTTTTTTAATGGGAGCTCTGTTCTGAAGGTTTTTATGGAGGACTTGGTAGCTTATTTCTAAGTTTGGGGGAATAGCTGGAAATTCCCAGCTAGTCCAGGCTCCTGTGTCAACATCCCATTTTGAAATTTGATCCAGCCTCTGAATGCCCTTGCTATTAAGATAGAGAATGAAGGGAATGGTTTCTTCGACTGTGTTTAGAGGTTGGAAACCCATTATCTTATCAGTGGCATAATTTATACTGCTCCCTCCCCCCGGAATCTTTGAGGTATTTTGTCTGAGAATGGGAATTGCTTTCTTACAGAGGTGCCAGATTTTAGTAGAATCTCTACTGGGAATATCAATATCAAGGAGTCTTTGCCTATTGTCAGAGAGATATTTGCATTCAATGACCTGTTTCCACCAAGCTTTTGGTTCATTGATTAATCTCCAAGCCATTTTGATCCCAAAAGCGAGGTTTAGGATTTTGGGGGCTCTAATTCCCAGCCCACCTCTATCTGAAGATTGAATTACGCTTTTCCAATTGACCAAATTGAATCTATTTTTTTCTTTTTTTCCTCCTTGCCATAAAAAGTTGCGGAGGGCAGTTTCCAGCTTATAATGAAAAGAGGCAGGAGCTTGGTAAAGAGTGAATCGGTATAGAGGTAAGGAGGAAATACCTGATTTGAGCAAGATTAATCTGCCTGCTGGGTTGAGCCATTGAGTTCCCCATTGCTGGACCTTCCTTTTGACTTTGTCTATTATTTCATTCCAGGTAGTGGCTTTTAGAGAGCCCATGGTGACCGGCATCCCAAGGTAGGTGAAGTGGTCCCAGGTTGCTTTGTAGGCAACACCAAAAATGTTGGCTATGCTGTGAGCTGTTTGATTGGAGATATTCCATCCATAAATACAACTTTTTTGAAAGTTGACTTCTCCCCTTGAGCACGCCATGAATTGATCGAGGAGGATTTTGAAGCGCCTTGCTATAATAGTAGATGCCCCTCCAATGAGCAGAGTGTCGTCAGCAAATTGTGAGTGGTTGATATTCTTCACTCCGTTTCCAAACTTGATACCAGAGATGAGGCCAACTCTTCTGTTGTGTTCAAGGGTGCTGCTAAAAGATTCAGCCATCAAGATGAAAAGATAAGGGGAAAGAGGGCAACCTTGCCTTAACCCTCTTGAGGATTGAAATGCTTCGCAAGGGCGGCCATTTATGAGAGGCGAAATCCAGGGGCCAGAGATACAAGCAGCAATGGTGCTGATGAAGGCAGAATTAAATCCCATTTTCCTCAAGACAGCAAACAAGGAGTGTCTTACTCGATCAAATGCATTGGCTAAGTCAAGCTTAAGAACGAAGCCTTTCTCCTGCCTTGAAGTGCTGGAGTGAATAGCTTCTTGGACCAAGGTGATGGTATCATGAATTTGCCTGTTGGACATGAAGCCTCCTTGATTTTCAGATATGAGGGAAGGGAGAAGGGGCTGGAGCCTAGCTGCTATAATTTTTGCAAAGATCTTGTAGGAAGTGTTACACAATGAAATAGGTCGAAATCTGGAAAAAGAAGTGGGGCGATTTTCTTTAGGAATGAGGGCGAGGAAAGTTGAGTTTGTGAAGCCCCCCATTTTCTTTTTCCTTTGGATTCCATTCATCATTTTAACAAGGTCTTTTTTTATCAAATGCCAATGGTCCCTATAAAAATTTATTGGGAACCCATCTGGACCTGGAGACTTGTCTGGTTGTAAAGTCCAAATGGCTTTTCTGATTTCCTCCTCTGTTATTTCACTGTTTAAGCTGTCATTCTCCTCAAGAGAGATTTTTTCCGGTAGATGCTTAAGGAGCGCCGAATAGTCAGCGTCTCCTTGGTTTTCCGTGAGGAGACATTTATAATGGAGGAAGGCAGCTCGTTTGATGGATTCTTGGTCATTATGCTGGCTGCCATGACTGTCAATTATAGTGTTTACATTGTTCCTTGTTTTTTTTGCAGTGGCCTGCTTATGAAAGTATGCCGTATTTTTATCACCTTCCTTTAACCATAATTCTCTTGATTTGATTCTCCACTTAATCTCTTCCGCTCTCTTGATTTGAATTAGCTGTCCCTGAACATCCCATTCTTTACTTTTCAGCTGATGAGTTAATCCATGGTCCTCTATTTGTTTATGAATCTCTTCCAAGTCCTGCTGTATTTTTTTCCTTATTTTTTCTGGCTCTTGATAGCTGACTTTTGCCCAATCCTTGAGTGCTTTCCTTATGTTTCGAAGTTTTGTTTCCCATATGTGATTTGGAGAGCCTTCAACATGATGCTTCCAAGTTGCTTCTATGATAGCCTCGGCCTCAGCGTTGTCTCTCCACAGAGGATTATACCTGAACGGAATTGGTCCCAAATGAGCTTGGGAGTCCAGCGTTAAGAGAATGGGGAAGTGATCAGAGGCTGTAACACTGAGAATTTTGGTGTGGCCGGCAGCAAAGGAGGAGAGGAGGGAGACATTGACCAAAATTCTGTCCAACCGTTCCATAATGTTGCCTGGCCCCAACCTTCTGTTGTTCCAAGTATATTTCCTATTTTTTGGGATGATATCCAGCAGTTCATGTTCAGCCATTATCACTTCCATCTGTCTTCTGAAGGGATCGGAGGTGAAGGTGCCCCCCCTTTTCTCATTCGCATGAAGGATTAAATTGAAGTCTCTAGCGAGAATAACATTTGAGTTCTGTTCGTTGTCTATTTCTTCCTTCAGTTCTTTCCAACATTGTTCCTTGTCCCGGTAATGGTTGGGGATATAGACATTATAAATGATGAAGTCACAACTCTCTTCCTTGTTGATAAGATTGGTCCTAACCCAGTTTTGATTGAGGACAGAGGATTTGCAGTCCCAGTACTGCTTATTCCACATAGTTGTGATTCCTCCAGAGGCTCCTCTGGAGTTGCTGCTGGCCCCTGAGAAATTTTTTTGGGCATCTATAACTATTTGCATTTCGCTCTGACTTTGCTTGGTTTCCTGTATCAGAACAATTTCAGGTCTTTCTGTTTGAAGAAGATCTCGTAGGGCAGCTGATTTAGAGGGGTGCCCCATACCCCTGCTGTTCCAAGATAAAAGCTTCATCATGAGGCGTTCGAGCGAGGAGGTGCTCGCCTCTCATGATCTTTACCTGCTGTTTCTTTTTCTTGTGAACCTGTAATGAAGGATTCCATAGGGGTTTGGATCCCTAGGGCTATGTCCTTTTGCGTGCTTTCTTCCCGATGCTGCTTGGCTGACTTTCTTCCTGGTCCCGGTTTCTTATGGATATCACTGGAGGCACCAATGTCTTTTGAAGAGCTTCTGGTGGTTCTGGGGGGGGGAGGATCAATGAGGGGCTGAGAGGGGGTCGAAGAAATCAAGGGGGGTTCAATCAGATCCGGAGATGGCTGATCAGACTGAGGATCATCAGAGGATAAAATAAGGAAGGGGTTGGAGGAGGAGGGGAAGGAAGAGTCAAGGGAAGGTCCAGGAGGGTTAAAAGAGGGAGAGGAGGGCCGGGGGGAGGAGGATCCCGGTTGTTCAGAAGGTGGATCTTGTTTTGACTGAGGTGCTGCTTTCTTTTTTTTCACAGTTTCCCACTGTTCTCCTTGGTCCTCAGAATCAAGATTAGTAATTTTAGAGCATCTATTGGCAAAGTGGCCGTATTCGTGACATACCTTACATTTAAAGGGAATTTGCTCGTAGTCCAGCTGCTGTATGTAGCTCCAGTCATCCACCTTCAGCTTGATGGCTTCTGGTAGGCCTTTTCCAAGGTCCACTTCTACGCAAATCCTTGCACAAGCCTGCATGTTATCTCTAGGCTCGCTTCTGTCGATGTACTTGCCTACTGCATTCCCTATTGCTTTTACCGAGTCATCTCCCCAGCAATGCAGGGGGAGATGGGGAAGACGGACCCAAACCGGAACCGCATTCGGGATATCGAGTTCAGGGTCGAAGTCAGGAGTCCATTTGTTCAGATATAACCCTCGAGAGTCCATAAAATAGGGTCCGTTCCTGAATATCAGATCCTTATCTGCTTTGGTCTCAAAATGGAAGGTATAATAGCCTTTGCCGCAGAATCGAATCGAAATCTTTCCTTGAGTTTTATCAGACCAGTTCCTTTCCACCCATCTCTGGACTGTCTTTGGTGAAGGCCATAAGCCTGTGAACTGCCCTATGAGCCCTTTTTCTGCTAGAGATAAAGCAGCCATTCGTGGAAGAGAAGGAGGTAGCTGAACTTCTTGGAGAATATCAAGTTTCTTGACAAATTTTGATGTTGCTGGTTTCGGACGGGCGGGGGGCAGAGATTTTACCAAATCAGAGAAAGCTTTCTCTGCATCCCCAGAAGATGGATCAGAATGGGCCATGGCGGAGGCCAGGCCCCAAAACAGGCCTCGCGGCCCAGGCCGAGGCGAAGCTGCTGCTGCTGCGATTCCCCAGTCCCGCGCTCCAGCTCCGCGCGCGCTCTCTCCCGCATTATTTATTTTTATTTTTTTTAACTGCTCAATTTTTCGTCAATTCTATGCTTTCTAACAGTTATTATTTCTGCACGTCCTCTTCATTACACGCCATAACGTGTCTGCTTATGTTTAGTAGCTCAATGCATGATGCATGGTAATTTACATACACCAACTTCCAGGTGAAGTCCTTTAATAATTAGTGGTTCCATCTATAGTAGTTTTGTATTTGATTATAAAACACTCATTTGAAGTCTAACTAGTTTTGCGGGATATCTATATTATCATATCTGCTGGTTTCAAGAATTCTATTTTTTAACAAAATCTGACTAGTGTTGAAGGATAATTATGTTATCATATCCACTGGTTTCCAGAATTTTGGCTTTCTATTGTTTATTGGTACACATGAATTCCTAACATTTGCTCATCCCATGCCATAAAATGTGGTTTGATGTGATGCATTTTCTTTCCTTTCCTCGTTTTATGTGGTGAGCAATTATTGTGAAGAATTGATTCTTTATAATTCCACATCAGGAGTAAGCTTATCATTTTCTGTTTAGGATGCTTAGTTTGTTATGTGATGAGATCTGCCTATGGAGAAAATCCAGAATGTGCAGATCCTGTGGGGTCCCTTTCCAGTTTGGAAACACAAGTATTTGCTTGGGATCCATTTCCAGCCTGTCAGAAATGTCACACTGACAGATCCTCAAAAAACCCATATTAAAAAACATATAAAAAACGTAAAATAAAAATATAGAATATAGGTAGAATGTGGGGACCTAAAACCCTTACTGTTGCCTATAAAATAGCCCATCCTCTTATCTGGAATGCACAAATTTGAGTTTTTCATAGCAGTTTGAACCTTGTATTTGTGAGTTTGTGAGACCAATTTGGAGTGAAATATATTTGGAGATGTGAATATCTATGTTTCTGTTTCAAGGTTTCTTTTTACAATATATATGTGTATGTTTGTGTAATTTTATTCATTCCATTTCCCTTTACCTGGATCCTAACTTTTGAAAACATCTGGTGGATATGTATTTGTTTCCATGCAACTTAAGGTAATTTGAATAAAAGTATGCCTTTATAAAGGTTGTGTCTATAAACCCTTGTGTACTTGGTATTGACAATGACAAGATTAGCACATTCGAGGTGAGTTTTTGCAAAAGAAATCTTGTACAGAGTGATTGAAAATATGAAAATACATTTCTTAATATAAAAAATTGATGTAAATATTCAATGTTCCACCAAGTTTATGAGAAATGGGACACGGGCAGGGAAACACACATGGGAGGTGTGTGCAGACACCCCCATATTTGAGGGAGCATCATTGGGGACAGGGGGATGTTGGTGTCCCTAGCATAGGGGATCCCATCTTGAAAATTATGAAAAAATAAAATTTGAAATTTATGAAAACCTAAAATGATAAATGATACATCATACATCTAAAGATCCAAGGAAATGAGAGTTAGGCTATTAAAGCATTAGGTTCAGTATTTTTAGTTTGTTTTTAAATTTTAGTTTTAACTTTCTTGAAAAATTAGAAAACAAAATCGTGGTTTGAGGGGGGGAGGTCTGATGTTGATTTTTGGTAGCTATGGTCGGTATTCAAATCAGCCTTTTAAAAGAAATTAAAATTATTAATTTGAGCTCATGTAGACTCCAAAGAGACAGGTTGGCCCCACTAGTTGAATGGGTGTGACCCTTGGTCAAAACCCACTTGATTTGACCCCTATATATACACATTCGACCTCCATTTGGCAATTAAATCGGATTATCACTTCTATGCTTCACCCCCTATTTTAATTCCCACCAAAGCCTAGGTTAGAAGAAGGTGGTTACTATGCTGATTCAAGATCCAAGGTAGCGTTATCGAAATGGGGTCTAAAAATTTCGATCTTTTTTGACTTATTCAAAACCTTAAATAAATGACATAGTTGGGTTCGTCTCGTCGAGATGATTCCGACAATATAAATTGTCCCAATCCAAAATCCGGATTGAAAGTTATGGCCACTTTAAGTTTAGTGCCACATCATCAATTTTTCCATGTGGCATCCACATGGTCCCTACATTAGCTGTTGACCAGCTCATATCTGGGGTCATAACATAAACAAGTCTATGTACAAGCTGCTGACCCGCTCATCCTTCCACGCAGGTCACGTAAGAACTGTAAGTAGGTGCAGGCCCCATGAAGCCACGTCACCCCGGAGATAACCGTCTCAAGGGTAATACCTCTGAGGAAACACCCTGACAGAAACTCCGTCGCACCAAGTCCTTAACTGTCGAGGTCCAAGGTCCCGAGCAGTGTTGTTAAAAGTGCGATTAAATAAAAAAGCGCGCTTTTTTCCCTAAGCCGATTTAATCACGCGTTTTATGGGAAAAAAGCGGCTAAAATTTTTTTTGCCGATTTTTTCGAAAAAAGCGCTGGGTTGCCAGGACAGCACGATTTTATAAAAAAAAAATTGGTTTTTCATTTGGTCATTTGGGTTTTTTCATGCAATTTTTTTGGAAAGAAACAAATAATTTTTGAGTGGGGCAGCTTAATGATCAATTCTAGGCCCTAGTATGGATATGCTATTCATGGTAATGTTAAATTCTCCTTAATCTTCATTTTCATCCTTTTACTTAAATTTTTAACATTACCATGAAATGACTCAGGATGTTTGAGAGTGGTTCCAGCCTCATTGGATTTCATATGGAGAAAGTAGAATTTTAGATTTCATTTAAAATCCAGCAGACTTATTAGTTTTTCAGGATTTCAGGATTGGGAGATTGTAATGTTTCCAGGTGACACCACCTGCTCGGGCTACCCCTGCCACCAGTAGAGGGCGTGGTCTACCTAGTACCTCCTATATCTCCTACTTCTAGTTCTTCAACTTCTAGAGCACATCAGACTCCACTGCCATCTCCACCAGCACAGGCACCAGCGTCTATATCTAGAGGGAAAGGGAAAGCTGTGGCATTTTCTCGCAAGAGGGGCAGAGGAAATCAATAGGATTAGACCTCATTTTATTGTATATGACATTATGACATGATGAGATACATTATCATATTTTTTGTTGATATTTTGAGGCTGAGTTGGGACTCAAGAGTCAGGACTTACTATTCAGGACATGATTCAATGTTATGTGTGATTTTAGCGCTAGAAATGATATTAAACATCTTATATATTAGTTTTTTTATCATATTTATGTGTCAATGTATTTATTTTATGTTGTAGATGGTTTAGATATTAAAAAAATTGGAAAAAAATGAAAAAAAATGAATATTTTTGTACCAAACGCTTTTTTCCCGCTTTTTCCGCTTTTTCCGATTTTTTCTGCTTTATTCCCGGCGCCGATTTAATCCCGCTCGCGCTTTTAACAACATTGGTCCCGAGGCCTTGCCATGTCACCTTGGAGGAAGCTCACCTTGGTGGAAACCAATTTTGGAAGAAGCTCCTTCTCGGACGAAATACGAGCTCGGCTTGCTCTTGCCACATTATCTCGGAAGAAATTCCCTTGGTGGAAACCCTCCTTAAAGGTAAGATATTCTCAGTGATAACCTTTCTTGGCGATAATCTGCCTCCTAGGAAACCCACCTCGACGATAAACTCCTCGGAGGAAACTCTATATTGGGAGAATACAAGCTCGGGCCCACTCCTGCCATCTCGGAAGAAACTCCCTCAGAAGAAACTTCGAGAGACTAAGTGCTAAATCGCTGAGACTCGAGAAATTTACCGACAATTGAAGAAAAAGCTTTGATTAAGAGACGAAGAATATTCGCCGTCATGGGGTTGACAAATCGAGGTGCTGGGATAGAAAAATTAAATATAGAAAAGACAGAAACTCCTTTTTTTCTGTCTCGAACTAGAACCTCAAAAAAACAATCTTGGAAAATTGGAGAGGAGCGACATTGTAATAACACGCAAGATCTGAGATTTCGAGATTTCAGTTACTAGCGAAAGGTTATATGGGCTTGGAGTTTTAAAGATGCCGAGAGCTAATAACAATGGGACCTCGCCCACATAAGTTAATTGCTACATTTATAGAAGCTTAGCCCATGGCTCGGTTGTGATGGTTTTGTAAATATTTGAGCCTAGCACTAGTACTCAACTGGTCGCTCTTAAGGTTGTTTTATGACCCACTGTGGAACTATCTCTCTTGAGCTTCTTGCAAGAGTTCTGCCCAATATATATATATATATATATATATATATATATATATATATGTCTATCTATCTATATATATATATTTATTGACATATACATTACTCTATCCTTCCTGAGCTTAAGGACAATAAAACAGGACTTAGTAGCCAATTCGGTGGGCGACATAATAAATAGAACAATGACTTGCCCATTCAATTTCAATAAGACACTTGAGCAATTTTCAACTCGTAGTCTGCAGGTCTCTTCAGTTGATAATAATTAGCAAAAGTCAAATCCATCTTAAATCAAAGATCTCTTGATCTCTTAGGCTAATAAACAACATGCAATAAACCCTTGTAAGCATAGAAGAAGCCATACAGTGCCCCAGAGTCTTGTTGGGACTCAACATTCCATCAACATTTCATAGGCAGACATGAAAACTCATTCCAGATTCGATTTAGAGGCATAAACCACACACTTGAGCTTTAAATTACGATCATTATAGGCCTATGGCCAACCACAACATTTATGTAATTTATAAATGCAAGAACCAACACTCAATTATTAGCATGGAATTACCCTGCTTGCTGTTGAAAATTGTGTAACTAGGTTTAGTCTTCATAAGTATGAAATGTAAAGAAATTATTATTGGAGCATGGGTTTCATGCTCAAGTTCTTTTATTTTATAGGTCAAGCACCCATTGAGTGCTTCTAGGGTTTGTCGTAGGTCTAAGAGTTGTTGTCATATATTGAGGATCCCAATGGGCACATTGTATCTTGTAAAGAAAAAATATTTTTGTCTTTAAAATGTCGAAATGCCCTCCAAGATCAAGTCGACCTAGAAGCTGTCAAGTCGGCCTAAGTGAAAAGCCACATCTACCCCTTGAAGAGGCCTATATAAAGAGAGGAACTTGTCCTCCAAAGTATCACTCATCACTCATTCTATGCGAAGAAGAGGACGAAGAAGAGGTCGAAGGAGAGGACAAAGAATAGGTCGAAGGAGAGGACAAAGAAGAGGTTGAAGGAAGTTGAAGTGTTTGGGCTAGTTCTCTCTCCCACGTGCAAGATGAAGCTAGGGTTTCTGCACAAGGGTCATCTCTGGTTCGATCTTGGAAGGAAGAGAGGAAAGAAGTCAAGCGAAGGTCACTTAGGGTATCTCTCTAGCCCTAAGTCTCAAGGAAAGGCAAGCGAAGGGAAGAGGAAGGCTCTAAGAAGAAGATCAAAGTTTTCTAGTGTGGCAGCAGCAGTTGCCAGAGACAAAATTTCGGATCTGCAGTAGGAGGTCGAAGTTCTTGTAGCAAGAGGCCGAGTTAGTGGTTGATCTTGATCTTGGAAGGTATTTGTCTGAGTCACAAGGTCTTGATATTCGTCAATTGAAGGATATATAAGAAGAGGAGAGATTTAAGGGTTTTCCCCTCAAGAGGAGGGGTTTTGGCCTTGGCTTGTAGCCTATATACTGTGTCACTGTTCCTATTGTTTTGATCGCTGTTTGATGTATCTCACATTATAATAATAAGGAACAAAGCTAATAAGGAAAAGGTAACACAAACAATTATCAAATTAAAGAGAATTAACATACTCATTGCCTTATTGAATTCTCAACATGGGATCAGAGCTAAGGTTAGAAAAGGCCATCATGAAGATCTCCTCTATAATGAAGAAGCTCATCAAGAATTGTTCCAAGATAGCAAGCCATCTCAAGGAAGGTATCAAGAAAGCGTGAAGTCTCTTATTTTCTTCAAAGAAGGTATCAATCAAGGAAAAGGATGAAGGTCTCTTCTCGACTCTCTTTGGCACATTCCAAGATGAAGACATTTGGGTAATTGATAGTGGTGCATCAAGACACATGACTAGCCATTCCAAACAATTGAAGACCTTATCAAAAGGAAAATCCACTTATTCAGTGGAACTTGGAGATAACAAGAGCTATCCCGTAAAGGGTATTGGATCAACATCTATAAAGCTAGAGAATGGAAGCAACATCCACCTCAACAACATTCTATTTGTTCCAGGTTTGCATAAGAACTTACTTTCCATTTCAAGCTTAGAAGATAAGGGTGATAGAGTAGCTTTCATTGATGGAAGGGTTGTTGTATGGAGTAAAGACTCAAGTATAGAACAAGCTAAAGTCATTGACATTCGAGAAGGAAGGCTCTTTAGACTGATATCTCATGTGGCCCAAGCCTTGGTTCACATTGAAATTAGCCCGTGTGAACGCTGGCATAGAAGATTTGGTCATCTACATTTCAACCTCCTTCCAACTCTATGTTCCATAGTAGATGGAATACTTGAACTGAAGGAAGAGCATGAAGGAGTATGTAAGGGATGTGCATTGGGTAAGAATACCAAGAGACCATTTGGAAGTGGTGCTTCACGGTCAAAAGAAATCTTGGATCTCATTCACTCCGATGTATGTGGCTTTATGACTCCTAAATCACTTGGAGGTGATCTCATTCACTCCGATGTATGTGGCTTTATGACTCCTAAATCACTTGGAGGTCATTTATATTATGTCACATTTATAGATGATCATTCAAAAAAGACTTGGGTTTACTTAATGAAAACCAAGGACAAAGTATTTACGAAATTTCAAGAATTGAAGCTGAAGTGGAGAACCTTACAGAAAGAAGAATCAAGATACTAAGATTTGATAATGGAGGAGAATATAGATCCAAAGAGATTATAGCATTCTGTAAGGAGTCTGGGATTAAGAGGGAGCTGATAGTCCCATATAATCCCAAGCAAAATGGAGTTGTAGAACGAAAGAATAGATCCATTGAAAAAAGTGTAAAAGCAATGTTACATGATCAGGATTTACCTAAGTTTCCGTGGGGAGAAGCCACAAAGACAAATGTTTACATTTAGAATCGAAGTCCCCATAGATCCCTAGACAACAAAACTCCGGAGGAAGTGTTCACTGGAAAGAAGCCATCTGTATATCATCTCCGATCTTTGGGTGTCTTGTATATATCCACATACCTAAGGACAAAAGAAAGAAGCTAGATCCATCAGGCATGAAGGGAACATTTGTTGGGTACAACAACTCATCGAAAGCCTATAGGATCTACATAAAGGAAGGACAATACATAGAAGTCAGTTGAGATGTCATATTTGATGAAAACATAGCATTCAAGAAATCAAAGGAACTTTCTATAGACTCTAATGATGAAGAACTTCCGGTATTTGAGGAGGAAGTTGACAAGGGAGAAGAAGAATCACACCATGAAGAAGAAGGTCTTAGTGAGCCTGTTCAACCTGTGGTCATACTAGAACAAGGAAAATACCTAATTGGTTGAAATCTACACTACTTGATGCAGAAGGTCATGGGGTAGAAAAAGGCTCATTCAGAGAAAGCATGAAACCCAAGAGATATTCTGGGTATGCTGCATACATGACAAAACTAATAGAAGCAGAACCATCCACTTTTGAAGAGGCTATAAATAATCAAGAATGGAAAGATGCTATGAATGAAGAGTATCAATCTATAATGAAAAATGGAGTCTAGGAGATTGTACCTAGGCCTAAAGACAAATCTGTGGTAACTCCCAAGTGGATCTATAAGATCAAACATGCGGCAGATGGAAGTATAGATAAATATGAGGTAAGATTTGTGGCTAGAGGCTTCTCTCAATTAGAAGGCATCGACTATGAAAGAGACATTTGCTCCAACAACAAGATATATAATGATTCGTTCATTAGTCTCATTGGCAACATTGATGGGATGGAACATCCACCAAATGAATGGCACAATAGATGAAGAAGTCTATATAGAGTAACCCTTAGGATTCAAAGTTAAAGATAGGAAGGCATATGTTTGCAGATTGAAGAAAGCATTATATGGCCTTAAGCAAACACCAAGGGCATGGTATGCTAGAATGGATGCATACCTGCAAAGAATAGGCTTCACAAAAAGTTCTGCTGATTCGATCCTTTATATCAAGGTTGAAGATGGAGAACCTGTAAGCATTCTTTTGTATGTATATGATCTTCTCTTGACAGGTGTAGAAGGTCGAATTGAAGAATGTAAGAAGCAACTAGGAACAGAATTTGACATAAAGGATCTTGGGCTAATGCATTACTATTTAGGACTAGAAGTCTGGCAAGGACCTAATGAAGTTTATTTGGGTCAAGGAAAGTATGTGATCAAGATGCTGAAGAGGTTTGACATGATGGACTGCAAACCTATGACCACTTCGATGATCACAAACTTGAAGAGACTAAGGAGTTCTGAATCAAGCCCTGTGGATCCTTCCAAGTATAGACAACTTATTGGCTCACTGATGTACTTGGTGAATACTCGACGAGACATGTTTTGCAGTAAATGTTCTCAGTCAATTCCAAGTGGAGCCGAAGCATGATCATTGGATAGCAACAAAACATATTCTGAGATATCTGCGAGGAACCATCCACTACTGTCTGAAGTATGATAGAAGGAATGATGTCCAACTGATTAGATATACAGATTCCGACTAGGGGTCAGTGAGCAAGATGGTAGGTGCACAACAGGAGGATGTTTCAGTTTGGGATCCTCCATGGTCTCATGGATGAGCAGAAAGCAAGACACAGTTGCTTTGAGTAGTGCTGAGGCTGAATATGTTGCAGCCTGTGAAGTAAGCAGAGAAGCAGTATGGTTGAGGAATCTACTATCCGATGTGTTTGAAACTTTGAAGGACCGATGAACCCTACAATGATACTTTGTGATAACACCAGTTGCATATGTTTGTCTAAGATCTAGTGTTTCATGGAAATAGAAAGCATATAAAAAACAAGTATCACTATATTCGAGAGCTAGTACAAAATGGTGTGTTGCAGCTACAATATATCTCCACTGATGAGCAGGTAGCTGACATATTGACAAAGTCACTTCCGAACAAGAAGCTTGTGTACTTGAGAGACAAGCTTGGTTTGGTTGATGTATCCTCCCTAATTGAGAGGGAGAGATAGACACTACATTCTTGTCTTCACTTGGGAAGAAAGAATGGAGGATTGGGTAACCATCTGACATTTGATACTCTTTGAGAATGTGGTAGAGCATTCATCCACTATCCACACTGCCTTCATCCACCAGCTACACACTTGTTAATTACACTGTTCGGGCATGTTCACATCCATGCCAACACATCACATTGCAGAAAACTTTAGCTCACTTTCAAGAGAAGAGCATCCACTATAAGGAAGGTTCTTCAATGGTTAAGCTGTTAATGGGTAAAGAAATCACTTCTCCAGGTGGTTCCTCAGTGAGTCAAGCACCAAAGCTTCAACCCCAAGGCAACTCCTAGTGATTCATCAACCCTCACAAACACCTGATTGATTCTTCGCAATTCTAACAGTTTCATCAATCCACAAGCTTCTAGTGGGTTCTTCGGCCTTATAGGCAAGCCACGCTCTTTGAAATAAATCACCTAACAAGCCTCACTCGGAAGGTTCCTCAGTTGGTGCCCTTTTCCAAGATTCGATTCATTGTTACAAATCACTTGATCTCCCTTTCGGCTTTGTGTTCGTACACAACAACTCTAAACGTTGCGTTCTCTGCAGATGCCTTCTACTCACTCATGAGAGAGAGCACATATTCATTGATGAGTGAATGTTCTCATCCCTCTAACAAACCAACTAACTGCCTTCGCTTCCCACATTTTGCACAATAGTCCACCTCCTGATAGTGCAACCCATGCTTGTCTTTAATTTGGGCCTTTTATTACTTCAGTTAAATTTAATGCACAATCAACACTTTTAATTCTTTTCAACCAACTAACACTGATATTTAAAAACAACAATTTCCTCAAGTAACCTCCTTCCTCAAGCAATGGAATTCGTACC
The DNA here is from genome assembly GCA_031772625.1 of Pinus tabuliformis. Lineage (NCBI taxonomy): Eukaryota > Viridiplantae > Streptophyta > Pinopsida > Pinales > Pinaceae > Pinus > Pinus tabuliformis. Next base: position 262,444,220 of record CM062807.1, read on the forward strand.
CCTTTTCTCAACCATTTTTAAAATAATTACAATTATTTACAAAAGAGAAATGTTAACTAGGGGATGTCACATTCTACTAGTCTTTTGTTCACACGTGTAAAGGAGAAAGCATATTTGAAGTTTGACCAATGAAGTTTGACCAACTTTTGAAGTCTATTTGACCAACGTTGATTGAGTCTCTTTCAGATATGTTTGATTGAATTTATGAGCTGTTGTTTGATTGAGTCTATGACAAGATTGACTGTGAAAGGAAGTTTGTTTGACCTAGATATTATGGGTAGTTTGACCACATCTTTGACCAGACTATTTGATTGAGTTTTTTGGGCAATTGATCGAGATCTGTTTTGGAAGGAGTTGACTAAATCTGGGCAGAGTTGTCCGAAATTCTTCTGGTTAGAGTTGATCAAATTCTGGGTAGAATTTGGACCTGTTTCTCGTTTGTTTGACCTGTGTGAATTTTGTGGTCAGTTTGACTTGGAAAAATTAGATTGTACTTTTGTTGAATTGAACTATTTCTCCTAGAAAAGATTGTTGGGTTTTCTCCCGAGTTTGGGTTTCCCAGGTGAAAATTTGTGTCTCTATGTGCTTGGCTGTCTTTTTATGATCCTACTATCATTATTGCATTATTGTTGAGATTTTCTATGTATAATTGCTTAATGATGTATGTGACATAAGTGAACTTGGTTAAAGAAATCACTCGAAAGTAATTATCAGTTTAGAAGATTAGATTTCTCCTAGAAAATCAACATGGTGTCAGAGCCTAGGTCAAAGATCAACCATTAAAAAGACTTGAAGAAGCTAGTCTGGAAACAAAGGGAGCTTGGGATCATGTTTTGACTCTGGATCCTTGAGAGAATTGATAAAATATGGCTCCTCATATCTTGCAAAGATGTCGTGATGTGCGTAAGTCTGCCTTGAACGTGTGATTTAGACCTCCTCATTATGAAGAACATCAAACCAACCGCGGATCAGAAAAGGAGGAAACATTCTGTGATTTGAAGAGAAGTTTTGTCTTTGTGAAGGAGGCCGAGTATCCTCCTAGGCTTTCATGCTGAATAGTGAAGAGGAGCTGCTAAGACAAGTGTTTGTCTATTGTTTTGTGAAGAAGCCTGTGATCAAAGTTCTGGTGGAGGGCCAAAGCCCTAAAATCTTGTGATCAAAGTTTTGTTTGCAGGTCAAGAAGCCTGTGACAAGGGGGCCGAAAGGCCTTAGGGGCAACATTAGGAGGGCCGAAAGGCCTCAATGTGACAACAATAGAGGTTGAGAAGCCTCATATTAAATGGCTAAGAAGTGCGGTGGTGTCCTAGGCCTATGGAGAGGTCAACATGACAACAAACTAGGGCTGTTGTTCGGGGTAGAAGGTTGTTGAGTTATGTTGTAAAGCTTGTTAGGACTATTTCACTCAGAGTGGAAGATAAGAAAGCTAGAACTAGAGGGAGATTCTATAATACAACATAGATACTTGTTGATGTATGAGGCATTCACCCTTTGAAGATTGCGATTGCTTTTGAACCATTGGCACCATTTGAAATTTGTCATGGCTTTTAACTGTTGGTACCCTTCGAGATTTCACATCAATAAAAGGAGAAAGACAAGGCTTTGTCAATGTGGTAAACTTGGAAAAAGTGCCTGCTAGAGCACATGACTTACTCCTTTAATGTCAAAGGCAAGTTTAAGGCATTTCATGGTCAATGCCAATCATCTCCACAATTCCCAGTTGGTAGCCATGTTTGACTGTAGTTGGATAGATCAGAGGTTCAATAACCAGGTCTAGACTTAGGGTTCGTAAGCCTTAGAAGAATTGAAGGTTATGACTTGAATGTGAAAGTCCTAAGGGTTTGTGAAACCCTAGCATATGACCAAGAATGTTGAATGTCAACATGAAAATGTCATTAGCGTACAATTGAGCCTTTGGTGTGGCTAGATAACTCAAGGATGAATAACCTTAGATCATGCACTTCATGCAAGGAAGGAAAGGAAAGCTACTTGCATTAGTAAGCTGACGATGAGGTCAAGGATGGGCAATTTCTTGCTTGATGCATTAGTAAGTTGATGATGAGGTTGAGGATGAGCAATTTCTAGCTTGATGAGTTTGCAGATGGATTTAATTGGTTTCTGCAAGAAGGCAAGGATTAAGAGGGAGCTAACAATTCCCTACAATCCTCAGATCAAAAGATAAGTACTTCATATCTTTCTTCCTTGATTATTATTATTTTTTAGTCAGGCTCTTGCCTATGTATCTTTTGCTTGGTTATAATCGTTTCTTCCATGACCTCCTAATGAGGTTTGCAGGTACATTGCCAAGGCTTTCGCAACAAATGGAAGCATCAAGAAGAACAAAGCAAAGTTTGTGGCAAGAGGACTCTCCCAGGATCGAGCATAAACTCAACTACAGTGATTTGTGTTCAAAAGGGAGAAATTGTACTGACATCTAGAATCGTGCCAAGAGCACCTAGTTTAGAAGGAGCAGGTAGGCCATCAAGTTTGAAGGATGCCATGATGGAGGAAATTGTGTCGAGACCCGAAGGTAAGTCAGTGGTGAATTTCAAGTGGATTTGCAAGATCAAGCATGCAATAGATGGTAACATAGAGAAGTACAAAGAGAGATTCGTGAGGGTTCTCCCAGAAAGAGGGAGAGGACTATGAGGAGACGATTGCTCCAGTTGCAAGGTACACTTCTATTAGAATTATTATTTTTGTTGCTTCTATTATGGTTTGGAAATTGCATCAGATGGATGTGAAGACTGCTTTTCTCAATGGAGTAATTGAGAAGGACGAAGTGTACATAGAAAAATCTCAGGGCTTTGAGGTACATGAGAGGGATTCTCATGTTGGCAAACTGAAGAAAGCTTTGTACAAACCTCCGACATGGTATTCTCAGATTGACGAGTCTTGGTTGATCTCGTTATTATATGAATTGTTTATGATGATAACAGAGGGACTCATGTGACGGAGGGAGCAACAATGGCAGGAGGATTTGCTTTTGTGATAGAGGGAGTAGTCAAGCCCTGCTTCAGTGTCAGAGGGAGTTGACCTCTGAGTTCAAGATGAAGGATCTAGATTTGATGCATTACTTCCTTGGTCAAGGGAAGTATACTATTGAGATCCTTCAGATGATGGACTACAAGATTGTTAGACTAGATGCTCAAAGACGGGAGGTCTCTAAGAGCAATATGTCTTATTATGAGTAGACCATGCCAGGCGACAAATATGCTTCAGTGACTAGGAATTAGCAGTGGCAGAAGGAGCAGCTAGGATATCCTCAGCAGGATTTGTTTCAGTGTCAAAGGGAGCACCCAATCAAGGTGTTTGGAAAGCAACTATGGTGATTGATCCAGTGAAGGAAGCCAGTCAGTTTATGGTTGAGTCGAGGCATGTGGCAGAACATTTGCTGGTATCGACATGGTGCAGTTGGATATGAATTGAGATATGTCTCTAATGATGAAGTACAACTGTAGGATATAGAGATTAATATTGAGCAGAGAGTGCAATAGACAGGAAGAGCACAACATGATGTTGGTTCTGTTATGATATCCTGGATGAGCAGGAAGCAAATATTTGTCGCACTCAACACTGTAGAGGCTAAGTATATTGCAACTAGATTGGTGAGTTGTGAAGTAATGTGGCTTCAGAAGCTACTCGTAGTATAGTTTTAATCAGGTACTGGAGACAATCGTGATGATAGGTTGAAGCACATTGGGATCAAGTACCGAGACATGGTACATAAAGGAGCAGTGAGGCTCCAATACATTTCTACGGACGAGCAGGTTGTTGATATTTTCACAAAGTCTTTGTCCCAGGATGAAGTTTGTTTACTTCAGGGACAAGCTTGGAGTGGTTGATAATGCTTCTCTCAGTCAGCGGGAATTTTGATGTTGTAGCATCAAAGGGAAGATATTCTACCTAGGTCAAGGGTATTGACCAAGAGCCATGTAATGTGGCTAGGGAGATTGTGTTAGGGTCCCACCCTAACCCCCTTATGTATGTAATGGGATCGAGTCATAGTCAAGAGTCAATAAAGCCCATATTAATAATTGTAAGTGGTTAACCCGCAATTAATGACGGGACCACAGTTAGTTGCAAATGGGCCGTAGTATTAGATAGATGGTATTAATAAAACCATGGTATTGATCCTTGGTATTGCATGTATGAGTCATATATAAATGATAGAGACTCCCTGCGAGGAGCATTGTGTCTTATTTTTGTATCGAGCTCTGCTCTATTGGAGGTTGCCCCCTCGAAGAGGCCAGTGAACATTGCATTCTGAATAATAAAATATTTGCTGTTGTCTCTCACTATTCTATGTTTTGGATATCTTTCTTCGCATATTCTGTATTTGGGTATCTTTTTGTAGGTTAAGAGCATAACAAGTGGTATCAGAGCACTTTCCAGGGCCAGTGGGATCTCCATTTCTTAGCAATTTTTTTTTTTTTGGCTAGAGACGTGTTCCGGCGTCTTTAAACCACGGGATCTATCGTTGAGCGCATAAACCTGCGGATTTGGGGAGGCATGCACGTAGGAAATACAAGAGGTGGTCACGCTTGTTGGACTCCCTTGTAACCCCTGTGGGTACCCCTTCGAGTAGTAGCGCATTAGACAGAACCGCGTACGGACTGTCTTCCAAGTACCTTTTGGGTATATCGGAAGCCCCTTAGCTCCTCTGCAACCTCGCCATAGATAAACCGTCGGCCGTCTTGCTGCTACAATACACCGAGAACAGCACTTGGAGAGATTACTCGCCCGTACGATAAGGTAGTCGGGTTGTACGGCTAAGGGTACGGTTGATCCTCCTTAGTTAGAGCCCTGAAACATTGGGCTGAGTACTACTGTCAGACCCTTATGTATATTGCGATCTGTAGCACCTGACACTCCTCGAGACCATAGTTCCCTTCTCTATCTGGGGATCAAGCATCATATCTGCCAGATCAGCGCGCAAAGAGGTGCAACAGCCACAGACATCGGTCTCGCAGTTCCGAGTTAGCAGACCAGCCATTCCGATCTATTAGATCCATCAGATCCGCAACAACAGTCTGTTCCGCCGCCCAGAGCTATCCGATCCGCCATTCAGATCTCTCAGATCCACCAGATCTGAGTAGTTGTGTGGGGTTCCTATACCAGGGTATAATTTTCGCAGGACTTTTGGCCGCATTGACATTTTGAGGATTTGGTGACTGCAGTATTCATAAGGAAGGAGTAAAACTCTGTTAGGAGTTTTCAGAAAAAAAAAGAAGTCTGAGATCTCCCGGGGCGCTTATTGGTGATCTAGCCCATCAGAATCAGGACGACGAGCTGAGCACGGTGGTACCATTCAATTCTTAGTGAAATTTTTTTTAGGCGGTCCCAATTTTCAAAAACATCAGGTCGGTGCATGGTAGAAACTAGAGCTCAAGCTATGGCCAATGAAAGGATGGACAAACTTGAAGAATCCTTGCAATCCCTCCACATTCAGCTTGACCGACTAAATAGCCTGATCCCGAGCATAATCCCGATGGGCAAGGAGGAAGCCCATGAGGAGGCGTATATTGGCAATGGACACAGTGAGGGTGAGTCTAGCCACTCTCCTCACCTCGGGGGCCCCCACCAACAATCCCGTTCGCGACCTCCCAAGTTGGATATGCATAAATTTGATGGTTCTCACCCGGCAGCATGGATAGCACAAATGGAGCAGTATTTCAATTTGAATAACATCTTAGATAATGAGACTGAGCTTATGGTGGGGAGCATGTACTTGGACAATGAAAGGTGGCAATGGTGGGAATGGCATCAATGTTGCAATGGACCTTTTAGGACTTGGAACTCCTTCAAAAAAGCTCTTACAGAACGCTTTGACCAGGAATCTTCTTTTTTGGGTCGTCTTACTAAGCTCCGACAGACTGGCACAGTGGATGAATATATTATAGCCTTTGAAGCCTTAGCCTTCCGCACTAGGGGTCTCACAGATGTGTTCTACACGGAATGTTTTATCAACGGTCTTAAAGAAGCCATAAAAGCCCACGTCTTACTGCACCACCCTCCCACATGGACGGAGGCTTGTAAGGTAGCTTGTAACGTGGAACGTGCGTTAGCAACCCAGTACAATCGCCCAAATTTCACCGCGAAGGGTCGCCCCCCACAGGCTCACAGCACGACTCAAACACTTAAGGTTCAAAAGGTGTCACCTGCAGAAATGGCCAAAAGAAGAAAGCACGGCTTATGTTACTACTGTGATGAAAAATACTCCCCAGGTCATAAATGCAAGGAGCCCAAATTTTTTCAAATTGATGCCACTGATTACAGCTCATCGGAGGAAGATCCACCACTGGAGGAACATGAGGTGGTGGAAGAGGACAACCAGAAGGACAATGTCCCTGACGAACCAGTTATTTCGCTGCATGCTTTGGCAGGGATTTCTTCACCTCAAACTCTCAAAATCAAAGGTTTTATTAAACATCGCCCAGTAGTAGTCTTGATTGATAGTGGAAGTACACATAATTTCATCCATCAAAAAGTCGCAGAAGCAGTGCATTGTTTTGTACGAGCAGTTTCTAACTTCCAAGTCCAAATTGTGGATGGGGGCACAATGAAATGTGAAGGCCGCTGTGAAAATGTCAAACTTCAAATGGGGGATTATCAGTTGAAGACCCACATGTTTGCCATACACATGGGAGGGTGCGACATTGTCCTTGGTGCTGAATGGCTTCGCACTCTTGGGCCAATCACAATGGATTTCCAGGAGTTATATATGAGTTTTAAGCAGAACAACTCCACACATACCCTCCGTGGACTCCAGGCGGGAGCTCCCTCTATCATCAGCTCGCATAGGATGGAAAAATTGCTAAAAAAGGGCCATCATGGAGTTATAGCTCAATTTAATGCCATCCAGGCAGTTGAAACCAAGTCTCTGCTGATTCATCCTGAGATGCAACAGATTTTAAATAACCATCTGCCGGTCTTTGACAAGCCTCATGAGCTTCCACCCTCGAGAGGGGAACATGATCATAGCATCACCTTGGTTCCAGGGGCCCAACCCCCAAATGTGCGCCCATACAGATATCCGTTCACCCAAAAGAATGAAATAGAAAAAATAATCAAGGAACTTTTGGAAGCAGGTGTCATTCGTCCCAGCATTAGTCCTTATTCATCACCGGTGGTCATGGTGCTCAAGAAATATGGGGAGTGGCGGATGTGTCCAGACTTCAGGGCCCTCAATAAGTTGACAGTCAAAGATAAATTTCCCATCCCGGTGGTTGACGATTTGCTGGATGAACTCAATGGGGCTCAATTCTTCACTAAGCTAGATCTTCGCTCGGGCTACCACCAAATTTGCATGAAGGAAGTCGACATTCCAAACACTGCTTTCAGAACTCATGAAGGCCATTATGAGTTCTTGGTCATGCCATTTGGTCTTTGTAATGCCCCCTCTACTTTTCAGAGCCTTATGAACCACATTCTCAAACCATATCTCAGGAAATTTGTCCTTGTCTTCTTCGATGACATCCTCATCTATAGTTGCACTTGGGCTGCACATCTTCAGCATGTAGATCTACTCTTGCAACTGCTCCGCAAGCATAAATTATTTGTCAAGATGTCCAAGTGTTCGTTTGGCATGGAAGAAGTTGAGTATTTGGGCCACATTGTGGGGCGTGAAGGTGTCAAGGTGGACCCCAAAAAGATCTAGGCAATGCAGGATTGGCCTCAACCTAAGACCTTGAAGAGCTTGAGAGGATTTTTGGGTCTCACAGGCTATTATCGTAAATTTGTCCGCAACTATGGTCGCATAGCGAAGCCCCTCACTCAACTCCTGAAGAAAAATTCATTCTTCTGGAATGAGGACGCACAACAGGAATTTACAACTCTCAAAAATGCCATGTGTTCCACTCTAGTCTTAACACTACCTGACTTCACCAAATCTTTTGTCATTGAATGTGATGCTTCGGGTACAGGTATTGGGGCGGTCTTAATGCAGGAAGGGCGACCTTTGGCCTTCACAAGCCAACAACTAAGTGGGAAGAATCTGGGCCAATCTACCTACGAGAAGGAAATGATGGCCATCTTACATGCAGTAGAGACCTGGCGACCTTACTTATTGGGGCGACGTTTTCAAATCCGCACAAACCATCACAGTCTTAAATATTTTTTGGAGCAATGCCTATCCTCCCCACAACAAAATAAATGGCTCGCCAAAATGCTGGGATATGATTATGAGATCATTTACAAGCAAGGGCAAGACAATAGTGTAGCAGATGCATTATCTCGCCAATTTGAGGAGGAAAGTACTCTGCTAGCAATTTCCCTCCCCGTTCCAGAATGGATTGAAGAGGCTCGCAGGGAATGGTTTTCACATCCCGGGCTCTCCCAACTCATTTCTCAATTGCAGGTAGATCCAGATTCCACCAAGGCCTACTCGTGGCAGGATGAGATTCTTCGCTACAGGGACAGAGTCGTAATATCACCAACATCCACCCTCAAAAGTCGCATTTTGGCAGAATTGCACTCATCCCCCATTGCAGGACATTCAGGCTTTCAGAAGACGTATGCTCGCACCAGAAGATCATTTTTTTGGATAGGCATGAAAAAGGACATCCTTACTTTCGTAGCAGAATGCGATGTCTGTCAACGCCACAAAGGTGAGACTGTCAACACACCAGGCACATTACAACCGTTGCCCATCCCAGCATCAATTTGGATGGAGGTTTCTATGGATTTCATTACAGGTCTTCCAAAGTCAGGAAACAAGTCAGTCATCATGGTGGTTGTGGACAGACTTTCGAAGTATGCTCATTTCTGCGCCCTACCCCACCCGTTTACACCGACTTTGGTCGCTCAATCTTTCATGGATCAGATCTTCAAATTGCATGGCATGCCCACTTCTATTGTGTCCGATCGCGACCCGATCTTCACCAGTAATTTTTGGCAGGAACTCTTCAGGCTACAAGGCACTCAACTAAAACTCAGTACTTCCTATCATCCGCAAACAGATGGTCAAACTGAAGCCGTCAACAAATGTCTGGAAACCTACCTTAGGTGTTTCACTTCAGAAAAGCAACATCTTTGGGTACAGTGGTTACCTCTGGCTGAATGGTGGTATAACACCAACTATCATGCCACCACCAAAATGACTCCCTATGAAGCAGTATATGGTCAACTCCCTCCTTCCCCTACTTCTTATATCAAGGGGTGCTCAAAGGTACAAGCAGTGGATCAACTCCTACAACACCGCGCAACCATGCTCGCCCATCTTAGAGAGAATCTTCATCAAGCTCAAAACCGCATGAAGCAACAGGTAGACCAGCATCGCTCAGAGCGCCAATTTCAAGAAGGGGATCAGGTCTTTTTGAGGCTGCAACCATATAAGCAAACATCACTCAAAGACAAGGGTTGTCAGAAACTATCTCCAAAATTCTACGAACCATATCAAGTACTTCAGCGCATTGGAGAAGTGGCTTACAAGTTGGCTTTGCCACCTACTGCAAAAATCCATCCAGTTTTCCATGTCTCATGCCTCAAGAAAGTGATTGGGAACAATTGCAGAATTCAAACCAGTCTACCTGAATTGGACGAAGAAGGGTCAATCTGGCTCCAACCTGAACAGGTCCTAGACACACGAGACAGGCACCTGTAGGGCCGCATGATTAGGGAAGTCATTGTCAAGTGGAAAGACACCTCTCGGGAAGATGCAACTTGGGAACCAACCACTATTCTTCAACAGTTTCCACAGCTTCAGCCTTGAGGACAAGGCTAGTCTTAAGGGGGAGGGCATGTTAGGGTCCCACCCTAACCCCCTTATTTATGTAATGGGATCGAGTCATAGTCAAGAGTCAATAAAGCCCATATTAATAATTGTAAGTGGTTAACCCGCAATTAATGACGGGACCACAGTTAGTTGCAAATGGGCCGTAGTATTAGATAGATGGTATTAATAAAACCATGGTATTGATCCTTGGTATTGCATGTATGAGTCATATATAAAGGATAGAGACTCCCTGCGAGGAGCATTGTGTCTTATTTTTGTATCGAGCTCTGCTCTATTGGAGGTTGCCCCCTCGAAGAGGCCAGTGAACATTGCTTTCTAAATAATAAAATATTTGCTGTTGTCTCTCACTATTCTATGTTCTGGGTATCTTTCTTCGCATATTCTGTATTTGGGTATCTTTTTGCAGGTTAAGAGCATAATAGATTGGCTAGAGAGCATCAAGGCTCATAGTGCTCCCCCGGTCAGAAGGTTTTGACCATGTTTCCAAGAGGTACTTGGCTAGTGGGTAGAGTGAGTGCTTTTAGCATCGAGCTGTTGGCATTATGATACAAGTGTTTTCCTTGATGGCAACTCACTCACAGGTCAATTCAGTTTTGATTAAAGGCAACTCACAGTACAACATGAATATTCAGAGGTAACAGGGTAGTGGTACAAAAGAACAGGAAGATGGAACTAAGGTCTACTGATTAGAATAAAGAAGGTGAAGGAAAAGGTTGATGTAAAGCAGTTTAAGAAGTATACGTAGGTCCACTTAGTCGAAAGGGCGTATACGTATACACACACTCTCATAAGTGGAAAAGCGCGTACAGGTTGGAAAATCAAGGTTTTGGTCCAAGCTATTTGGTCCGAGGTATTGGTCCTAGGTATTTGGTCCAAGGTATTGGTCCTAAGTGGTTTTGGTCCAAGGTATTGAGAAAGGCCTAAAACTATATAAGGAGGAGAAGATCATTAGGCTAGAGTGTGCAAGTGAAAAGGGTTTCTAAGGAATACTTCTATCTGTAGTATATTTTATGTTGTAGGGGCTATGTTGGTGATTTGATCTGAAATATTTTGTGCACCTTGACTTCAATGTTGGATCTTGATCATGAGACCTGAAATGACTTATCATTGAATGATCTGATATTGGTTGGGCTAGATCTAATCGTATACACCTATTTTATTATTTGAATGTCATGATTTGGGTTTGTCTGAAGTCCGGAATAGCAGCGAAGTTATGAGTTAATATTTGCAGATTTGTATGCTGGTTCGCTTTGGTGAAGTTGCGTATACACGCAGGTTCGTCTCTTCCAAGTAGCGTATGCAAATGAAAAGTATGTTGTTTAGAGATGACTGATCTATTTGATCAGCACTGTTGTTCTACTGCTGTTTATCAATGGAGTCTTCTTAGATCTAAATGTAAAACTAAATGCATAAGGAATTTGATATCTAATTAATTGATTGTATAAGTGAGAAGGGTGATCTCTGCTACTGCTTGTGTAAGGCTTTGTAAATTGACAGTAGATGTTCAATATATTGCTGATTGGTACAGACTTGATTCAGACGTTTTATGTTTCAGTAGTTTTGAAGGTATACGCAAGTTTGATTAAAGGAAGTAGCGTATACATTCTGATGCATGATTTTTGAGGTTGCAGTTGGTTCTGAATGATGATGCATGTTTCTGGGTTCAGCACGATGTTCTGGTGACAGTGATCTGATTGTTCAGATTAAATGATTGTTGGTTGATGCAGTTTGAGTTTCAAAGTTTCTGACGGGTCTAGTATGAAAATTTGATGACACGAGGCCTTCATGTGTATTGTTGTGTACCAGGAGCATCCAGTCTGAAAATTTATGAAACGTGGTCCTTGGAGGAAGAGAGAAGGTCGTAGCCTTCTTTATGCTGGCGCCTACGTACTAGTAAACACATTGGCTAGTACAAGAGCTAGGGTGTTGTAGCTCCCTTCCAGTAGAAGCTGGAAAACGAGAGAAGGTTGTAGCCTTCTGCAGGTGGGTGCCTGCGTACTGTTATGAGTCTGCACCAGTACAAGATTGTAAACAGATTTTCTTATTATTAAAAGAAGACAGAGACGACAATAGCATGTGGTTTTCACCCACATTGGGTTTCCACCTTAAATCTTGGTGTTCATGTGTGTTTCTTATGTGTGATGGTTTATTATGTTTTTACTGCACTATTTAATAAGTTACTGATGCACTGGTTATAGATCAACACATGATAAATTAACTAAATCACAAGTTCTCTGGGTATATGTTGGTTTCTCTAATCATAGTAGCATGTACACGCTAGTTCACTTCACAGAAATAGCGTATATAAATCTGTTTGGGAAATGAAAAAAATATTGATTTGATAATACTGATTCACCCCCCCTCTCAGTATTATTTTAGCATCGAGCAAGTGTATTACTGTTCAATTGGCATGCAAGAATGGTAATTGGCTCAGTGTTTCACATTCTTTTTTGGTCAAAGGTATTGACTTTTCTCCAATGACGACCTGTTGAACTGGTGAGCCAGGACTAGTCTTGTTGACCCCATTCAAAAGGTTTTGACCATATCACCAAAGGGTTTTGGCTAGTGGGTGACTAGATCCATTTGCAAAGGGGATTTTACTAGTAGATGACTAGATCCTTCGCATGATGCTGATGTAGTATGCTTTCCACATGGTTCTAGGATAGAACATGAAGTGGATGGATACATTAACATAGCAAGCTCATTCAATTTTTTTTTGGATGGAGAAATTGTTTGGAAAAGAAGACATCTGAGAGTCAAATTTGAATACCTCACTAGCTAAGGAGTGTTGATTTTTGGTAGTTATGGTCGGCATTCAAATCAACCTTTTAAAAGAAATTTAAAATATTAATTTTGAGCTTATGTAGGCTTCAAAGAGATAGGTCAGCCCCACTGGTTGAATGGGTGTGACTCTTGGTCAAAACCCACTTGATTTGACCACTATATATACACATTCGACCTCTTCCATTTGGCAATCAAATCGGATCATCACTTCTACTAGTCTTTTGTTCACACGTGCGAAGGAGAGTGGAGATCTGAATTTTAACCAGCGTTGACTGAGTCTCTTTCAGAGCTGTTTGACTGAATCTGTGACAATGTTGACCGTGGAAGGAAGTCTGTTTCACTGAGATATTCTGGACAGTTTGACCACAGCTTTGACTGGACTATTTGACTTTCTCTAGGCAGTTGATCGAGCTCTGTTCCCGACAGAGTTGACTGAATCTGGGCATATTTGACTCAAATTCTTTTGGGCAAGGTTGACCAAATTCTGGGCAGAATTCAGACCTGTTTCTGGGCTGTTTGACTAGGTTTGACCTGTGTGAATTCTGTGGTCAGTTTGAATTGGAAAAATCAGATTGTACTTTTGCTGAAGTATTTCTCCTAGAAAGAATTGAGGGGTTTTCTCTCGAGTTTGGGTTTCCCAGGTGAAATTTTGTGTCTCTTTGTGTGCTTGGCTGTCTCTTTATGATCCTACTGTCATTATTGCATTACTGTTGAGATTTTCTATGTATAATTGCTTAATGATGGATGTGACATAAGTGAACTTGGTTAAAGAAATCATTGGAAAGTATTATCAGTTTAGAAGATCAGATTTCTCCTAGAAAATCAACATCTTAAGGGGAGGCACATGCCTTGCTTAGTGGTATTAGTGGCCATAGGATAGTTGTATTAGTGGCCAGAAACCAACAATTTAGTGTAGCTGGCCCCTAAATAGTTCCAATCTCTGAAGAGATGCTTGATATGTAGGAATTTACAGGGTAAGTTCCTCAGAAAGAACACCAAAAGGACACTGCTCACAACCAGATCTCAAATCAATACACCAGTATTTTTGACGTGGTTAAAACCCTCAAAGTGCAAGGAGGGAAACAGTCCACGGCCTGTCCCAACGTGGGTACTACAGGCAATTTATTAATCAAATAATGAAAATTTACATAAGCTTCTCTCATGCACGGATTACCCGAACAATGACCCTCCATGCGCTTTAAATAGAACTCATGGACCAATCGGGTGTCAAGCCACGGATCAAGTGTCGGTAATACCGAGGTGAGAGTGAACCGTCGGATCACTACATATCATGACCGTCGGATTGTAAGTTACAAAATGTACAACGGTAAAGAAACACACTTTACCTAACTCTAACCTAACTCTATACTAGACCAAGTTGAACTTAACTATATCCTATGTGTCGGAATATCCTAACATCCCCCCTTAAGAACAACTTGGGATAGGATTGAAGGATTTACAAATATGACACAATAGGAGAAGGAAGGAGGCACTAGAGCCTATCCCCCCTTAGTGACAACTTCCTGAACTCCAAGCATATATCGAAGTTTAGTGAACTTCGCCTCTGTGAGAGCCTTTGTGAAGATGTCTGCAACCTGATCATCTGTTGGACAATATTGCACTTCAAGAACATGGTCATGAATGAGCTTTCTGATGAAGTGCATGTGTAGTTCAATGTGTTTGCTGCGCTGATGCTGGACTGGATCTTTGCATAGCTGAATGGCACTTTGATTATCACACCAAAGTGTGGTTGGATGCTGCTGCTCAAAGCCAAACTCTGATAGGATCTGACGAAGCCACAAGGCTTCCTTACTAGCTTCCACGGCACCACGATACTCTGCTTCTGCTGACGAAAGAGAAATGGCAGCCTGTTTCTTACAAGCCCATGTAATAGGTCCTGAACCAAGAGTGAAGACATAACCGGCAGTAGACTTCCGATCATCAGGGTCACCAGCCCAATCAGAATCAGTGAAACCAACTAACAGAGGAGCTGCTTTGGCACTGTAATGAATCCCAAACTGTACTGTACCTCGAACATAACGAAGTATTCTTTTAGCTGCTTTCCAATGACTTTCACGGGGGTTTTGCATAAAACGAGCAACAAGGCCAACAGCAAAGGAAAGATCAGGACGAGTATGGGTTAAATACAAGAGTTTTCCGACAAGTTGACGGTATAAGGTAGCATCAACTTCAGGAGAAGTACAAGAGACTGAAAGTTTGACTCCAGACTGAAAGGGAGAAGGGGCTGGCTTACAGTCTTCCATGTGAAAATGACGAAGAATATCACAAGCATACTTGGACTGGGAAAGGAAAATACTCTCCTGGGATTGCAAGACTTGAAGGCCGAGAAAATAGTGTAAGTGTCCTAAGTCTGTCATTTCAAATTTCTTTTTAAGGCTGGACTTCACATGGTTTATAAGGTTGGGATCACTACCAGTAAGAATAAGATCATCGACATAAAGAACAAGGATGATAAGAGAGTTGCCCACTTTCTTGGTGTAGACAGTATTGTCAGAATGACACCTAGAAAAGCCAGATTCTAAAAGAAAGCTATCCATTTTGGCATACCAAGCCCGAGGAGCTTGCTTGAGGCCATAAAGGGATTTCTTCAGTCGACAAACAAGGCTGGAGTCTGTTTGTATGAAGCCAATGGGTTGTTCCATATAGATTTCTTCCTGCAAGTCCCCATGCAAGAAGGCAGATTTAACATCCATCTGATGGACTTCCCATTTTAAAGAGGCAGCAAGGGAAAGAACAAGGCGGATAGAGTTCATTTTGGCAACAGGGGAGAAGGTTTCAGTGTAGTCAATGCCTTCAACCTGTGAAAATCCCTTAGCAACGAGACGAGCTTTATGTTTATCAACTTTCCCATCTGGTCCATACTTGGTTCTGTAAACCCATTTACATCTAACAAGTTTGCGTCCCTTTGGTAGAGGAACAAGATCCCATGTATCATTTGTCATCAATGAATGATATTCTTCATTCATAGCTGCTTCCCAATGTGGATGGCCTGAAGCTTCTGCAAAAGTGTCAGGATCATGATTTACTGGAGCTTGAGCCAGTAAAGAAGAGGCTCTTTCAAACTGAGAACGTGTACGTCGCTGATCTGTAGGATCACCGGCAAGATCACCTGCTGCATCCCGAGTAGCACGGACCCATCGTGGAAGTTGAGGATCCTGAGAAGGTGGGGGAGGATTATCATCCTCGCTTTCATCATCTGAAGAAGAAATGTTTTCAAAAATAGAAGAGATAGGAAGAGGTGGCACATCCGCCGGACTAGGCTCGCAGGCCGATTTATTTTCATCAAACTTTACATCTCTTCTAATGATAACATTTTTGGACTTAAATGGAATAAGTCTATAACCTTTTACATCTTCAGAATATCCAACAAAAGTACATTTCTCACTCTTAGGTTCTAAAGCTTTATGCTTTTCATCTGGAATATGGGCCCATGCTTCACTTCCAAACACACGAAAGTGACTTACATCTGGTTTAATGGAACTCCAAGCTTCTTCTGGAGTGATATTCTCTAGAACCTTAGTAGGAGTGCGATTGATTATATAATTTGCACAATTAATTGCTTCGGCCCAAAAACTAAGACTGAGTCCTTTAGATTGCAGCATACAATTAGCCATTTCCTTTAAGGTGCGATTTTTCCTTTCAGCTACACCATTTTGTTGTGGAGTGTATGGAACAGTATGTTGCATTTGAATTCCATTTTCGGTGCAAAAGTTGATGAATGTGTTTTTAACATATTCTCCACCATTATCAGTTCTTAGCTTAAGAATTTGATGTCCAGATTGTTTTTCAACAAAGGCTTTGAAGGCCAAAAAGGTGTTAAATACTTCGCTCTTGAGTTTTAAGAAGTATACCCAAGTGCGTCTGGAGAAATCATCAATGAAAGTTAAGAAGTACTTGCAGCCAGAGAATGAAGCAACAGGAAGAGGACCACATAAATCACTGTGCACAAGCTGTAAAGGGGCTGAGGCGTGCCAAGAGGCACGTTTGTTAAAACTGTCCCGATGATGTTTTCCGAGTACACATCCGGAACAAACACCATCTCTGCAAGATACCATAGGAAGACCTGTCACCATATTTTCTTTACATAGATGCTGAAGGGAGCGATAGTTTAAGTGACCAAATCGCTCATGCCAAAGTTTGCTCACTTCATCATTATGAGCAATAAATACTGAGGGAAGATTTGATGACCCAAAGTTGTGAAACTTATACAACCTTTTGGAATCATCAGCAAGACCAGTAGCTAGAATCTGTTTAGGATCTTTTAGATCCTTGATTACAACATCATGAGGTGAAAATTAAGTTCCTCAGAAAGAACACCAAAAGGACACCGCTCACAACCAGATCTCAAATCAATACACCAGTATTTTTGACGTGGTTAAAACCCTCAAAGTGCAAGGAGGGAAACAGTCCACGGCCTGTCCCAACGTGGGTACTACAGGCAATTTATTAATCAAAGAATGAAAATTTACATAAGCTTCTCTCATGCACGGATTAGCCGAACAATGAACCTCCATGCGCTTTAAATAGAACTCATGGACCAATCGGGTGTCAAGCCACGGATCAAGTGTCGGTAATACCGAGGTGAGAGTGAACCGTCGGATCACTACATATCGTGACCGTCGGATTGTAAGTTACAAAATGTACAACGGTAAAGAAACACACTTTACCTAACTCTAACCTAACTCTATACTAGACCAAGTTGAACTTAACTATATCCTATGTGTCGGAATATCCTAACATGATAACCAGTTGAAATATCCTCAACTTTCAAAATCTTAAAAATGTTGCATGACATGATTTCACACTTCTAAGGCTGACACAAGCTGTTGTTTTGAGGATACTTGACAAGCATGAAGCTTCAGTTTGTTCTTTCGTTCTTTGCAAATATTGATTTTCTTCGTTTTCATGTATTTTGGAGTTAATCTTTATGAGAGGTCCATCAAACATGATGATGAAAACTGTAAAAAGTTTTGCTTTTCTGCTGACTTGTCTATCCCACATTCATAAAGTGGATTGTCTTGACTGGCTTGTAACTCTTTGTGAGAAAGCTTTTGCTTTCTCGTTATGTATGTAATCTTGGTTGTTTTGTGTGTTTGTGTTATCACTATATCTCCTACCATAATACATGCTGCAGGTAGATGGGATTTTACACCAATAATTTCTGCTGGTAGATGGGATTTTACACCAGTAATTTCATAAGATACTTTCAATTGATTTGCTTGCTTCTGTGAATACAAGTATAATTTCTTTCTTTCTAAACTAAGAATTGTGGCATGATATGCTTAAGAAAGTTATCAAGAGTAGCACTTTCTGTCTCCTAAGATGTGCTTCCTGTTAAAACATTACGATGATGTATTTGAAACTTAAATCAAAAGTTTATCATAATTTTATCTTCTATTGAATCATTGTAATGTTCCCAAGCTAAGATTCAAACAATGCTGTAATATTCCAAACAACTTCAAGCAAATGTTTCTAAAGATATTTTAAAATTTCTTTGACACCTTTCTACAATAAGTTAGCGTGCATATTCTGGAAAATACTTTCAATATACAACACAAACTTTTGTTAAACAATTTGATAGCAAACTTTGAAGGACGACTGCAGTCAATAACTGAGGCAAAATCTGATTTTCAATTGAGAGCAAAATTCATTGTTTACAATGCCATTGAAGGATAACACCTGGAACGAGCTCCATGCTCAGGATCAATTCGACCTCCAGGAGAGTAATTTTAATCCTCCCAAAATATGCTGCTACAGGACTTCTTTTCCAAAGATAATTCAGCCTTATCTGAATGTGAAAGGAGCACGACCTCAAGATAATTATAATTCCACTGGAGTTACAAACTTCTGATCTCATCCTGGGCTGTAAATGCGTGACAGTCAGGCCCGTCGCCTTGGTAAAACAAGGTCTGTTCAGGTGAATGATGCTTCAGACTTTAGTACGGGGAACATGGTCACAAATATTAAAGAACTTGGCCCTTCCTCTGACAAAACAACCTCTGAAATATGCTCAGATAATTTCTCCACGAACTCTGGTGCAAATGGATCTACTCAGCCTCTGGAAAAATTATGGTGCTGGTGGCTTATGAATTCGGCCTCCTCTCACAAATGATTCGGCCTTCTTCTTGACAGATCCTTGGTCACAAGATAAATGAAACCGTCCTCCTTGGCACTTCAATTCTGAAAGTGATTTCCAACAATCTAAATGTTGTGATGCAAAGGAGAAATTCAATTCGGCCCTAGGGACTTTGTTAAGCTGGGTACCAGAACAAAATACAATTCGGCCTTCCTTGTGATCAACAATTTGGCCCTTGGAGGAATTGCTTAATAGTCTGATCTCTGGAAATGGGAACTTGGCACCAGAACAAATAATAATTCGACCCTCTGTGATGACAGGAACTAGAATTTGGCCTCCTCTATAATAATCAATGTAGGTGCTTTCTCAACTTCGTCCTCCAATTTTGAATGCAAACAACCAACTCAGCCACTTATTTATGGACTGGGATCTGAAGGGAGAATGCTTGTATTGAGAACCTTGGATTGAGAACTGAAGCTCGGCCTTCTTCACAAATGAACTTCGAACTCCCTTGAGACAAGAAAATCCATGTTGCCCTGCAAACTCAAAGAGTTGAAGAATCCCTGCAACAATTTGATTAAATCTTCAGAAACAAGCACTAGGAAAAGATCCAACTAGGGTGGCAGTATGGTCCACCGAAGAAGGAAAAATGCTAGCTAGGGTGGCAAGAGATCCACCGAAACTAGGGTGAGGATTTCACTTGAAACCCTCAATACTGGAACTCGCTTGAGTTTCTCTTCAATAACAATGAGAAATGATCAGATAGATTCCTTAGCAAATGAGTCCATCCTCCTTTTATAACTTTTCATCGAGCCTTCTTCCAAGCTTCTAGATTCCCCTTTTTAATATTATTTTATTGGTGGGGGCCACTTTCTACTAAGTGGCTTTTGCCGTTTTTTTTCTAATAAAATAGAATTTTCTGCCATTTCCTAATAAAATAATATTTGCTGCCAAAATAATATTTCCCTCTCTTTTTCTAATAAAAAAATATTTGCTACCAATATAATATTTGCCTCCTTTTTTCTAATAAAATGATATTTGCCCCCTTTTTATTAATATTAACAGAATTGGACAAAATCCTTAGTACCTCTGTACTCAAGAAATCAGGGATATTACAATCATTTTCTGAACCAAATTTTGGTAGAATCCAAATTTTGTTGCTTTAACTGTTTCAATAGAAATAAACTTCCAGTAAAGCCAGCTAACGTGTTTTTTCTTCAAAGTACACAGCCTTAAATCCTTTACAAGATGTAGGTTGATGAAGACGTGGGTTTCAGGATAATATCATAGATGAAGATATTTGTAAACAGATTTCAAGGACAAACTGAAAATGATTGTGTAAACTAATTGATGTGACATTTTATAGTTTTGCCCATTATTACAAAAGAGTATTATCTTGTCTGTCTTTAGACAGATTGGCTGCCTTTCTTTGGAGTTGATATTGTTTTCCAGCCTTGGTTATAGTTTTGTGAATTCATTTTTATGATAAGGTGCCTTTGCTATGATTGATATTCTTGTATTCCGCTATTATATAAAGTTCTATATGAAGCATTAGCAATTTATTGCACTGGTTCAATGTTTTGACATTAATTCTTATGTAACAAGTTTGTCTTCTGTTTGTTTAGTACCTTACGTATTTTCTTGTTTTTATTGGACCATGCCACTGATGTTTCTTCTTTCACTTTATACATTGCTTCAGCATATTGATCCGATCAATTGGTGCCCTTATCAAGGTTCATATCCACAGTTTTCAGTTTCTTTAGAGTAAGTTTTATCATTGCCATATTCTGCTGTTGAGAAATTATTTTTGAGAATAATTTCTAAGCCATGCAGATAAGGATTTATAATATATTGGGAAACATTAAAATACAATATGTCGTACTTTATTATATATTGATTCCATCTTAATTGCTTGATTCATTTGTTTTGATAGAGAAGTGGAATCTTCGGCAAGTGGTTGTAAGTATTCCATCCCAGGCAATGCATTTCTTATTTTCCTATGCATAGTTTGTATATGATGCCTCTAAAATTGTAGAGGCTGCAAAGGTTTAGTTTATTTTACTACTAGTTGAGTTTGTCCTGCCATTATGTTTTTGGCTATGTTGAATGGGTTTTGGGGATGCTGGAGTGGGAACAGGTGTCCAGAATGGCTCCCCCCCAAATTTTTGGGAATGGCAAACATATACTAAAAATATAGAAAATATAAAGGAGTGGATGACACTCTCTGTTCAAACTTCAAGGTTTGTCTTATGATAGCACATCTTTGATTATTTATGGTTATAATGCAATGCATTTTAATACACACAATTGAACAATTAGAATGTATGGTGCATTCCATATATTATGACTTAATCGTTATAATTCTAATATGGTATAACATGTATTGTTTTTTTCTTTTACCCCAATAACTTATGTTACACCTCATGGCCATTCTTCTAAATTGCTAATATATTGTATCTTAATATTTGAAGACATATTAAGAATGCTCTTCCCATGAGATATGGTATCATAATATTTAAAGAATATTTATCGTTTTTATATAGTATACAAAGTATAAAGTTTATAATATTCCAATATATATTTTAAATTTGATCTTTCTAAAGTGAGAATGAGTGAATAACCTTAAAAAATAGAAATGATGATAACTATAAGATGTGTGGATTGGAACACTGAAAGAGGTGTAGTGTCGACTAGCATAGTGAATGAGAGATTAAAGGGGCATGCAACAAAATGATACTCGAGTTTCGATAGCACACTGACAGAAATTCATAATCTCTCATGAAGCTTGCAATCAACCCCACCCCTCTTGGCTTCTTGTATGCAAGTGACTATGAAAGAAAATATGATGCAAGTAAGTATCAAAGCTAGTGACAACCATAACAAGGTAACAAGAACAATGTTCAAGGCAAAGGGCTGTCTTTTTATGCCTCAATGATGGACATTAAGGTGGCTGCAAGGGGGAAAAACTCACTAGTGGGTGCTGATGTCATTGGAGGAATAAACAACAATGAGCAGCTTCAAGAGGCAACAAAATGTCAAATGCAACAACCATGTGCCCTTATTTTCGGAGCTACCAGGGAAAGAAACTCAACAATGGGTATGGATGTCATGTTAGTATGAAACAGTTATAGGCGGTTTGAGGAGGCAAGAAAATGTGCAGTGTAACAACCATGTGCTTTTAGGTCAGGAGATTTCAACAACTCTTATTTGTTGGGAACTCCTTGGGAACGGTTCTTAGAATGGCATGGGTTGGTGGGAGTGCTTGGAATGTTCCTAATGTTCTAGATGATGTTCTTGACCATTTGAGAATGTTTCACATGTATTCCTTCTCTTCTAGAAACAAGGGAATCTCAAGAATTGGTTCCCTGACCATTGAGAGCAATTCTTGTGCATCATGGGTTTTGGATAATCTAGTGGTAGTAGGGTATAGGTTGTTGCTTTCTTATTTTTTGCCAATTGTGCTTTCTAGCAAGGGACTAAAAACAAAATAATATAGCCTTTAGGTTCGTTCAATTGGTCTTTAGAACAATGGTGTAGGGTGTTGCATTGATATTTTATGTCAATCATACTTCCTAAGAGTGGAATAAATAAGGAATGATATATAGTCATTTGGTTCACACATCTAGTCTTTATGAAAATAATGAACTACAAAAAACAAGAAAAAAATTGATCCAATGGATCCAATAAAGAATAAAATGGCTAAGTACTTGGCACTATGTGTTTCTCTAAGAGGGCATATTTTACGCTTGGGCTATTTTACGCTTGGGCTTGTATTAAAATTTTAGCTTTTAAGCCTTTTTTTTCAAGTTTATTTCCAACTGTGCTTGAGATCCTTGTTATTGCAAAATCTATTACTTTAGTGCAAAGCCTCACTAAGAAATCTAGATTAGGAGTAACAAACATCATCAAAAAAACCAACATCATCAATCCAGGCTACATAAAAAAGGGGCATCATGGAGCTAGGGCATGGGATCATCTTCTAGAGCAGTGTGCCATTTCCTCGAGACGGGGGGAGGGAGAGGGGGGGGGGGGGGTTGTTCTCAGATTATCATAATTAAATCATCTCAGGAACATGATAATATCCATCAAGAAGGTGCAATGCCAAGTTGGGGGCATCTTGTTATCTCTAGGGTACATCAACTTTCTAAGTAGGTGAGAGTGTCATCAATAATGCTAAATGCATCTTGAGGTCTATGCTCCTTAAAAGGTGGTCAACGTCCTGGCTTTGGTGCCTAGTGGAGTCATCAAGTGGGGTTGGACATTGTTTCTAAAGTGTTGGAGAAGCATCATACAATCCCTCAGGGGATGATAGTAGTACTTGGGAGCAAAAATTTAATACAACTCACAAAATCATGTGAGATCAACATCATAGGTGCACACACCATAAAAATATCAGATTGGGCCATATTTAATGAAAAAGGCATCAAAGTACTTCATTAAAATATCACCTTCAATTATCTTCTTAGCTTGTGATTTGTAAACAAGTTACCATGCTTAGATATGGGATGGCTATCATAAGACCCTATTAGGTGCTTCCAACCATTAGGGGAGGAACAATTCCTAGGCCAACCCATCAAACAATTGGTGCAAATGATCAATGACATTCCAAGGGGTTTACTTCATGGAGGATGACACAATCTTATACTAGCTATTAAATTCCAACATCCTTGAGTGTTATGATGTGAAGAGGGAGTAATCATGGGACGTGAATTACCCCTTTCCTTGGCCTATTTTGCCACCCCTCTTGTGCGGCTTTTTTTAATTGATTTCTTTTTTAGATGCGTAGCTTGGGTTACAAGTTTTTATTGATTCATCATTGACCCCTAAAAGATGAAGCATTTCATTGCCTATTGGGGTTGGAATAATCAAAGTTACTTTTTATTTAGATAGCACATGCATTAGCCAGGAACTGGATGAGGACTAGTGTGGGGGGTAGAGCTCAGAATAGACTTTTGTCCACACACTTTAATATATCCTTGCCAATATTTTGCATTTTAACATAATGGTACATGCTTTTTCTTTTCTTTTTGTTGTTTCAACATCTTAGGGCAAAGTCTCCTGGCCCCTACTCAAGTATGAGGAAAACAGGGATCCAATATTGGTGATATATAACAATGAACCAAAAGATGGGATGTGGATGTAAGGGGGAGATGGAAGGTGTTAAGTATGGATTAACATGGACATGCCACATCAATTAGAGCCTCCTATTTGTGCCCCTCCTAGACAGTGAGAGAGGCCTCATGGAAGGTCACACTAGATTAGGGGCAAATGATAACCACTTAGGTGAAGCTTGGGAACAAGAATACAATCAAAAGCATTCAATCATCCAATTCAACTTGTAATCCTTACTAGAATGCCCTTAAACATTGAATGAAAGCACTTGGTCACAAAAATGGTTGATGTAGCTCATGTTTGATGACCTGCCTTCCTTGGATGAGCAAGCTAGATGTATAGAAAGCACTGACTGAAGCATGGATGAGAGGCATTTGAGGCTAGCTATCTGTGGATCATGATAGGGCTGCTAGCTGACAAGCTGAAACAATGGGAGAAATTTTTTCTCCTAGGGGTCACCCACATGGGTGGGTAAAAATCCCTTTGTCTCAAGAATTTGGAGAGAAAATTCCAAGTTGAAGGCTGGGGCATGATCTGAAAATCACCCTTGAGTGACCCCAGGTAAATAATTTTATGAATGAAGCTATTACAGACTCATGTGCTGGTGTGTGTCTATGTTATTTTAGGCAACGGATCGATCAGATTGCAAAATACACAGACACTGGAAATATGGAAAACAACAAGAGAAACACAGTAAGCAAATACAAGAACACAACAAATTAATAAGGAGTTCACCCTATCCTCCAAGGCTACGTCTCCGGTCCAACTTTCAGTGGTGGCCTTCTTTTATTGTGTCTTTAAAGCAGAGATTTACAATGAGGAGCTCGATCTGAGTCTCCTAAAACAGAATTGCTTGGCAGGGTGGTCCTTGGATTCCCCAAGCCACTAGAGTGCACAGACTCTTTTCCTTACCAGCTCTTGACCTCTTTGGTCTTCAATGGGAGGAGCCCAATGTGGTGCTCAATTCTCGACAGATCCTCTCAGGGATTGCTTGAACCTCTCAAGCTTTCTGTCTGCTCGATGCTACCTTATGCTGTAGGTCAGCTCGGGTCTCTGTCTTTCTGCTTCTTTCTTTACTGTCTCTTTTGTCTCTGTTTTCTTCCTTTTTTCTTTTGTGTCCTGTTCTCTGTCTGTTCATGGCTAAAAGCCAATCTGTCTCATGATTACTCGCTTCCTCTTCCGCCCGCGTCAGATCGCCTGCTGCTGCTCGCTTGGAGTTTCCTGTCTCTGCGTCTTCATCAACGGCTCACAGGGAGTGGCCACTTATCCTCTTACGAACTGCGCCAGCTCTTCCTCGTCGGTTCGGTTTTTCGGTTACACTGTGGAACGAGTCATCCACCAACTCAACGGTCAAATCGGACGTCAAACTTCTTTATGCCGCGGCTTAATCCCCTGTCAAATCCGGTTTCTCCATCGGGCGCGATCTCAGCCGTTAGATCTAGAGCCCCCAGATCCTACGACATTCGCTCATTTCGCGCGGTTGACTTGCTCGACTGTTAGCGCGTGATGAGCGATGGTTTTCTCTCTCCTCCGCCTGCCACGCGTCGGGCGCTGAATGGAATCACTCACTTTTCTTCAAATCCGCTTACCACCCAAGGGTGCCCCCGATATATACTGCCGGTTTTGGAGCGCGGGTCCCGCCTTTCGCCTTAGCGCTTTCCCCACAGTTTTCCTGACTTCCATGCGACCGAGCGCTTCGGGGCCTTTCCTTCTCGAGGGGTTTTGCCCAGCGATGCATGATTAGCACTAATCGCGCATCAGAAATGCCCTCTGTTTCTCGATCCGGGCTTCCCAATGGCCAGTTTTGCCTCCTGCGCGGACTCCATGGGCCTCGGTCAACGCGCTTTGACTGAGGTCCTCGTTCTTCCTCGCTCGCTGCAAACTGCCACTGTCAGAGGTCTTCTTGATCGCTTTGTGTTCCTAAATTTTGAAGTCTGTCCTACTTTGATACAGTCATGGCTCTCTGATTATTTTCATGGATCTAATTTGGATCACGGCCTTCCCACTGAAAAAGCTTTTGGACCACCAAAAGTTGGTTTTCAAGCATCAACTAAGTGAGGGTACAACTGTCTCACTTGTCCAATCTCTATCCACTTTGCACTTCTCAGCTTTGAACCTTTGAGCCCAATTCTGAGGTACTCAACATCTTCTCTACGCGTCGTCCTTACCTTCCTGTCCAGAACTGTGTCTTCCTGCAATTCATTAAGATATTCAGGTAGCAGGTCATTAATAGAAGGCAATTGACTTTGCTCTTCGGGATCTTCAATTAGAGAAGGTTCAAACAATCTCAAGCAATCTGCATTTACGACTGAGTAGATGTGCATGTAAGCTGGTAGATCAAGGCGAAAAGCATTTTCACCAATCTTCTCGAGTATCTGGAAGGGTCCGTACCTAATAGGCTTTAGCTTTTTACCTTCACCTTGCATCTTGTCCTTGCTGATATACGGCCAGACTTGGTCACCAACTTGGAAACTATGCTCCATCTAATGCTTGTCATGCCTTGCCTTGTATTTGGCTTGGCTCTTTTCCAGCTGTTCCTGTACTGCCTGCTGGATCTCTTGGATCTGTTCAATGAACCTAGTTGCCCTGTCCACATCACTGTGTCCCTCAACTGTGGTGTCTTTACCAAAGACAAAATTCAAAGGAGACCTTGGTGTGAAACCAACACAAGTCTCAAAAGGAGATCTCTGTGTAGAAGAATGTTTTGCTCTGCTGTAAACATGCTGCACATAACACAAATGTTCATCCCAAAGCTTAGGATGTTTGCTGCAATATCCTCTGAGTAACTGGATCACTGTCCTGTTAACTACTTTTGTCTGGCCATCAGTTTGTGGATGAAAAGCTGTGCTTTTCTTTAGTTTGGTGTCCATCAGTTCCCATAGACTTGACCAAAACTTTCCCACAAATCGGGTGTCTCGATCAGATACAATGGAAGTGGGTAATCCAAAATGAACCCATACATGTTCAAAGAACAATTTTTCAGTTTGTTCAGTTGTAATCTGTTTATTACAAGGTATCAAAATACACATTTTGCTGAACCTATCCACAACAACATATAGATAATCATGAACTTTCCTAGATTTAGGCAGTCCTCCAACAAAATCCATGGAAACATTTTCCCAAGGGTGAGAAGGAACTGGTAGTGGAGTGTACAAGCCTAGTTTTCTATTGTTGGGCTTGCTTTTAGCACACATAGTGCAACTTCTTACATATCTAGAAACTGTCTCATTCATTTTTGGCCAATAACAAAATCTTTGCAGCTGTGCAACTGTTTTACTTACCCCAAAGTGACCTGATATTAGAGAAGTGTGTGCTTTTCGAATTATCTTTACTCTTTCAGTTTGTGGAATGCATAACTTCCCATAATGGTACAAGAGTCAGTCCTTTACATGATAGTCCAATTCTTCTACTCTTTTGCCTTGACTTAAAGTTGCATATACATATTTAAAGTCTATATCTTGAGCATATTGTTCAATGTAGCTCTCATGTAACACAAAATTATGCTTAAGTATAGTAGATGCATTTATAATGGGTCTTGATAACATGTCTGCAACTTTATTATGTATGCCCTTTTTATATCTGATGATTAAATGAAACTGTTGTAGAAAACCCATCCATCTATAGTGTCTTGATTGCTGCAACTTAGTTTGGGAGTGTAGGTATTGAAGTGGTTGATGATCAATATGTATTACTGTTTCTTTGCCCATTAAGTAATGTTTCCACTTTTTCACACTCTGTACTAATGCATACAATTCTTTATCATATGTAGGATAGTTAACTACTGCAGAATTAAAAGTCTCAGAATGATAACATATGGGTTTACCTTGTTGTGTCAACACTGCTCCCATGGCATAGTCACTGGCATCTGTTTGGATCTCAGATGGTCTCTGAAGATCAGACAGTGGTAGTACAGGTGTTGTACTAATCTTTTCTTTCAAGGTGTCCAATGCTTTTTGTTGTTTGCCTCCCCACTGAAACACCTTGTTCAATCCTGTTAAAGCATGTAAGGGAGCTGCAATTAAGGAAAAGTTAGAAATGAACTTCTTCCAATATTGTGCTGCTCCTAAGAAGCTTCTAACTTCTGTAGCAAATATGGGTTTAGGCTAGTTCACAATGACTGCCACCTTAGAGGGATCTATCTTCAATTCACCACCCCCTACTATATGACCCAAATAATTCAGAGACTTTTTGCCAAATTCACATTTTGAGAGTTTAACATGAAGTTTTTCTCTTTTCGAAACATCTAGTGTTTGCTTAACATGCTTTAAGTGTTCTTCCGATGTTTCGTTAAATATCAGAATGTCATCCAGATACACAATAACAAAATCATCAAGAAAAGGTCTGAGTACATCATTCATTAATCTCATGAAAGTAGCAGGAGCATTAGTTAAGCCAAAAGGCATAACCAGCCACTCATACAATCCCTGCGTTGTTTTGAAAGCAGTCTTCCATGCATCTTGTTCTGCAACTCTGACTTGATTGTTATCTTATTCAGTGCTTGGTAGTCAGTGCACATTCTCCATGAGTCATCTTTCTTTCTCACCAAAACGATTGGTGACCCCCAAGTTGATGTGCTAGGTCTGATGAACCCTTTCTCGAGCAACTCCTGCACCTGCTTCTTGATTTCAACATTCTCTAAAGCAGACAACCTGTACATTCCAATGTTAGGCAATGGAGCATCTTGCTGCAAAATAATATCATGTACTATTTTCTTTTTGGGTGGCAGACCTTTAGGTTCTTGAAACAAGATATCATACTTTGAAACAACCTTTTCTAAATTAGCTTGCTGTTCAGCATTACAACCCTCAAATACATTGGTTTTATCAGGTTTCTTTTCCTTTACAACCATCAGTAAGAATTGTTTGCATGAATTTATCATTCTTTTCATTTGCCTTGAGTTTATGAGAGTATAATTATTCTTGAGCTTATGAGCTCTTACAAAGTATTCGATTCCATCTTTGACAAGGAGATACTTGTTCTCAGCTCTATAGAAAATAGCTTTTCTGTCATACAAGTAAGGACTTCCTAAAACAATTCCACATATATCCAAAGGAATTATGTCTAACTCAACCTCATCTACAAATGCTAACCCAAAAGAAAACTTGAGTTTGCACTGTCTAGTCACTTGTAGTTGTGCTTGATCATTCAACCATCCTAATGGGTATGGTTTTTGTGAGGTGTAGTTGCTAATACCAACTTCTTTACAATTGCTTCAGAAATTAAATTTACTTGTGAGCCACTATCAAACAGAGTATCAATCTTTTGATGTTTGGAAATAACTCGAATATGGAAAAGCTCATGTATTTTTCTCTCATTTTCTTCATCAATAATAGATTGTGTAGAATTACTAGTAGATGCTTTCGGATTCTTACCTTTTATACTTGTGGCTGCAATATTTGTTTCATCTCCTGAGTCTGACCCCAAATCCTTCTGAATAGCTACAGCAGTCTTCTTCTTCTTGCCCTCAAACTTCTTACGTCTCAGCTCTAGAGAGAGAATCCAACAATGCTCATCATCATGCCCATCCTTTTTATAGTGAGTGCATGAAACTTTACTCTTTTGTGCAGTGTTGGCCTTCCTTGCTTTCCACTTCTGCTTTCTTTTCTCCTTTCTCTTGCTTGCAGTGGGTTGGGATGGTCCCCAACTTCTGGATTTCCATTCTTTCCTCTAGCTTCTAGATGAGTAGCTTGTACAGATACTTCATCTATACTAGTGGGATTAAACATGAGGATGGTATGCCTCATGTAGTTGTGTAGACCACCAATGTACTTCAACAGAGTCTCTAGTGAGTCTAATGAGATTCCTAGATTCAATGCTTTCTTTGTAAATTCTTGAGTGTACCCTTGCACACGTCGCCCTTTCAACTGCCAAAGAGTTTGCCAACTCATCATGGCTTGTTGCATGTAGGCCAATGGATAGAACTGATTTTTGATTGCAAAAACAAATTCACTGTAGATAGAGATAGTCTTACCATGTCTCTTCATGTCAGCTTGGGTCCTGCCTTCCCACCAAACCAAGGCAGTGCCTCCTAGGCGTAGGCTTGCCAGCTGAATCTTGCTCTTGTCTGAGTCGATGTTCTGTACTCTGCAATAAACATCAATTTGTCTAATGCAATTGTCCAACTTTTCTGCATTCAACTCTCCATCATATATAGGTGAATCAAATTTAACATCTAGTTTGATCAAAGATGCTTTCTTTTTGTGTTCAGGGATATTAGGAGGTGTGAGAAAGCTTTCCTCTTTCCCTTTTCCTTTTGAGTGGTCATGAAAGTGAGACTTATCTTCTCCTTTGTCTTGCTTGAAGCTTGATGAATCTTCCTCCTTATGTTTTCTAAAGTCCCTATACATTTCTTCTACCATGGACTTTATGGCTAGGAAACTATCTATGAATTGAGGGTTTGGTCCTACAGAACCTTCTTCTGACATTATCTTCTGAGGATAGACTCTCCCAATTTCAGGATTAGTTTCAACCAACTCTCCTTCTCCTAACTTGAGCTTTGATCTAGTTAGCATTCAACAGCTAAACCAACACAAGCTTGTCTAACCTTACAGCCTAGAGCTCTGATACCACTTGATCTGAAAATCACCCTTGAGTGACCTCAGTTAAATAATTTTATGAATGAAGCTATTACAGACTCATGTGCTGGTGTGTGTCTATGTTATTTTAGGCAATGGATCGATCAAATTGCAAAATACACAGACACTGGAAATATGGAAAACAACAAGAGAAACACAGTAAGCAAATACAAGAACACAACAAATTAATAAGGAGTTCACCCTATCCTCTAGGGCTACGTCTCCGGTCCAACTTTCAGTGGTGGCCTTCTTTTATTGTGTCTTTAAAGCAGAGATTTACAATGAGGAGCTCGATCTGAGTCTCCTGAAACAGAATTGCTTGGCAGGGTGGTCCTTGGATTCCCCAAGCCACTAGAGTGCACACTCTTTTCCTTACTGGCTCTTGACCTCTCTGGTCTTCAATGGGAGGAGCCCAATGTGGTGCTCAATTCCCGACAGATCCTATCAGGGATTGCTTGAACCTATCAATCTTTCTGTCTGCTCGATGCTACCTTATTCTGCAGGTCAGCTCGGGTCTTTGTCTTTTTGCTTCTTGCTTCACTGTCTCTTCTATCTCTGTTTTCTTCCTTTTTCTTCCGTGTCCTGTTCTCTGTCTGTTCATGGCTAAAAGCCAATTTGTCTCATGATTGCTCGCTTCCTCTTCTGCCCGCGTCGGATCGCCTACTGCTGCTTGCTTGGAGTTTCCTATCGCTGCATCTTCATCAACGGCTCACAGGGAGTGGCCACTTATCCTCTTACGAATTGCGCCAGCTCTTCCTCGTCGGTTCGGTTTTTCGGTTACACTGTGGAACGAGTCATCCACCAAGTCAGCGGTCAAATCGGACGTCAAACTTCTTTATGCCGCGGCTTAATCCCCTGTCAAATCCGGTTTTTCCATTGGGCGTGATCTCAACCGTTAGATTTGGAGCCCCAGATCCTACGAAATTCGCTCATTTCGCGCGGTTGACTTGCTCGACCGTTAGCGCGTGATGAGCGATGGTTTTCTCTCTCCTTCGCCTGCCACGTGTCGGGTGCTGAACAGAGTCACTCACTTTTCTTCAAATTCGCTTACCGCCCAAGGGTGCCCCCGATATATACCGCTAGTTGTGGAACGCGGGTCCTGCCTTTCGCCTTAACACTTTCCCCACGATTTTCTCGGCTTCCATGCAATGGAGCACTTCGGGGCCTTTCCTTCTCGAGGGGTTTTGCCCAGTGATGCGCGATTAGCGCTAATTGCGCATCAGAAACGCCCTCTGTTTCCTGATCCGGGCTTCCCAATGGCCAGTTTTGCCTCTTGTGCGGTCTCCATGGGTCTCGGTCAGCGCGCTTTGATCGAGGTCCTCGTCGTTCCTCGCTGGTTGCAAACTGCCACTGTCAGAGGTCTTCCTGATCTCTCTGTGTTCATAAATTTTGAAGTTTGTCCTATTGTGATACAGTCATGGCTCTCTGATTATTTTCATGGATCCAATTTGGATTAGGGCAACTCTTGAAAAGGCTCAGAGGTAATTGTTGGGGTAAATATCTTGTGGAGTTTGGTAGTATTTTACTATTTTGAGGTAACTCCACCAAACACTTTGGTGTTGGGGTTGGCAGGAGGGGGAGTGGTGGTTCCATGGTGACTCCGATCTATCCACTTGGACAATAACATTGAAAACTTGAGGTGAAGATGTGGGGATCCCAAAGGAAGACTCGACAACATTGCCTCCTTTGTATTGGGGGCTTGGTGTGGACTACCCCAACTCCTCATTGGCACAGCCTCGCTAGAAGCTTTGTTGTGAAGATGAAGACTTGTATGGATTGACCAAGCCACCTATGACCACGTGACACATGGCAAGGATGACAGTGGGCTAGAAAATGTAAAGAGGGTGCTTGGATGAATTTGTGGCCAATAATAGGCTACAACATCGATGAAAGGAGCCTAGAAAGAGTAAAGGAGGCCCTTCGAAGATGTTGCAACCTCTAATAGGGTGCGACATGGATGAAAAGGGCTTAGAAAGGGCCCATGGATGACTATATGGCTAATAGCAGGATGCCACAGGGTAGTTGGGAAAAGACCTGAAAGGCTCATCTTTTGCACACTAACACTTGGCTGTCCATAGAGGCATTTGGACATAGTTTCTTTACTATTTTGGTAGGTAAGAGTGATAAAAATATTGGAGGAAGCTTCATAGGCAAGGGGAGCCTGAGAACTGATGGTTGGAGGTGGGTTGGCCTTCCAGTGATGTAGAAGAATAAAAGGAAAAGGATGAAGAGAATTTGGGGATTTGGTTTTTTGCTTAAGGAGTACATAATTTTCCATTGCTTGTTTCAGTGCCCATAATTGTAGATAAGTGCAAAGAGGGAGAGATTGTTAGAGACTGTTAATAAGAGAAGAGTGGTTCATGGAAAGAACACTGTACATACTAGATAGCAAAGGAAGGTAATTTCTGTCATTGTCTCAGAGACTAGCATTGAGTCGAAGCCCGATATGTGCCTTTGTATCCAAATTTGTTCTTGAGATCAATTCAAAATTGAGTGCATGGACATTGTATTAGCTGCAGTTTTACCACACTAGGTTTTCTAGGGTAATTTTCTTGTGTTCTTGAGTATGTTGATGGTGTTTTCACAATATTTGATTATTTCCATGAAATGCATAGTGATAGATGTATGCACAACAATATAAAATAAAACGGTAGTCATGAAATGTGCAAAATAAAGAATTTAAAACAACATAATTGATAATTCTTATTGTGTTGTTATTTCTGCATCAAAAGAATTGAATAGAAGTAGAATTTAAAACAACATAATTCTTATTGTTGTTATTTCCGCATTAAAAGAATTGAATAGAAGAATGGGTGAATTGTGTCAACCATAGGCTGATTATTACAGGTGAAAATGCAAAATTAAAATTTGACTATTTTATGTGCAGTTAACACTGCTGATTTAATAGCTCGACATTCTTTTAGTATTAATTTCTCTTATCTTATGTTTTTAATATATTATAGAGACTGAAAAACATCTTTGAGATAATTACATCCCACTTGAGGCTTGTTTTATTCTCATTTAATAAAATGATAAAGTTCAATTATTTGACGTACTAATCAAGGATATCAATACAACATCCAAAACTGTTTTATATCTGGATGCCCGCTAGTGTAATTAGCACAACCACAACAACAATTGTAATGACTTCAACTTTTCTTTGCAGTGACTAGTCTATGGAAGTTTGGAACGACAAATACTTGAGCAAACTGGAAAAAAACAAAAATGAATTCACAACCAATTATACACATTGGTGTGCCAATATGGGCAATATCTCAATTTCAAATTTTCTTTAATAATATGGGACTGTACAATGAGATATAAAATTTAAACAACATGAAAGTTTACAAAACAACTATCAATCCACGACTAGCTAAGTCACCATACCATTTAAAATATTTGGGTGCTATTATAAATTCTCTACCAAACAAATACAAAATGACTCATTTATTCTAATTATATCCTGAATTACACAAGTGCACAATTTTGGTAATCTTAAGAGGCATAGTGATGAAGACTATTTGTTGTGATTGCCTATATTCCATGTTTCGACTAATTGCAAAGTTTTCCATCATGTTAGTATGTTCGGACTGAGTTGGTTTGTGTGTCTGGACTCTGCACCAAGGGTACATGTGTCATGGTAGTATGACGTTGTTTTAACATGATTGAACTTGTCCACTGTGAGATTGGGACACAATGCTGGAACTGCATGACTGATGTATTAGCCTGTTGGCGCCACAGTATCGAGTTGTCACTAATGTGCACTGAAGCAGACGGTGTCCACCCCATGTTGATGATCTCATCTGAATCTGAACCTCTAGTACAACACCCTGTTAGTTTTACCTATTCCTGAGTGTTCTCCTTCTTCAGCTGTGACAAATTCAGTAGCCTGTTCCAGCATGGACCTGTGAGTTGAGTATGCTTGCTGCTGTAGAAGAAGACACATTAGAGAGAATCTAATGGGCTGCGTTCCCAGTTTATAGGAATATGAATGCATATTTTAGAGTTAGGAGGGAACATATCCCAATCCAGCGTGGTTATCATGAGAGGCACAGATCCCTAGGTGAGTTGGGGGCATGTGTTCATGCACTTAGTGTACTCCAGTGGCTGTACTTTTCCAGGCAGCCTTATCCATGCATAAGGGTTCACTAGCGTTAGGGTTTTACTGTCAGTTGGGGTGCCTCACTGCATGTTTCCAAATTCAATATTTACTATTTACATTTTGCATCTTGTTCTATAAAATAGACTTAGGGTACTTAATTGGTGTGGGCAGAGTCTACACTGTTAGAGGTTTTGAACTATTTGCATTGTATTCTTTCTTTCTGTTGGAAACATTGAGAGGGGGGTGAATCTATATTTCATTACTATTAACAATTTTAGATGATAAAAAATTTGATGCAAATAAATCATTAAACACAGATCTTTATATAAGAAACACTTGTATAATTTATCTTTGTAAATCTTTTGTAAACTTTTTCGTACAAAGTAAGCACCAACTTATAACATTTGTAGGCACCAACCTACAGGAGATTTCAGTCCCCTAGTTGAGCACCAACTTAGCAAATTTGTAGGCACCAACCTACAGGAGACTCTAAGCCCCTGAGCTGAGCACCAACTCAGCAATTTGTAGGCAGTGGCACCAACCTACTTCTTCAATGTACTTCACAACTTCTTCTGGTTCACACAATTGCCTTTCTTCAGTGGTGTTGTCACCCAACCATGCTTCCTTCTGCATCCTGGTCCTTCACCCGCCGTCAGTCCTTCCTTGGCTTTTCTTATTGTTCTTGATCTGTTCCTCTTGACCTATTCAACCCCAGCTCTTCTGCCCAAATCATCTTGAGGTTTTCACCTCATCCACTTCTGCCTGCAACACATCTGCCTTAATAGGTTCCTTAGTCTGTACTTTCTGCCTTACTATACCTTGCAGCCTGTCCTTTAGACCAGCCACTTCACACAGAAATATCACACAATCCTGACCCTTAACAAATCTGCAGAGTCCCACCAGGAGGGCTATCACAACTATTTACATAACTTGGTAATCCCTGCCTCAACACTGTAACAATTTGGCCAGTCTCTGCGACAGGCCCTCTGCCTGTCCTCAAATGTCTGCGGCCTCCCTTCTTGGCTGCTTGTACACACAGGGTGACTACAATTTTGCACAAGGATTTGGTCGTGAAAGGGCTTACTAGCAAGCCTTTTTAAAGGGTCTGGCTTATTCCAAAAAATAGGATAAAAATAACAACAGGTCTATTAGGACCCAAACATCAAGTTCGGCCTTCAAAAGTGTGCAACTTCAATGGTTTAGGGCTGGAAGCCTGGACCTACTCAACAGGTCTGCAAAACATCAATCTGTCGACAAACAGGCCCTTAACTTGGCTTCACAAGATCCCGCAGCCTAAGTAAGGGCTGCTGCCTACCACAGAATCACCTCAGCACTGTCACAGGGGTTCGGCCTCTTTTAGAACAGAATTCTGCCTGCCATAAAGAACAACAATCAGAACTTACCTCAGCTCAGCTCGGCCTCTTACTGAACTCAACCTCCTCAACTTGGCCTCCTCAACAAAACTCGGCCAGACCTCGGCCCCCTTAACAGAACTTGGGTGGGGCAGCGAAAAACTCCTCAGAACAGCTTTCACTTATTTTCCTTTTGGTTCATGAGGTATGAACCTCAAGCCAGCTCCTTCTCTTCACTAAAACAGAACCGAAAAGGCTTGAGCGAATTGGATGATTTATCCTCCTCATGATGCTTATTTATAATATGTTTGACCCCTATAGTAGGGCCGACCTATGCAAAGACAGGGTGTTTATATATATATACACATACATACATCAAAAGTTAATTTCTCCTCAACTGTGAGGAGTTAGGAGGCATGCCACCTATCGTCAAAAAGGTCTCGAAAAGTGCTATTTGACTATATAACTTTCTCTTTCTTTGGACAACCTCTGACATCAATAACAACCAATGTGGAAAAAGTCGAAGTCGGGATTAAATCGGCAAGGGTCCAAAAGTTGAAAAAGTCGTTAAAGTCAGGAGTTTTTCGAAAAAGTCGGCAAAAATTCGGCAAAATTAAAAAAAAAAATACAAAAATATTCATTTTCTAAAAAATCTGGACTTTTTCAATAAAATCCCAATTTTTTCAATAAAATCCCGATTTTTTCAAACTAAAAAAAATCATTAAAAAAATACCATGATTTTTTGGAAAAAGTCCCAATTTAATCCCGAATTTTTCGATTTAATCCCGACTTTTTCGACTGGGAAAAAATCGGCAAAAAATCAGCCGATTTAATCGGCCAGCCAAAAAAATCGAAAAATCGGGATTTAATCCCGATTTTTTCCCAACTTTTTCCACACTGATAACAACCATTTTCAACAGTTTCAGAGTAATAGAGAGTGATGTGATTGATTACTGTAGATTGAGTACTTGCTGTCCTAAATTTTAGACTTATGTGTTTATATATATAGTATTCTTTTATATACTGTTTTGATAGGTTTATTTGTTTATACTATGGTAGTTTCTTAGGGTGGTCTTCTATTTTGTGCGATTCCCTCTATCATGTTCGATTTTGATCAAATTAACTATGAAGCATAAATCAATTTTTGTAACTAGATTGCAATGCAGAAGCATAAGTGAATTAAAACAAGGCAAAATTTAAGTTAAAGCTACGCAGATCATTTCTTAAATGGTAAAAGTATCATTTGTAAATGGGCATCTCATCCTTTGATACATGGGTACCCCTTTCGTAAAATTCAGTACATTTGTTTTTCTTTGTTAAATTTCATGCATTTTAGCAAGAGAAAATAAGCATGGAATTGAAGACTCATTGAATGTACATATGGAAAAGATGTGTTTAATATATAACCCAAAACAAGAGTAATGCTTGGATCTTAATATCAGTGGAGTTTTTTCAAAATGAGAACTGATGTTTGTTAAAAAATTTCTATTCTATGTGAA
This sequence comes from Pinus tabuliformis, assembly GCA_031772625.1. NCBI lineage: Eukaryota > Viridiplantae > Streptophyta > Pinopsida > Pinales > Pinaceae > Pinus > Pinus tabuliformis. The sequence goes on from CM062807.1 coordinate 262,481,474, forward strand.
AGCTGATGCCTGCTCATATGCATGGAGTTTGTGGATCCCAACTTTATTCTTTTCAGTTATAACCATTTTCACCTCACTCTTAACCTAACCATCATTTGGAAAATGAAAGTTGTCTTGGCAATTACATCTTCTATTTGCTTAGCACTCATAAAGCCCTACTTCTTTTATTATGTTATTATGCTATTCCTTATGTAAAACCCTTATATTTGACGGTATTTATGCCTTTAAGAAAAGCCTTGAATGGTTCTTGTCCTTTTTAAATATCAGACCCTTAGAGAAATTGTTAATTTTAGATAACAATGGTATGTTCTATGCTTGCAACAATTACTTCAATGTCTTTTTATTAGCCCAATGATAATTTCCACTTATTTTCCAATAGCAATCACATTAACCATTAATCACATTGACAGTAATTGTAGATAGAACATAAACAATAAAATGCAGAAGACAAGCCAAGACAAGAGAACACAAGAATTTGGCTCAAGCCAGGGAAAAACCCCAAGATGGGGAAAACCCTTGATCAATTCTTCTTATTATAAATATCAAATGTTCAACAGAGAGAGAGAGTACAATAATACAAAGTCAAAGTCAAAATTGACTTGCCAAATCACTGTCCAAAACAGCCCAGTCAAATCTGCAATCTCGCTCTTAGTCAACAGCAGTCAAATCAGCCCTAACCAGTCAACAGTCAACAGTCAAACTTCCGCTCTTGAGCTCGGTCAACCTCAGTGAAACTTGGCCTTCTTTTCTGGTCGAATAGCAGCAAAAACAATCAACAAATCTGTGGTCAAACCCAGTCAAATGGTGATGTCACCCTGCGGTCAGAACAGTCCTACAAATCTGTGGTCAACGCTGGTCAAACACCTCCTTTTGCCATGGTTTCTGTGCCGTTCAATGTGGCCTGCCCAAACAGAAATATTCCTCCAAAAATCGCAGTCAACTCTGGTCAAAAGAGCCTTCGTCAATGCTGGTCAAATTTCCACTGAAACAGAAAAGTCAACACAGTCAAAACAGCCTCCTGAAATCCGCATGTGTGAGAGAAAGATAGCTGGCTGCCATTTGTACGATTCAATCAGATGAGGAGAGAGAAAATACGTTGAGTTGATGAGGTGCCAAATGAGGTTGGAGGTTACTCTTATTTATAAGAGTCGATGTGGGTCAAAAGACATGTCTTTTGGGCTTCATGAGCCTACATGATGGTGTGAACGACCTTGACAATTTGCACGTGTGGGCTTCACTTCAAAAACACATTTCTCTTTGTTCAAATTTAGTGATCTTTAGGTCGATTTTGGTCCTGTCGAAAAGAGGAATTCAATGCAATAATTATCTCCATCAAATGAGCTGTTCAAAGTGGAATTTGGCCCTAGTTGCCAATTTTAACAGAAATGCCTTGGATTTCCTCTTTCTACTTATTTCTGGGTAAGTAAAGACATTATAACAGGACTTACATGTAAACCAAAGTAGGGTTACCCAAGATTGGCTTCTTTCCTGTAGTATTACAGGATGGCAGCGAGAGAAGTAAAGGCATTATAAGCATCCAATGCTGCAAATAAAAGAATAATTTTGATCATCATGAAGAGGCCTATATGTAACTGTGACATGGTATCGCCCTATGAAATCCAAAGGGGTTCGTATAAAGACATTGCCATAATTAATTGAAACCCACTGTTATACCATTATGGGAGAGTCTTTTGTTCCTCCTTCCTTTCCCATATGTTCCACCTTCCTCTCCACTTTGTTCCATCTTGTTGCTTCAACCCCTAGAAGCAAGGTTCTAATACAATTTGGTACGGAAAAAGTATGTAATGAAAGAATCCGGCGAGGCTCCAGTACAGAATCATACATCTCATAGCTCTGTTCCCATTTTTCCCACTTTAAGAAGAATTTCAACTTAATGTGCACATTAAATAAGAAATTATAATTCACTCCTTAAAATTTTTACCATTAACTTTATATTTAGAGGTTTTTAGTTATTTTTTAAAAATATATTTGATCTTTCTTCGAGTTTATGAGTGGATGAATATCAAAGACCCAAGGTTTACTATGAAGGGCATTAAAAAGTAAATCGATTGTACCGTATCTGTACTATACCAAAAATTCGTCAAATTGGTACTGCTGTCGAATTTTCATATAGCAAAGGCAAATATGGCTGAATCTTACTGCGATTTTATACCCACTTCATCATTCCTCTAGTCCCAAATAGTGAAGCGATATATCAAGAGTGAGGTTTAATGTGGTTACCTATTCCTCCAATTTGTTGTTGCCTTGGCCTATTGAGCTATTCTTGATGGTGACCTTCTTTCCTTATTTGAGGAGGTCTTTTACTTGTTTTAGTATGTTTTTTTCCAGGCCATTATGTGCCTCGAAGAATTGATTCAAATGGTTGATATCAAACTTGCAAGCGTTTCTCTAACAGGCCAATCCATCTACCTTGAGTATATATTGATTTTCTGAGAAGAAGACATTCTCCTCGCCATCCTTTAGCTTCAACAATATGCTATTCCCTTTTAGATTGGTGTTCTATATTCACTATACGAAACTTCTTGCAGTTGTGGATTAGTAGGCCTCTGACCTGGCACTAATATTTCAATTCAATTCTTCTTGCTTTTGTGTTGACCATCCCCTCCTGGGTAATGTCTACACTCTAGCTTCAATTCTCTCTTGATGTTGCCGCTTTTGTGTTATTTAACAACGACAGGCCAAGGGAGGTCTACTACCAACTCTTTGCCTGGAATTTTGGTAGGGAAAACTTTGTCGACATTCAGAGGCAGGGTTTTGATGCCGCTGAACTCCTACTCATTTTGAGCCTGCCTGCTTTCCTTTGGGAAAGTTCCTTAAGCACTATGTTCATGCCTTTGTTATTTGATTCTCAGTCCTTTGGATGATGATAGCATGATCTTTCAACATTGATAAGCTAAGTAGTGCCCCACCATCATGGCGGCGATTGATCATGAAGATCATTATATATCTGATTTGATTTACTTTTCGCATTCCATTCTGTAACCTATTGTTTCATTTCTCCCAACAACTGATATTCCTACTTCTTGTCGAGTGGGTTCCTTGCGAGCACTTAATCCCCTATTTCATTAGTGTCTTTCTTTTGAAACCCTATTTGTCAAGCTGTTGCATTATATTAGAGAATGCTCTTGATGCTTGTTAGGGAAAATTTTAGGGGCTAATGTTTGCCACTTGATCAATGTTTCCAAAAAAGTTCATCACCGCCCAAATATTTAGAGGATAAATCATTTGAGGTTAAAAAATCTTTGATATTTTTATAAATTGTATAAGATACTTCGAATCTTTAAAAAATTTATGAAAGGATTGCCAAATGTTTACAAGCCCAAATATTTAGAGGATAAATCATTTGAGGTTAAAAATCCGTTGATATTTTTATAAATTGTATAAGATCCTTAGAATCTTTAAAAAGTTTATGAAAGGTTTGCCAAATGTTTACAATTGTTGTTTTGAGAAATATAAAAATTTGTCAAAGGTTTCTAGTTCTACACTACAAGAAAATTATGGATCCATTCAAATTTTCCATGATGCTTTATTTTGTTTATAAATAAAGTGAATGGATTTTCATGTGGAGGCTCAACCATAATTTTATTTAATCAAGGCATTATTTTTTCCCAGGGAAAAAATCGAACTTTTAATTGCTGTGACAAAAAGTTACATTGTATATGCTGTTACGAATTCAGATGACTGTATGATTTTCAATTATAGAGTTGCTGAGATGTTATTTGAAGGTTTCTCCTTCTACCATCTCGCTTGTCTGACATTGAATTGCTGATCAATTTTGAAACCATGGGCCTCCTCAGAGAGGAAAACAGCCCCATTTGATCAGCTTTCTGAGCAAATAATCAAGGCATTATTACTAGATAGTATTAAAAATATATGAAAACATTCATGATCCTTAGGATGTGGTGGTTTCATGTAATTGCCACACAATTAGACAATTTAGAGAATACCACCATTCAAGAAACAATTAAGAGGAATCCAACAACTTCTATAATGGAAACATTATTTGCGAAATGGTCCTTTTTAATATTAAGTTTGTGTAGATTATGATTTGATTTGATGTGCATCTCTCTTTCTAGTCCAAATTATTGCAAGGAATAGAATATTGTCCTAAATATGAAGCCCAAAATGAATGAATTAAGAATATCGGATGTAAAAGAGCTACCGAAAAGGGAAGCTAAAACTGAAACAAATAGGGTATTTATTAGTTTATTGCCAGAAACATAGAAGATGATGGGAATATAAATTGTAGTAATGGAATCTATTAAGTTGCAATCCATGTTCCTTTGGGCATATTGGAGTGGATAAAGTATGAAGTTCTTATGTGATGATGAAATATGGAGTACTTGAGATGTTGGGGTATTGGAGATTCTCATTGCCGCTATCATGTGACTTTATGAGACAATTCTTGGTGGCATTTGTACAACACACAGATTATCTGATTTTGTTAGGAACACTATTCAAATGAAGCGGGGGTGTCTTCTCTCTCCCACGTTATTCAAGATCTAGAGAGACAAGTCGGAGGGTTTTTTTTCATGAGTGCATCCAAACTAGGGATGAATGTCTCCTCCATCATGTCTCTATCTCCATATTCCTATTTGTCGATGATTATTGGCGTCCACTTTTGAGGGTCTACAAGGACAGTTGGATCCTCTTGCAATGTTTTGTGACCTTTGAGAGTTGATGATCAACCTTGAAGAAGTCCCTTTTAGGGTTCCATTTTACTTCAAAGGGTTGGAGGGTGAGATTACTAGTACATACACATGTGGGGATTTAGTTTTTATGGCCTAGGTTTGGGTTGAGATAGGATCCCTTCTAAAGAGAGCACAATGTTTGTATTGAGAGATTCTTGTTCCCTTTAGTCAACTAGTATGTTGATAGACCGACTTCCCTTTTTCAAGTAACCTGGATGGCCCTAGTCACATCTTGCCCAATAAAAAAGAGATGAATGTGATTTTTAGAAAGGATATTTACATGTAGTATGTCTCGGTCACTTGGATTGACCCCATTGGGGGTTCAAGACCCAAGATGGCTTTTTGTGTAGAGCACTTCCTAGAGATTAGAGATGGTGCCACAATGTAGTCCCCTTACTTGTTTTGACATTGGATGCATGGACTTAAGATCCCCCAATGCCAATTCTAAGTGGGTTCTCACTAGCTTCAAGTGGAAGCTGAGCACTAGATGTAACAAGAGGATTGAGTATGCCTAATTTTCCATTTATAGGAGAAAGAGAGGAGCACTTTATTGTTTGAAGTCCCCATTACTATGAGATAAGTGGTTGGTTCCATTGCTTATTTAGGGAGTTCCATAACTCCCTCTTCGAGTTCTTCCGGTACTTTGATTTCGGTGCCTGGCCTTATACTTGGGACATACCTTTAGTCCCAAATCTTACAATTGTAGCCCCTTCTCTCAACAAAGAACTATTCAAGGGATCACAATTTTCTTCCCAGTGCTCCCTGATAGGAAGCTTTGAGAGGTAGACCCTTGAGGAGTTGTTGTATGGGACGTCAAGATAAATCACACTAGATTTTAAGGCAACAACCTTTACCAACACTTGGTAGAGAGCCATCTCTTCCAAAGAGAGGGACATCCCCTCTCTAGATCCATCTCTATGGCTAGGTTTTATATAGAGTTTCTTTCTTTTGGATTCAAATAATAGGAGATCTTCCCTTTCAACTTTAGAGGAGGACCCCTTGCCCCTTAGTTCGATGTTTGACATTTATAGCATTAAGGCTTTTCCCCTTGTACTTGGCTCCATAGCATTCTATTTTTGCATTTTAGCATTGGGAAAATCATGCTTAAATTTTAGGGTAGTATTAATTCTTTCTTTTCTAGGAGTGGCCTTTGCACTCCCACTTTGTACCACCAATGATGTACTAAACAATCTTGTTGACCTACTCTTGGTCGTTTGTTGGACGTTAATAAACTTATCTTGCCTATTGTTGAAGGAAATGTAACTAGGTTTGGTCTTCATAAATGTACTTTTGATATTTGTATTTATTCAAGAAAAGAAATATTATTTTTATAATATATGTCAATGAGTTTCTTGCTCATTGAAAAAGTCTAGCACATATTAAAGTGCTATAGGTGAGCCAAATAGTCAAAAGAAAATGTTGAAGACCTTAAGGGCATGTTACACCATGTATGTTTATGTATTAGAATCAAGAGAATACCTCCAAGCAAAGTCAACAAGTCTCCTCCATGCAACGATACCTACAAAGAAGCAATCCGATTTAAATAAGTCAAGTCGGCCTGCAATCTTCGAGTCAACCTTTAAGTCAGCCTAAAGGAGGGACATACCTCTATATATAGAGGCTGTCCACTCCCTCAAAAGACAAAACAATCCTCTATGAAATTAGTGAAGTGAAGGGACTAGAAGAAGGTGGAAAAGAGCGAAGGAAAAGGGTCTCCAAGTGTAACAAGGAAGAAGGGTACATAACCGAGTTTAAAGGGACCGTTTCTAGGGCAGCTGCAGTCACATGTGCGAGGAAAGGGAAGGTTGCTTGCGATCATATCAACACCACCTTTCACATTGTTTGGTCTAGAAATATAGACCTAAAGGACCTCTCACTCAAGCGAAGGACCAAGGAAGAAAAGTGAAGGTAATAGGACTGTTCTAAAGCCTATTACAATCACACGTGCGAGGAGAAGGAGGCTGTCTTTGTTGTCATAACAACCCTCCCATGACAGTCATAACAAGTTCGTTGGTTGGTGAAGAGAAGGAAGGGATCATCATAAGGGAAGGGTCTCATCAAAGGTATGTCTTCTAGAGCAAGTATAACAAGACTTCAAACATTTGAAAGAAGAACGAAGTGCTAGAAGAAGAAGTGTCGAGAAACAAAGTGCAGAAAGGAGGAAGGACTTGACTTGTGCTTGGAGGATATTCTTGTCAAGGGTCTAGGGTTTGGCATTGATCAATAAGAAGCTTCAATAAGAGAAACTTACTAAAGGGTTTTCCTCTCAAGAGAAGAGAGGTTTTGGCCTTGGCAAAGATCCAACATCTTGTGTTCTTGTTCTTATGTTTTTGGTAGCAGTTTGATGAAGTACACACACATCCATTAATAATAATAAGAAGAAGATTAAGCTAACAATAAAAGTGAAAAGACTCCACAAATTGTTATCAAGTTAAGAAGAATCATACTAAACCCAATTGCCCTAGATTCTTCAACACCTATTACTCCAATCTCTCCAAAAACAAACCATTTGCACCTTCAATGCTTGTACATTACACAAAAGAATGAGAGAATACAAATAGGAGATAGATAAAATAGCAGTCTCCAAGAATAGTGCCCCTCTTTTGAAAGAAAAGAATGTTCATGATGAAACTACTCCAAAAGTTCACCTTCCTTCCATGATTGCCACTTGCAAGACAAAATGTACTTGTATATGGCTATTTTTTTAATTTAGTTTTTTCATGCCTAAAATATGCCCTATTAATTTCCCAAGTTGAGAATCCCCTAAAACTAAGTCTGAAATTATAAAAATGAGTGTGGTGGGCTAGGATAAATTTAGGAAAGGAACATTCAAAAATAACAATTAATGTCAACCACATCACAATTAACAACCTCCTCACATGCTAATTATATCAATCTCAAAACTTAGTATGTGGCTTCCCAAGAGGGCAAGTAGGATTTTAGGCTTAGAATAACAATTAACAATGTTCAAGGAAGATGTGATGAAGTTATCAAGGAGGCTTCACAATTAAAGATCATATGAGAACCTCTTAAGGCCTATAACATCCCAAAATAGTAAGTAAACTCAATCTAGGCCCAAAAAGTACCCTCTCAACCATTCCAAAATGCAACCAGTCCTTTGAATTTCAAAGTGCTTGGAATAGCTTGAAATTTGACAATAATGTTGTATGCAATACTAGTTATCCAATGGTGTAGTCACCTTGCTAAAAATAACATCACCTAGGAACTAAAACTTGAACAATATACATATCTCCCAACCAAGTCCCTAAATATTGAATCTTCCAATCAATAGCTTCTCTTATATTTGTTTCAAATTTGAGCTTCATGCACATCTCCCCAAATGGTATTACTGTCGCACAGAATGTCTAGTCACCGTGACAAAGACTCAGATCGGGGGCTATCACCCTGATCCCCAATCTCTCCGTTTAAGCTGTCTCCCAACATCAGACTAAGGGGGGGTGGACCCTACGAAATTGGAATGAAGGATGACTAGTTGGAAATCAACCAATTCGGGAGACACAGCTGAGTACCCAAATACTTGTTTTGGATCTAGAAAGACTTTAATGATTGATTTGATTTAGAGGATTGATACCATTGCCTTTTGGAGTCAATTATCTTGCTAAGAAATTTAGGACCAAGTACAGGATGGACAACTGCTGCAAGGGAAATGTTATTATGAGATGAGATGCAAGATGTGATTAGAAAAGGGAAGAGTGAGTAGTCTTTGAGGTAAGATCGTTTATAAGTAAATAATGCCTCTTAACTAAAGATCACTGATATGCCAAGATAACCATAAACCAATGATATTAATGTCAAGAGAATTAGAGAGTTAAATCATTTACCCAATCTATATTCAATGACAATTCTTCAAGATCAACACTCTCCTTAGGATTTTTCCAAGATAATGCCAATGATTCCTCAATTCCAATTATTAAAAAAGAATGAGATCCAATTATATCGATAAGCCTTCAAATTAGATTTTTTCAAGTGCTAATGTAAAGTTATCATTCACAAATAGATATTAGTGATGAAACAAAAATGACAATAATACCAAGGCATATATATCAATATCCAATCAGTGAGTTATTGCGCATGCAATTCAGATCCAGAACTTAGATTTTAATGCCAATAACCATACCAAGCCTTACTAATATGAAAACAGTCACCTTCAAGCACTATATTTTCAGAGATTACACTTAGGACAACAGTAAGTTTTCTTATGACAACAATAGGTTTCAGATGCCAATAATTGAAATACCTCACAAATGCAAACAATTTCTTTTCTCAGCCTAATAAAAGCATTTAGATTACTATTTAGGACAACAGTGAAGTAAACCAATGCCAATTATTTTAAATAATCCCAACTCGATTATCTCTTAGACAATATGAAGTGCAAATCGCCGTTTTAAATCAGATTTTGAGAAATATGACAGTCACCACAAATCATGGATTTATATCAGTGATGTTGTTTGTTAAATGCTACTGTTTTAAATTTATTTGCTTAATATATAAGACAGTGAAAGAAATAGAGGTTAGGAAGCTAAACCTGAGGCCATAGGCCTTGAAGCTACTTGCCCAAATGATGTATCTCCTGAAACACAAGTTTTATCTACACTTCTCTGCAAAAATTGACGATGTATCAACCCAGAAATTACTTCTCTCCACAGTGATGAGCTTGAGCTAAGACAACAGAGAAAAGAGGCTCAATGAGGCATATCTGGGGGCTGGAAGGAAAGGAAGGTTGCAGCAAAGGCTTTAAAGGGCAGCGTTAGGCAAACAGGTGAGGTTACAAGGGAGGAAGGTGCTGTGGTAAGCCTCAAGGGCTGCTATAGAAGGCTGCGTTAAGCCTTAGACAACAATGTGAGGGTAAAGACAAGGATGCCAGCGGGGCTGAGGAAAGGAGAAGGGTGGGATGCTGCAAAAGCTGAAAGGGATTGCGACAGAGGAAGATAAGAGACAACACTTGAGGAGATAGAGGCTGCTACAAGCAACATTAAAGGTATGAAGGGGCATCAGAGGAGGAAAAATGGTTTCAGGGCTGTGGTGAAGCTACAACAAAAGAGGCCAAGGTTTGCAGGGCAGAGGTGAAGGGGAAAAAGACCACGACAAGCAAAACGCTGAGCCGAGGAGCAGCTAGGAAAGGGCCACGACAGGCAGAGAGCTAGGGGTTGTCTCAAGCCTTAACAAATTCAAAATTTTGCCCAATTTCTTTTTGAATTCCGAACTGAGATATTTCTGCCTTCATTCTTTCTCCAATAATTTCTTCAAAACCTTAGATCTGAATGCTTCAATGAAAGATCTAATCATTTTTTAACCCTGCAAACAAATTTTGAGCCCAGATCTTGCCCTCTAGGGTCTAGATCTAGCTCAGATCTGAAGATCTCCTTGGCTGATTTCTCAGATCTATTCCTGCACAAGTAAAAAGAGAAAAACCCAACACCCAATATGTACAAAAATAGAGAAAATCCCAAATCCCCAAGTGTTAAAATTCAAAATTATGTTACAAATCTTCAAATTTACAAAAGTAAGTTACAAATATATACAAATAATTTACATATCTATCGGATCTGAGGAGTATGAGTCCAACTATGTTCCGAGATTTGTAGATCTAAAGCTCTTTTTAGCCAGATCTAGCCATTTAGCACAATTTTTAAGAGAGATTATTTTAAAGGAGGTACTAGCCCAGAAAACCCTGCAAAAGAAGCTTCGCTAGATAATCCCGAGGTTTCAATCAAGTGAAGTCTTCAGATGGTTTGGGAGTCGGCTGGTCCAACTGAGGACTCAAACGCCCAATTTTTAAAGTACGAATGATTTTTGCAAACACTAGATCAAATTGTCAGATCGATAAAGATATAAACTAACAATATAATCTTCAAGAATTAGAGATACTTGCTAATTCAATCAAATTAAAATTGTTACCTTAGATCCAATAAACTAAGCAAAATACCCGTGCGATATATTATTCCACGAAAGCTATAAATCGACAATTTATAAATAATATTCAGCAGAACATTAAAAACAATATTATCATAAGACACAGAAGAGGAACACCACCATCAATGAAAACCCCAAAGACTTTTGCATTATATTATTCCAGAAATATTACAAGAGAGCTTCGAGAGCAAGTACACGATCTAAAAGATTGGATGATTCGAATGACAAGTGACCTCTAATTTATAAATTAATTCTCCAACGATTAGTTGGCTTGATCTCCGTCAAAGTAATTTCGACCGTTGAAAAATATTTAATTATCTTTTAATCTCATCTGTTGAAGTTATTTTATTTTTGATAAAATTCGAATTTTTGAGTTGATTTCCTAAAAAAATTGACTTTGACTTAACTACCAAGGCCCAAGGGTCCAAAATCTCTTGAAATTTTCAATATTCCCTTGGTCGGGGACCTCCATAAGTTAATTTCTCTAAGACCCACGAATTTTTTAATTTGGAGAATTATTTTTTCCTAGGACATAAAATTAATTAAATTTCTGGCTTAGGATTTTAATTAATTTTTGTCAAAAAATTTAATTAATTGATCATGAGGGGGTTAATAATTTTTCCAACCCTCAAATATTTTAGCCACGGTGTCTAACTATGAGGGACCATGCACTAAAATTATTTTTACATAAAGATATTACATTTTAATACATGAAGGGGGAAAACTCGTTTGTTATAGACCCTCATTATTTTACCCAATTCTGTGACTTAAATATAATCTAGTAGACAAAGTGATTTGTAATAAAATAATTTATCCAATTAGCTAAAATTATTCCCAAATCACCTTTACAAAGACTCGATCTGAAAACATTAGGACTCACCTAAGATCTTGACGATAAAATCCATCCTAGCTTTGGGGTGAGGTTGGAGGGAAAAACTCTGTCGATCATTTGTGTCTAGAAACACAGATGAATCCGTGAGACGAAAAACCTCCTAGGATGAAAATCAACATCAAAAAAATAGGTTTACCTAGGTTGTTACATACAGATATGGTCTTACTAAGATTATTTACATTACAAACATGCAGAATGGGTTTACAAATTTAAACAATGATGACTGAAGATGATGAAATCTGCATGATCTCACTCTTCAATCATGATGGAATCTTCTTGCAAAATGTATACTGCTATAGGGTAGTTGACGCAGAGTGGTCAACAGGTATCAAAACTATGATTAGATCTCGAAAAATGTAAGTTTGCGAATGTTGAAAACTGGGGCAACTATGGAACGAATTTTCCATGTGAAACCTTAGTACCCCAAAGGAAAGCCCATCTTGCCCCAAGAAGAATGCAATTTGGATAAAAGGAAAATATTATTGGTTGATGTGAAATCTAGTTGGGCAAACAATTATTAAAGAAAATATATTTGAAAGGAAATTTAAATTTTGTGTTTTCCCTCCAAGTTACATGGTCAGCCTCATAGAAACTTATGTCGGCTCCCATGTAAAAAGCCACGTCACAAATCGAGTATATATAGCCAATCATTGTGGCTCAAGCAATTCAGATCTAAGGGTCATACATCTCCATAGTTCGTAGGTCTCTGATGCTCACATTACAATTTCAGAGGCTCCTATCTATTCTGTGATGGCTCACTTCTTTTTTGTGGCTCGAATTAATACACAATGGCTCATGGCTCTCATATTTTACACAACAACAGTGGCTCGCTTTGATGGCTTGTGTTATACTCAACAATGGCTTGCTTTGTTGGCTAGTATTATATTCAACAATGGTTCGCATGACTCGAATTCATTTCTACAGCTCACTCAACCTTGAGGCTCGCTCTTCCATTATAGTGATTCTATGGTTCGCGTTTTCTTTGTGGCTCAACTAATTTTTTTGTGGTTCACATTCTTTGTGACTTGCTATTTCTCTGAGGCTCGCTTTGTTATACTTGTGGATCACACTTTTTACAAAGGCTCGGATTTGTAGTGGCTCGTTCCCATGGCTCGTTCCCATGGCTCACATACCTTATTGTATGGTTCGTATTGCTCTCACAATGACTCACATCTCTTTGTGGTTCGTATCACTCTCATAGTGGCTCACATTTCTCTGTGGTTCGTATGTTTTTTTTTTTTTGAAGAAAAATCATAATTTTATTCAACCTAAAAATCAAGGAACAAATTTACATTGTAGATGCTCGCAAGCATTCCACCATATCAGCCTTGCAACTGATACATCAAAGAAAAAACAAAAAAAAATTACAAAATATACATGGTTAAGAGTGATAGTAATCATTTAATTTTTCTTTTTCTTTGCTTTTTCTCCACCTTTTGCCATACTCTGTGACCCAGAGCAGACAATACTATTGCTAGTTCACTGTTGTTTGTCCGTGGGAGGACCTCTTTATCTGAGTTCAAACTCTTCGATAAATGTGGTCTCTTAATGCCACTTGAGTCCTTTCCCATTGACATCCCCACTTTCTGTTGATCTAGTGCCATGATTTCTGTAGATTCTGTAACCTTCTGAGTTGTGACCATTGATATGGAATTGCCCCCTTCTTTAACAATTGATTTGCTATCAGAAGGAGGTTGAAGTTCAGAGTATGGTTGATTTTCTTCATCCTCTCCTTTCTCATCTTCTGAGCTATCAAGGAACTACCATCCCCTTGGCTTGGGGGTTTGCCTCCTCTTCCTTTTTGGTGCCTTCCTTGCTATAGGGCAAGAGTTCTGCAAATGACCTGTCTGAAAGCAAGTTTGGCACCTGAATGTCGTATTCTCGTAGTCTAACACCTGTGTCCATTGAAAATTTTCATGTTTTAACAGAATATGGTCAGGGAGACCTTTGCTTAGGTCGATCTCTACACATATGTTGGCAAAGGTAAAAATACCTTTCGAGGTCCGTCCAAATTTATTTTTTTAGAATTTTCCAGGATATTACTGATGTCCTGTAGAACCTTAGAGTTCTAGAAATGGAGTGGGAGGTTTGGGAGCCTTACCCACACTGGCATCATCGTTACCACCATATTCTTTGCATTAAACCCTGGGAACCATGGGGTAACAAAGAGGACCGCCCTACCCCAGAACCAAGGGCCGTCTTTTAGAACATTTTCCATGTCTTGCTTGTTCTCAATTTGCACAATAAAAAACCCTTTGGAACACAAACATGTATTGCATTTTGTAGTCCATGAAGAGTGTACCCACTCGTATAGATGTTTTGTTTTGGCCAAAGCCATTGAAATGAAATATTACTACTGTGGATTGAAGATCATCATGATAAGATTTTACCTCAGGGATTTTGATGACCATTTCTGGAAACTTGTCCATTTGTTCTACAATGTACAATCCTGGCATATTTTGAGATTGTTCTACTTGTGTGGCAACCTTTCCTTTGAACACATCTTTGAACAATGTTGCTCCATTTTGATTTGGGGTTTTTGGACCCTCCCCGCAACCTCAGATTTAAGATTATTGTTGAAACTTTAGTAACAACATAAAATTCCAGCCACTGATTATCTTTGAGTACTTTCCCTGCATATTCCAAAACCTAGGACGAAACTGGGATACCTAGACTCTTCTGGATCATCTGCTTCAAATTTCTAACTAGATCCAGACCCCTGATCCAAAGATCAGTTGTCTGGCCACTGGGATTTTTAATAAAAATATGGAAATGATTATCTTTGTCGTATGATCTCACCTGATTTGGTATGGATCCATCCAGATCTGATATAGATCGGGCCAAATCTGATGAAAATTGGCCCAGAAAATGAAGTTCAGGTTACTAGTTATACTTAACCTCTTCTGTTGTTGTGCATGCCAAAGAAGAACGACCCCCTTCCCGTTCTACGATTTGATAATGGCCCTCCATCTTTGTCTTTGGCTGAAGACCCTCGCAACCTGTCAAATTCTCTAGTGAAGACCTCTCTATCAAGGCCCTTTCACTCCAAATCCTTGCAATAGCCATGCTTCATGGGGAGAGAGGGTCTTGTGAGATTATGTAGGTCCTCGCTGCACATCCTTGTCACGAAACGACACAACTCATTCACTAGCCTATCAAACTTTACCTCCCAGCCCGAAGATCGACAACTGCCAAACACGACCAAGCAATTTTTTTGAGCTTTTGACTATGCAATCTCTTCCATTCTCCATGTCTTCCAGTCTAAGTATCCTCGTGCATATTTTAAAACGCCAACAATCACACATTGTCTAACAGATCCCACAACAATCCGTCTTCTTGAGCCATTTGACCATCTAATATTGAGTTCTCCAGGTTCTGCTTCGTGGATGACAATCAGATTTGCAGCAAACAAGCTTAGAACCCTAGCCCTGCTCTGGATTGCCATCACTCCCCCAATGTTTAATCAACAACAATATCAAAGGTAGTATCTCTTTGTGGTTCATATTGCTCACAGTGGCTGCAATTATTTATAGTGACTCACATTTGATATTCAGTGGCTCGCTATTTTGCTTTCATTATCTGTGACTTGAAATTCTCTGTAACTCGCTTCTATATATATCTCACTTATAATTCTTTGTGGCCCATTATATCATCTCTGCTTGGATCTATTCTCCATGGTTCAAATTGTTATTCTTTGTGATGGTTGTTTATGGAAATTCTTATGATTACGATGTATGGCACAATAACCTTGATGTATGTTAATAATCTATATGACAGTGAGTAAGTAACCTTGTTGACAGTGATTTAGAGGTATATGATTAGTGACTTGGACACTCTCATAAGAAGTGACTGAGAGGAATGTGACAATACCTTTGATATGGCAGTATTCTTTGCAGTGACATTGACATAACAGTAAACCTTGATATGACAATAACCTCTGATATGACAGTAACCCTTGATAAGACATTGACCCTTGATATGGTAGAAACCTGGTATGGTAGCGACCTTTGGTGTGAAAGTGACCTAATGATAATGACAGTGACCTGAAGTTAGTATGACAATGACAGTATATGGACAGGGATGTATGACAACTCATATGACAGTGATATACATGGCATGGTATGACAGTGCAGTGAAGTATGACTTGACATGACAATGATGTATGATTGGACATGACAATGATGCATGATAAAGATGATATGATAGTGATGGCAGAACCCTATGGTTTGTAAGTCTCTGAGGTTCGCATTACAATTTCAGAGGCTCGCATCTATTCTGTGATGGCTCACTTCTTTTCTGTGGCTCAAATTAATACACAACTGCTCGTGGCTCTCATATTCTACACAACAACAATGGCTTGCTTTAGTGGCTCATTTTATATTCAACAGTGGCTCGCATGATTCGTATTCATTTTTATAGCTTGCTCAACTTTGACATTCACACATCCATTACAGTGATTCTATGGCTCGACAAATTTTCTGTGGTTCACATTCTTTGTGACTTGCTATTTCTCTAAGGATCACTTTGTTATACCTGTGGATCACACTCTGTATAAAGGCTCAGATCTGTAGTGGCTCATTCCTGTGGCTTGCATACCTTACTGTATGGTTTGTATTGCTCTCATAATGACTTGCATCTCTCTGTGTGGATCACATGATTCACATCTCTCTGTGGTTAGTATCGCCCTCACAACGACTCACATTATTTATAGTGACTCGCATTTGATATTCAGTGGCTCGATATTTTGCTTTCATTATTTGTGACTTGAAATTCTCAGTGGCTCGCTTCTATATATATCTCGCTTACAATTATCTCTGGCTCGTTCTATCATCTGTGCTTGGATCTATTCTCCATGGTTCAAATCGTTATTCTTTGAGATGGTTGTTCGTGGAAATTTTCACGATTAATGTATGGCACAATAACCTTGATGTATGTTAATAATCTATATCACAGTAAGTCAGTAATATATGACAGTGAGTAACCTTGTTGACAGTGATTTATAGGTATATGACAGTGACTTGGATACTCTTATAAGAAGTGACTAAGAGGCATGTGACACTACCTTTTATATGGAAGTATTCTTTGTAGTAACGTTGACATAATAGTAAACCTTGATATGACAGTGACCCTTTGATAAGACATTAACCCTTGATATTGCAAAAACCTAGTATGGAAGTTATCTTTGGTATGAAAGTGGCCTAATGATAATGACAATGACCTCAAGTTAGTATGACAGTCGCAGTATATGGAGAGGGATGTATGGCAGCTCATAGGACAGTGATATACATGGCATGGTATGACAGTGCAGTGAAGTATGACTTGACATAACAATGATGTATGATTGGACATGACAATGATGCATGATAAAGATGATATGACGGTGATGGCAGAACCTCTATAATGAAGTATGATAGTGACAATGTTATGACAATATGATATTGTTTGTTGTTGGATTGGCCCTAGGTGGCCTAATGTAATTGATGATGATGTCTCATGATATTTGTACTTTTTATCTCAGCTGAACATTTGATGAATATCTAATAGAAGAAGAATGTGGTTGGGTTTTCCCCCTTGTGGGGTTTTGCCCTAGTGTCTGACCTAAATCCTAGTGTCTATATTGTGCATGCTTTTCTTCTATTGTTTTTTAGTGTTTCAATACATTGTTGATGTTATTGTTCAATCTACATAATTGTTAATGATGATTTGATGTTATGGGTTGAATGTTATATGAAAATGTTGAAAAATTTGAAAATACAATTATCTACAACAGAGAACAATCCAACCCTAAAAATTAATATGGTATCAGAACTAGGTTGAAGAAAAGTCATTGAGATCACCCCTGTGAAGACACCTATGATTGAGTTCATGATCAAAGCAGAGTGAAAGGTATGAAGATGGCAAAGACCTAAAAGAATTCTAGGGTTTGAAGGAAAACCTAGGAAGCTTTTGTTCTTGCAAATAGAAGCCAGGGTGTGGGAGAAACCATAGGAGTGGCCTTGATATGGGAAGGGCCTGGTATGATTCAGAATTTCTTTATATGATATGATCAATGAGAAGTTATTAAGTTATTTGGGACAGATTCAGAGAAACCCTAGGAGAGGGTATGATGCAAGATCCAGTGGTCATCAATAGTTGAGCTTAGCTACTGATGAAGGAAATTAAGGATACAGGTGGTGTTCAAGATTGCACATTTTGTCTAAAGATGACATTTTCATATGGTTGATGGACCGTGGTGACTCATGGAGACAGGATCAGGAAGGAGCTGATAACTTCCTACAATCCTCATGAAATATAAGTACTTTCAAGACTTATGCTATTTTTTTGCTCTTATTTAGATTTATCGTTTTAGATTGTTTATTCTTCCTGCATGAATATTTGAATGATTCTTTCACTAACTTCTTGGATGAGGATGTGATCAAGGAAAGCAGATCCAGAGGATCATTAGGATGCAGAATAATGTAGGAAGAGTAAGCTCCAAGAGGGAGCTAGTGCAAGAAGAGTAAACTCCAAGAGGGAGCTGGCATAGGATAATGAATAAGCCACTCCCTTATCTAGAAAAAGGATGACAATCCTGTGTCATCATCAGGTACACTTTAATTTTGTTTATTTATTTTTCTATTATTGTTCTTGCTCTTGTCCTAAGGTTAGCAGGTACAATAGATAAATGTAAATTGAGATTGAGAAGGATGCAGAGCCATCCCATGATTAGAGTGGCACTTGAAGGATGGACAAGAGATTAGACCTTGAAGGAAGAATCCTAGCCCCCCAAGTTGATATCTCTGATTGAAGAAGCTTCCTATTCAGAGGGAGTAGATTGTCAGGTTGAATGTAATAATCTGATGAGATGATGAGAGTTATATATCCTTCATGCAAGGACCATTTTAGATGACACGATGCAGCAGTGTCAGATGCCTCCATGATATTAAGTTCAACAATGATAAGGAAGATGCTCTCAAAGGAAGAGGACTGTGATGAGATCCTAGC
Organism: Pinus tabuliformis; assembly: GCA_031772625.1. Lineage (NCBI taxonomy): Eukaryota > Viridiplantae > Streptophyta > Pinopsida > Pinales > Pinaceae > Pinus > Pinus tabuliformis. Next base: position 262,499,996 of record CM062807.1, read on the forward strand.
ATCGTTGTCGGATGCACTATTATTAGATGTATGAAAAGTTGGTTTTCTCCGTGACATTTAAGAAGTAGTATACTTAGAGTCACCTCAGAGCTTTGAGGTGCATGAGTAAGAGACTTATGATTTCATATTGAAACAAGTCCTCTAGGATGATGGATATTTGATGCAAAATCCAACCTCTCTTCACGATTGAAAGTATGTCTTTGATATTTGGTTTTATATGTTGACAATTTATTTCTAACAAGATCAGATCATCTTAGTGTTCAACGACATAGGGAGCTGATCTCTGAGCCCAGATAGTCAACTATTTGAGACCATATATGTAACAAAGAGATGATGAGGGCTTCCTTGTTAAGAGAAGTATGATGTCAGAGACTTTGGTATTATAAATATCTTTGAAGCAGTAGAGAGAGACTCCTCTTCAGATTCAGATTTTATGGATCCCATGATGAGCTGACAGTCAGATGAATTCTTGCTTTGCAACATGAGCCAGATAGAGCCTAGATATGTATATTGGGTTGCTAAACGTGTGCTAATATTTCTACATGAAACTATTAATCATGAACTGAGACATTGCCAAAAACTTGATGGATACACCGATGCTCACTGAGATTGAAAATGTTGTTGACAGGAAAAACACATCTGGGTGTTGCCGTGATTTCCTGGATGAGTTGGGAACAAAAGTCTATTGATTTGAGTATGGTCAAGGTAGAGGAAATTGCTGCTAGCTTGGCTCGCTGTGAGATAGTGTGATTGAGAAAAATCTTTGGAGAGTTGTTGGAGCATGTGTTGGACATGACTGTGATATACTGCGATAATATGAGTGGGATTGACTTTCAAAGAATCTCGTGTTCCATGACAGGTCCAAGCATATTGAGATCAGATATCACTATATCCGGGATATGGTGTAGAGAGGTGCAGTAAGACTCCATCACATTTCGACTGACGAGCAGATAACAAACATTCTTACATAGCCTTTGCCAAGAGGGAAATTCTTGGTCTTCATAGAGCAGCTTGGATTGATGGATGTGACCCTTTCGGGAAGTGGTCACGGCTGATCATGAACACTAAACTATGGTCTTCCCCCTTGTTTGAGCTCCCAGGAGGGAATGGAGTTGGAGAAGTCCTAGGGTTGAGGGAACTCTACACTATAGGGTTGGAGGATCTTTTTTTTTTGATAAGTTGATCTCCCCTATCACGTTTGGAACTTATCGAAGTATACCTCAATATGCATCCTACCTACTAGCTAGGCTTGTTGGGATTGCCACTCATTTGGCCAATGAGTTAGGAGATTACTTAGGTTGGAGGAGCTTTAAGCATGGTGGGTGCATTTGGTAAATTGATCTCCTAAGTCCAGGATAGATGGTGTTCAAACCACTTGATCATGTTGGATATGACATAATAGGGTTTGGAGGATCTTTACCACTTGTGGCAAATTGATCTCCCCTATGGTCAATGAGGATCAAGTTGGGTGACATAGGGTTTAGGGATCTTTGTCACTTATGACAAATCAATCTCTCCTATTGTTGAAGATATAGGGTTTGGAGGATCTTTACTCTAATGGTAAATTTATCTCCCCTATTATCTGGATGGGTTTTTCAATCAACCGGTTGGACATAGGGTTTGGAGGTATATGACAATGACTTGGATACTCTTATATGAAGTGACTAGGAGGCATGCGACAATACCTTTGATATGGCAGTATTCTTTGCAATAATGTTGGCATAGCAGTAAACCTTGATATGACAATAACCCTTGATATGGCAGAAACCTAGTATGCCATTGACCTTTGGTATGAAAGTGACCTAATGATAATGACAATGACCTCAAGTCAGTATGACAGTGGCAGTATATGGACAAGGATGTATAGCAACTCATATGACAGTGATATACATAGCATGGTATGATAATGCAGTAATGTATGACTTGACATGACAGTAATGTATGATTGGACATGGCAATGATGTATGACTAGACATGACAATGATGTATGATAAAGATGATATGGCAATGATGGCAGAACCTCTATAGTGAAGTATGATAGTGAACCTCTATAGTGAAGTATGATAGTGACAATGTTCTTATGACAATATGATATGGTCTGTTGTTGGATTGGCCCTAGGTGGCCTAATGTAATTGATGATGATGTCTCATGATATTTGTACTTTGTGTCTCAGTTGAACCTTTGATGATTATCTAATAGAAGAAGAATTTGGTTGGGTTTTCCCCCTTGTGGGGTTTTGCCCTGGTCTCTGAACTAAATCTTGGTGTCTTTATTGTGTATGCTTTTCCTCCGTTGTTCTCTAGTGTTCCGCTGCATTGTTGATGTTATTGTTCTCTCTACATAATTGTTAATGATGATTTGATGTTATGGGGTGAATGTTATATGAAAATGTTGAAAAAGTTGAAAATACTATTGTCTACAACAGAGAACAATCTAGCCCTAAAAATTAACAACAAAAACCAAGCTAATCATACCCATTAACATTTTTTGACCTCATGTACTTCCTTTGAATATTGCATTGGAATTGTAAGTATGGGGCACCTGCTCTATTGAAAGCTCTCGACATTAGAAATACTTGTGTATATGTTGACTTGTTCAAGAACTTGTCAATCTTAGAATAAAAAAGCACATGACCATGTGCCAAAATCTAAAAAGGTACTCATTATTAATTGAAGTTAGAGAAGGAAGGGTTTTACTAAATTTAGAAGTGCACTAAATTTGGAATAAGAACCTGCATGTGAAGCTAAGGCGTAGTCTTACATTATCTTAGTGTTGACTTGGGAAAATTCTCCAATTTTCCTATAGTCAAAAATAGTAAATCAAACTCAGCATGCATGGAGATTTTATCTCAATTTGACTCAGTGAGGCAGTTTGACTCGAGTTCAAGAGGGCAGTTTGCTTGAGTTCAAGATGTCAGTTAGACTTGAGTTTAGTGAGGCAATTTTATTTGGGTTTAAGGAGCCAATTTGCTTGAGTTGAAGAGCAATTTGATTCTATATAGAGAAGGGCACAAACTTGGTGAGACATATGATTATGCACTAGCGAGAATTTGTGTGTTTTGAGCTCAGGAAAATAGTTCTAGATCAACGCGTGAGGATAGGGAGAGCCACAACACATCACTTGAGGAAGCCGAGATAGCTTGCGCAAGGAGGCAATTCAACATGTACAATTGGTATAGCTTGCGCAAGAGAGGCAAGAGAGAGGCCAAATTGGTCTAGGGTGTGCATGATACTGTGTTGAGGAATAATGTTAAAATTGGAAACTAGGGCCAAATTCCACCTTGGGACAGCTCATATGATGGAGTTGATTATTGCATTGGATTTCTCTTTTCGAGAGGTCCTAGTTTGATATAAAGATCATCTCATTTAGACAAGTAGAAGTGGAATTTTGAATTTATTCTCTCATGCACAAATTGTTAAGGTCGGCCTCAGCTTAATGTAGGATCAAGAAGCCCAATAGATGTGTCCTTTCACCCTCAACGAACTGTATAAATAGGAGTGACCTCTCTCTTCATTTGGACATCACACACTTTATCATTCTTCTCTCTCCAAAACAGATTGGTTCGTACAACTTGGAATCTTCTCTCCCTCTCACATGTGTAGCTAGGAGGATAGTTTTCTGGGTTGAAACAGAGCAAAAATTTCAGGACTATTGACTTGCGTTGACTAGCGTTGGCCACTGTTGTTTTGACCAAGTTTGACTATGTTTTTTGGGGAAGAATTTCACTCTCTTGAGGCCACATTTATTGGCGCAGAAACCAAGGTGATTGGGGATGTTTGACTAATGTTGACTTCAGGTTGACTTCTGTTTTGACTGCAGAAAATCACAATAGATTTTCTCTCTCCTTTGATTGGGTTTAACCAAACTGTTTTGGGCAGCGTTTGACCTCCTCTTCAGGCCAAGTTTGACCAAGGAAGGCCACGCTGCATTGGTGAAGTTTTGCTGTTGTTTTGACCATCATTGACTTTCTGGTCAGGGAAAGTATTGTGCAAGTCAATTTGATCTTTGTACTCTCTCTCTGTTGAACTATTGAATAATAATAAGAAGATTTGATCAAAGGGTTTTCCCCACATTGGGGTTTTTCCCTCGCATCCCCCATTTTGGTGTCCTCTTGTCTTGGCTTGTCTTCTGCATATGTTTTTATGTTTTATCTGCATTTACTGCCAATTTGATTAATTTAATGTGATTGCTACTCGAAATAATTGGAAATTGTCATTGGGCTGCTAAAGGAACATTGAAGTAAATTGTGCTAAGCATAGAACATACCATTGTTATCTAAAATTAACATGGTATTAGAGCTCAAGTGAAGACAAAGCCCAAGCAAGAGTGAGGAAAAGCAATCACTAAGGGAAGTTGTTGGACAAGAACTTGGAACTAGTCCCAATGACGACTACATCTTACTTCAAATCTGAGGACAAGCTTAAGGACAAATCCGACTATCATGCATGGAAGATGTCTTTAGATTTGACTTTGGAAGAAAATGATGCTATGGACTATGTCAAAGGAAGAGTGGAGGAGCCTCTTTCAAGTGCACCCATTGCTGCAAAAACAAAGTACAAGAAAGGTGAGGTTAAAGTTAAGAAAATTATTGTTGATTCTATTCACAAACCTTTGGTTGACTATATCTCTGATTTGGAAACATCTAAGGAGATATATGATAGGCTAGTTGGGATGTTCAAACTAAATAATGCAAATCAAGTTCTCTTTCTCAAGAACAAGTTGAAAGACAACAAGATGGATAAAGAAAAATGCATTCAATCCTACTTCATGAGGATCACTTAGATCAAGAATGATCTCCTATCTATTGGAGAAGTCATTAGTGATAGGGAGCTCACTCTCATTGCACTTGGAGGCCTTACAACAATAGAATGGGATGTGTTTAACATCACCATCCTCAGCAATGACAAGATTTTAGGATTTGATGAATTATTGGCTAGATGCACTCAAGAAGAAATTAGGCTAATCGAAAGAGACAAGCCCATGGAAACAATCCTACTGCCTTCTCCGCTCATACAAAAAGGAAGAACGATGTTGGTCCAAGAAGACAAGGTCAAGGGTTCAAGCCGAGATTCAAAGAAGGAAGAAAATGGAGATGCGTCAATTGCAATAGGTTTGGCCATTTTGCTAGAGAGCGTCCTCACAAGAAGGATACTCCTAGAGATGATGACAACAATAACAACAACTACAAAGGCAATGGCAATCAAAGAAACAATAGGTTAAACAACAAAGGAAAGAGGAATGCTCGCGTTGCTCTATATGGAAATGGTCGTCCTCCCAAGAAGTCGAGAAACTCTAGGTATGAAGAAGTTAATGTTGTAGAAAAGCAAAAAGAATTTTATCTTATTTCTGCCCTCACCATCGCCTCTCCTCTGGATAGTGGTGCCTCAAGGAACTTCAATGGGTACAAGGAGGCCCTCTCAAACTTGATTTGAAAAGAAGACCAATATGAAGATTATACTTGGGGATAATGCCACTTATCTTGTAAAAGGAATTGGGATTGTTACTCTTCACTTAAATTAAGGTCAAACCCTTCATTTACAAGAAGTGTTGGATGTACCTGATCTGAAAAAGACCCTGGTCTCTATTACTATGATGGAAGATAAAGGTTTCAAGGTGATATTCGTTGATGGGAAGGTTCGTGTTTGGCAAGGGAACCCTAAAGATGCATTTACACTTGGATTTAGGGTTGAAGATCTCTATTAGGTTGGAGGAAGTCTATTGGGAGCAATGACTTGTGATACTTCTCTTCAATTCGAATTATGGCACCGACAATTTTCTCACCTTCATTACAAAGCCTAACCCAATGTAAGGAAGATGGTCACAGGTATGCCAGAATTCAACTTAGATCAAGAAGGTGTGTGTCAGGGTTGTGCAACTGGAAAACATACAAGGGGACCATTCCCCTCAAGTCAAAGTCAAACTACTGATATTCTTCAATTGGTCCATTCTGATCTATCAGGTATGTTGCCTGTAACATCTTTGGGTGGATATTTGTACTATGTAGTTTTTGTGGATGATTTCTCTCGCAAACATGGATCTATTTCTTAAAGATGAAGGACGAAGTGTTCAAATGGTTCCGCTCTTTCAAAGCCCTGGTCGATAATCAAACATGGAAGAAGATCAAAATATTGAGGACCGATAATGGGATCGAATATGAGTCAAATGAATTCAATGACTATTGTATAGAAGTTGAGATTAAGAGGGAGACCATTGCTGCTTATATTCTTGAACAAAATGGTGTTGGCGAAAGCAAGAATCGAACTATCATAGAAGCCACCTGTGCCATGCTTCATGACCAAGGTTTACTGAAGTTATTATGGGGAGAAGCTGCCAACACCGTTGTGTATGTTCAAAATAGATGCCCACATCAAGCATTGGACTTCAAGACTCCCAAAGAAGTTTTCACCGATAAGAAACTTGATGTTTCTCATTTTAGAATTTTTGGTTGTCCTGTATATTTTCATGTGCCGAGAGAGAAAAGAAACAAACTAGAAACATCCGATAAGAAAGGAATATTTGTGGGCTACACTGAAACATCGAAGGCATATAGAATCTATGTGCCTGGTCAAAGAGAAGTGGAAATAAGTCATGATGTCACTTTCGATGAAGATTTTACCCTTGGGAAAGTCTGAGATCTTCCTATCCCTAGGAAGGACAATGATGATGATGCAGGAAAGCAGGATGAATCTCCGATTAATGATCCAATGTCCGATGTTGAAGATCCGATGGATCCCATTGATCCACCTCTTAGTGAGCCCTCTACTTCAAGAAAAAGACCTTTGTGGCTCAAAGATACTCTTGAAGATGCTGAGAGACATATTGCACCAAGTGGGACATTTCGTGAAAGCAAGAAGCCGAAGTGGTACCAAGTGTACTTAGCTACCATGAGCACCATTGTATAATCTGAGCCATGTACATTCGAAGAAGCCGTGAAACACCAAGTCTGGAAGGATGTGATGAACAAGGAATATGAATCGATCATGAAGAATGATGTCTGGGATGTGGTTCCCAAACCCAAGGACAAGTCAATGGTCACTTCAAGATGGCTTTACAAGCTCAAACATGGAGTTGATGGGAGTATTGAAAAGTTCAAGGCCAGACTTGTTGTTCGAGGCTTCTCTCAAAAGGAAGGAGTAGACTATGATGAGATATTTGCACCGGTTGCTTGATATACCACCATTCATTCGATTATAGCCCTTGCTGCCTCGCAAGGATGGAGTCTACACCAAATGGATGTCAAAATTGCCTTCTTGCATGGCTCGCTTAAAGAGGAAGTCTATGTAGAACAACCCGAGGGCTTCGAAGTTCCAGATCGTAAGACATATGTATGCAGGTTGAAGAAAGCCCTCTATGGGTTGAAGCAAGCCCCTAGGGCTTGGTATGCGAGGATTGATAGCTATCTTATGAAGCTGGGTTTTGCAAGGAGTGAAGTTGAGTCGAACCTATACTTCAAGGTTGAAAAAGACAGGCGTCTCATTTTGGTCCTTTATGTGGATGATATCTTTTTAACTGGTGATGACCCTCTCATTCATTAATGTAAGAGAGAGTTTGCTTTTGAATTCGAGATGGACCTTGGACTGATGCACTACTTCTTAGGACTAGAGGTTTGGCAAAAGCCAAGTATTTTCCTTTCTCAAGGAAAATACATTGTGAAGCTACTTGAGAGATGTGGGATGGTGGATTGCAAGTCCGCATCTACTTCGATGGAACTCAACTTCAAGAAGCTATGTGGAAGTGATGCTGGGTTCAGATTAATGAACCCTTCTGGGTGTTGCTTCTCTCTGGGGTTTGCTTCTATATCTTGGATGAGCAGGAAACAAAAAATCGGTTGCTTTAAGCACCGTTGAGGCTGAATACATTGTTAAGAGTATGGCCTGTTGTGACGTTGTTTGGTTGAGGAAGCTCTTCATTGAGCTATTTGAGCACGTACTAGATACCACCGTGATCTTCTGCGACAACCAAAGTGGGATTCACCTTTCAGAGAATCCTGTGTTCCATGACCGCTCCAAGCACATTGATATCAGGTACCACTTTATCTGGGATATGGTACAATGGGGAGCAATAAGGCTCCAACACATCAGGATGGATGAGCAGGTCGCAGACATTCTCACGAAGCCTTTGGGGAAGGTCAAATTCTTAACCTTTCGAGAGAGACTTGGAGTCATGGAAAGACCCTCCTATGAGGGTCCCGCATGAGTTGGACACTAAGCTCTAGGAGCTCCTGGGGGCTTGGGGTACTTCTTGGAGCTATGAGCGACCATAGGGTGAGTGGTTCACCTTCCCCTGTGATACCCTATGATGTTGACATTTGTGTAGGGTGAGTGGTTTACCTTCCCCTACCATTGCGGACACACGTATGTAGGGTGAGTGGTTCACCTTCCCCTACGATTGACATATGCATAGGATGAGTGGTTCAGCTTCTCATATGGCATATGAGTAAGATGAGTGGTTCACCTTCTCCTGCCGATTCCCCAACGCACATCTTATCCATGGAGTCCGGGACTTATGGGAAGTACCTCCCATCTGGCCAATGAGTTGGGAAACGATGGTTAGGGACCATAACACTACTGAAGGATGCATCGTGTACTGCCGTCCTCCCTATGACTAGGATGCATGGTGTTCAACAACTTGATCTGGGATCAAGTACTAACTATTGTCAGTGGAGAGTGGTATGATCTTATGACTCACTCTTGTTCACTTCTTCTTCATTATGACCACTTCTACATTATTACTTCATTGTTCAATAGAGCAGAGTAGTGATGATAGTGATGGTACATGATGACAGATGGATTGGCAGGGGAAATTCTCCCTAGTTGAGATGGAGTGTTAAAATTGGCAACTAGGGCCAAATTCCACCTTGGGACAACTCATATGATGGAGATGATTATTGCATTGGATTCCTCTTTTCGAGAGGTCCAAGTTTGATATAAAGATCATCTCATTCAGACAAGCAGAAGTGGAATTTTGAATTTATTCTCTCTCATGCACAAATTGTTAAGGTCGGCCTTAGCTTAATGTAGGCTCAAGAAGCCCAATAGATGTGTCCTTTCACCCTCAACGAATTGTATAAATAGGAGTGACCTCTCTCCTCATTTGGACATCACACACTTCATCATTCTTCTCTCTCCAAAACAGATTGGTTCGTACAACTTGGAATCTTCTCTCTCTCTCTCTCACATGTGCGGCTAGGAGGACAGTTTTCTGGGCTGAAACAGGACGAAAATTTCAGGACTGTTGACCTGCGTTGAGCAGCATTGACCACTATTGTTTTGACCAAGTTTGACTGCGTTTTCTGGGGCAGAATTTTGCTCTCTTGAGGCCGCATTTATTGGTGCAGAAATTGAGGTGTTTGGGGCTGTTTCAACAGTGTTAACTTCAAGTTGAATTTTGTTTTGACTGCAGAAATCACAGTAGATTTTCTCTCTCCTTTGATTGGATTTGACCAAACTGTTTTGGGCAGTGTTTGACTTACTCTTTAGGCCAAGTTTGACCAAGGAATACTGAGCTGCATTGGTGAAGTTTTGCTGCTGTTTTGACCAACGTTGACTTTCTGGTTAGGGCAAGTTTGACAACAAAATTTTACAGGGCTGATTTGGTTGTGTAGTGGGCAAGTGAATTTGATCTTTGTACTCTATTTCTCTATTGAACTATTGAATAATAATAAGAAGATTTGATCAAAGGGTTTTCCCCACGTTTGGGTTTTTCCCTGGCATTCGCCATTCTGGTGTCCTCTTGTCTTGGCTGTTCTCCTGCATATGTTTTTATGTTTTATCTACATTTACTGTCAATGTGATTAAGTTAATGTGATTGCTACTCGAAATAATTGGAAGTTGTCATTGCGATGCTAAAGGAACATTGAAGTAAATTGTGCTAAGCATAGAACATACCATTATTATCTAAAATCAACAAATAGAGAGATGAAAGATTTTTTTCTAGTGATTTGTAATAATTTTTGAGATTTTTCTCATTAGATCAATAAAACACACAAATTAGTTGGTTTTACCTAGTTTGGGTTTCTTGGGTATTTTTGGTGTTTTGTTAAATTGCGTGCTTGCATTTTCATAAATTTATCTTCTGTTGCAATTTAATTAGAAACTTAGTATATTTGATCAGTGAATTTCATAGTTTAGTTTCTAGTTCTTGCATTTCAAAATACTATTCAAATTCACTGTTGGGTATTAGAAAAGTTATACTGATAAACTAGTGAGATTACATGGATGGACCAACCAACCCATCCATCTCGTAATGTACCTACAAACAAAATGAGATAGGCTCCCTATTTGCACAGTTATAGGTGGGAGTTTGGAGTGTGCATCCATGTAAAGGATCCCACTTTAGTACTTCATGCTATCTAGAGATACTCTTCATGTAAAATTTGCATATTTAGCTTGTTCTTAATGCTATTTTCGTCTACTTCTCTTTTCATTTGTTCCTCTTTTAGAAGCTTCTACTTGTTTTTCTTTAAGTATTAAAACCATGGACAATGACTAGGTCAATGTGACCAATTTAGGATTGGGGGATGTGTAGGGGATGTCGTCTGAACTTGGGTGTAAGCCAATGTCCTCTTGGCGGTGGGTGCACTTGGGACAAAGCGCTGTCACCAGGCACTATAGGGGTTATTTAGGGATGTCAACCATACATGGAAAATGTGGTAAATAATAGAACAAAAAAAGGAAAATCAAGCCAACTAAGTCACACGACATGAGGAGAAGGGACATGGAGGACACAAAATTACAAGTATCCAACACGTGACATGGTGACCCCTAGAAGATGACATAGAAGACACATTATATATTATATATTAAAAGATATAACAAATTACTTAATTTACACAAAAAATGAAATATATAAAACATTTACATGATGATGATACAAATTCAATCATACAACTAATGCATATAACCAAAATAGCATTGAGTGCAATCCATCTTTGAACCAAAAATACATCAACAAAGAGGCCCTAAATGACCTGTAGAGTCCAAAAAAATCATGCTACAACAAATAACTAGTACTATATATCATCAAAATCATTGCTTATATTGGGATCCTCATCATCAATATCACCCTCTAAGCATTAAAATAAGATAGAAAAAGCTTAACATGTCAAATTGAGATTTTATTTGAGTGATGGGTACATTTTTACTAGGGTCATGATAGAGGAGTTCAACAATCATTGCCACCAACATCAAGGTATATAGAGGGCTTGGTGCTCTTGATTAAATGCTAGTTCCATACCCTCATACATGACAAAATCAAATGGAAACATTGCAATCCCCCAAATCCTGAAATCCTAAAAACTGTTAAGTTTGTTGGATTTTGAGTGGGATCTAAAATTCTACTTTCTCCATATGAAATCCAATGAGGTTGGAACCACTCTCAAACATTCTGAAACAATTAATGGTAATGTTAAAAATTTAAGTAATATTACCATTAATTACATAGCATTAGTAGGGCCTAGAAAAATCCACTTCCCAACACGTGGAATCTCTTCTAACATTGCTTAATCACCCTTGGTTGCACTCCAAAACCTTTGAGAACTCCAAACCTATGAGAATAAGGCATAAAATCTATTTTAAGATGCTTTTTCACTGGACTCGTGTCCAAATTTTGGGACACTAGGAGGGCTTGTGTTCGACATGAGTCAAACTCATGTCTTGTGAACAGGGCACGAGTCAAACTCTTGTCCTGCGAACAGGACATGAGTCAAACTCCTGTTAGACACGTGACGCGAGGGGGGGGGGAGGATTTTTCATGTTACTCAGCTTGCGGATTTTATAAGTTTTGTTTTGTTTTGGTTTGTTTTTTTTTCAATAATTTGTTTGGAATGAAAGCACGGGAAACCTTGGGGTACTTCCCCAAATTTCGTGGATGGTAAACCGGTTAAATCATCAGCCCTGATTAAGGGGTCTCGTGCCAAGGGAATCGAAGAGAGTTGAACCCGTGATCAACAACAACTAGCAACAATATCAAAGACAAACCTACACTTTGAGTGACAAACCCTTCCAACCCTGCTTCTCAAGGTTGTTTAAGGCTTCTCAATGACAAATAAGGCTTTGATAAGGGATAATTAAGTATATTACAAAGGGATTGAATTTTGATTGATATGCATCATATATGTCCTGATATACATAAGTAGACTTCATAGTTATGGTTGATGCTGATTGTTTGTCTAGCTAGAATTCCCATTGTCCTAACACACGGCAAAGATGTGTAAAAATATTTAAAGTGGTCAATCCAGTAAATCACCTAAAATATTCCCACTATGGTTCTATGATAAATTGTTCAGAATGCATGCATCACAAACAGAGAGATGCAAGTGATAACTAAACATTTATCCTCACAGTCAATAGACATGATATATTCTGTCAGAAAACAAATTAAAGACTTAAATTGTAGTAGCACATCAAAGCTTATTTTAAGCCTCGAATAAATTGATACACATGGAGAATACACCCGTAAAACATGAAACCAAGAAATATACTGCTCAACACAACCTGGAAGAGGCCATTTCAAAAGGTTTCTGCCATATGATAACCAAACAAAGAGCAATTTATATTGGATATGTAGTCTCTACAATCAACAACAGCAGCAACTAATTTCTTACTGTACTGAAGTTTTATTGTGTCAAAGAAAGGCAAAATTGGTCATAGATGACCTAAAGTGCAGCATACTCCTTTGAATAAACTTGGCTTTCTCTCATGCAATGATCCCTTTATAACGTCGGATCAGTCTTCATCAATGCCTATTGCAACAGATATAAAGCAAAAAATAATGGCACAAGGAGAGAAGAAATATGCTATTAATGCTGAATATGATGATGCAATTTTGAGGTGTATTTATAACTTCTTTGGCTGCATTCGTCCTGAAAGCTGATGTACTGACACTATCTGAAGTTCTAATTTCTTGTGGCTAAGCAATGTTTAATTGTGGTTATGGCAGCCAAGGAAGGTTTAGCTATGCTTGCTCATCTTAAACATGATTTAACTGTGTTTCCAACGGCCTCACACTTTTATTTGTTAGATGTTTCCTTCCTGAGGATAATGTTCTCACTGCGCCTAACATGCAAAGTTCAAACTATAGTAAACGAGGTCAAACTCCATACAGATTAAATTGGGATTTCTTACTAGCTTTGTGTGGGCGAATCCTTGGTCTGTGACAGGATCAAGCATTTAGCTATAGCCTATTTGTACAAATATTCTTTCAAGAAATTGCATCAGATGCTTAACAAGAAACTGCATTAAATATATGCAGTGGAGTTGTAGGCCATAATGCCATAATGGGAGAGGTTCAGGTTTAGAAGGTTTGTGAGTTCAATTGCACATTTACCATTTTATATCTGTCCATTCTTATGACCTGCACTGTGTTTCTGCCAGCGATGTGTGATAGGGTCAAATTGTGAAATAGAGCCTGGATCCAGTGATATGTTTTTTGAGTATTAGAATACACGAGGCTTTTGTCCAAAGAGTGTCACTACAGGAAGTAGCAAATACTGTTTCATTGTCAAATACTTCTTCTCTTGTGATCAAATTTCCATATTCTTTTCTCCTTTCTATTCTCATTCCATCATTTTATATGAAAAATCTCATGTAAGTGCTGAAGTCATCATATCTAGAAACTAAATTCTTAGTATCTCCTGTATTTTATTGCGACAAATGTTGAAATGGCCCATTCCTTAATCTTAAGTGGCTCTTTCCAAATTCTCATGAAAAGTTGTGTTATGAGGTCAAGATTGAAATGCAAACATGCATTAGAGTACACATTTTTTAAAACCTTCAACACTACCTGGCCTTGGTTCTAATAGAGGATGACTTGAATCATGACTGTGGCAGGAAATATAGAATGTTTTTAGCAATAATAATATAATATTATCTAATTTAAGGTCACAGCCTAGCCAGACGCCAAACTGACATCTTGTACCCCCTTGTTTGTGGGGCAAGAGACCCCCACTGCACAATGATTTGATGGCTGAGTCTATGGAGGTGTACAATCTATCATTTGTGTTTGGTAATATCTAGCAACATTTCTTGGTTGTGTTGGATGCTATTTTCCGAGTTTCATGGAATTTTTAAAATTGGAGATGTAATCTTGGGAAGAATTTTGCTAGCGAAACAAGTTTTAACCAATTGAAATATGCTTTGAATGAAGAAAATGTGTTCATATTTAACAATGCATTTGTTGTTCAATGCTGTGAGTTGTATCTGATGAGTGGTGATGTTTATATAGTTTTCAACAACACGGAAATTTCCTTCTATATAAATATTTTTCTATGAAATTTTTCATTTTGTCTGTTTTATTGCAGTTTATTAAACTATTTCAGAGGCCATTTTATGTTTTTGCATGGGCTCATTCGAGCTCATCATATTTACTTATTGTTTGCAGATCCAGATGTTGTTGTCAATGTTGTATATGAAGATGTTTCAGCCACCTGCCCTTTTGGTCCTTCTAGTGAAGCTAGGCCATCAAGGCACCAGCTTGGTTATGATTCCATGATTGGAGCTTTGCGGTACATAGAGAATGAATCTGTGGGAGCAGAAGCTGCTGGACCTCCAAGTTTCGCATCTCCCGATTCCAGGAACTGGTCTCATCCTGTACTGCCAATGTTGAATCCCAACTCAATAGATGATGCTGGTTCTACCAGATTAATGCCAATTCACGAGAGGGCATTTCCGTATCGAGTACTAACAGACATTCGGTATGGTGTTTTGCTCCTTTATCTTCTTACCAGTGGGAAACTATAAACCAAAGCTGAAAGGAAAAAATTCAGAGTTGGTGAATAAAGTAGTTAGCTTTATTATATACATGGTCAAGTAGGTAAATAAAGTGGTTAGCTTTATTATATACATGCTCAAGTAATTGTTCTTATTGGATCTTCCTTGACATGCTTAATCCATTTCTCTCTATTTCTATTTTCTAAATATTAAAAAGTACATTGGTCTTGCCTAACTTCAGGATCTATTGCTTCAATTTCGAATTAATTCATTTAGTTGAATGTCATCCTCATATATAGTCAGTGTAGATTGTCAAGTTCATGATTGATTTAAACAGTTTGGAAGATCTTTCTCTATGCCATTCTTTGGAAGACATGTTGCTAAGCAGAACTCCTGCGACACAGCACCATGCAATAAAATGTTAAATTCGCATCTTAGTGTATTCAAGAAAACCACTATAGTCAACTTGAAATGATTCATGATCCACCCTTGAAAATGTGAAGTTGCAGTCTGCAATAGTAGCACAATTGTCTCTAGAAGCTTACCTTTCTCTCCCTCATACCACCAAATTCACTGCCCCCCTGTAAAATTGTCTTTCAGGCTAGTCATTTCTCCTGGTGATTTTATTATTCAAAGTGCAATCCCCCCTGGTTGAATTCCAATGTTGCAGTAGTAAATGGCCCTAGTTTGACTGGGTAAAAGAAATTTACGATATAGATGGATCCAAAAGGTGATTGAATAGAGTTGATAGGTTGAGACGAAGTAGTCAACATAAGTTGGAACATGAATGATGAGAGGGTATGATCTTTTCCTGCGCATTACACTAGAAGAGATGTTTCTTTGATGGTCCACATTGTAGACAGTGATACCAGTGATGATGACCAGCATTCTCCACATACAGCACCCCACATATGCCTCTATTGTATATCATGCTCAGCTCGCTCACTCGATCAGCTCACTTATTTGATGATGGTGATCCAACAGATATGAGGTGCATTAGCTACTGTTTCATACATAGTGTTTACGTTTAATGTATTTTGTATTAAGGATCACGGGTTGAAGTCAAATAATGAGTCATGATGCTTGGAGTTGAAAGTTATTCTTGATGCCTTGTTTCACCTTCGTGGTCATCTTATGTATTCTAATTGGGTTGTCACTCTTGGGGAAAAGGGTTACAATTGGGAGGTCTTGATAAGGGTAACATGCCCAAGCCCTTCCATGTTAAACACATTCCATCTAATTCCCTTTTGCTGTTACATGTACCCCAAGATACCATTTCCTTGAAGTGGACCCCAGGGCATATCATCATCATTTATCCTACACTTCATGGATGATGTTACACACCCTTTAGAGAGCATTGGACTTGATGATGGCATGATGATTTGATGAGATGCCCTAGCCTTGATGGTGGATATTGTAACCTTGGAGAGGGATTGGAGTCCATCACACCTATTTGATGAAATTGAGCCTTGGAATGATGATGTTGTACTTGATGAGGATTATACACATCTTTGGAGAGGTCACAGAGCTACCTACATTGATGACATCATGATGTTGCTTGAGGATGTTGCACATGTGATGGAACATTGCACCTTTATGATGATGTGATGCTCATTTGAGCTGACCTAGTATGATTTCATAATGATTGGGCAGTACTTGGTGATAAGACATGACTCTTTGATGATGCCTTACACCTTTCGTGGAGAGACATTGACTTTGGAGCATTTCTACCATATGTTGAGATGATGTCACCCTTTCTTGAGCACTCTCTTCTCATGTGTGGCATTTATGGAGCATTTATTGAGGAAGATTTTATTATTGACCATTATTTCTTCATTGTAGAGGCATATTTGGGGGTTGGGCTTAGACCAATCCACCTTATATCATGGGCTTCTTATGTTCTAGGGGCTTTTAGTGGATATTAGCTCTTGTAGAGGTAGAGTGCTTGGTTTCCTCATATAAACAGAGGGTGTGCTCACCTCATTTGGATCATTGCTACTCGTGGAGGATTAGTACTATTGTCTACTTCTGTCTTTTCTATTTAGCTATAGATGAATTACTTATGTGACCTTTTGGAGAGATGAATTGTGGATGCTCCATCAAGTTTGATGGATGATTCATGGCAAGGGTTTATCATTTATGCATGAACTTTGATTTACCTGGTAAGTGTTCTCTTTAGGTCTGGATTTATTTATTGGATGTATTTAAGTGCAAATGTGCTTATCAAGTGGTGAGGGTGCATTCTCTTTGTATTATTCTTGAATAGATCCTAACTTGTAACTTGTAAGCCCTAGGAAGAGTTGTAGTGGAGAAGCTTTCCTTGATATTGTCTTAAAAGCTTGTTAAAGGACATAGGAGGATCTCCCAACATAAGTAGTGGAAAACTCTACGTATCTACTCTCACAATATCACCTAATATCCATTATTGACCTTCTTCAAGGGAGTCCATGGTTTGACACCATTAGCCCAAAAATAATAGTAAGCACTAGTCTAACTCCCAATAATCAATCAATAAAACCTAAATTTTACTTGTTCTTTTATGGTTCAGGGTTGATTATGGTTTGTAATAGTTGGATATGCATTTTCAGCTATAGAATAGCTGGACATCTAGAGTTATTGAGCATTTGTATGGTTAAAAATTCATCTTATTGTCATATATTGCATTGCTGATTTAATTTAACAGCGTTCTTGGGGTTGGACATATTGCATTTTAGGGCTGTTATATCTCATTTAATATTCAGAAATTTGTAGTTGCATAAATCCTAGTTTAATTCATACTTTCAGCCCTAGTTTTATTGCTTATTTACTTGTTTAAGGGATGGATTATTTACTGTTGTAATTTAATATATTGCTGAAGTTTATCATCTTTCACACATGTTTTGTGGTGGCCATAGTTTTTTTTTTTTTTAGTGTTTGGGGCACCCTCTTGATCTATTTCAACTTGATAGATATCATAAATTGTCCTATATACTTCACATACTCAAATATGCAAATTGCATTGAATGAACCACCTTGTTCTCCCCTTGAATACAATATCTTAGTGCTGGTATATTGAGTAGTTAATATAGGAGGCTGTGGACTTGATTTCTTCCTGTTATAGGATTACTTGAAGCTACTAGGGAAGCCTCCCTTGTGTTGGATTCGTCCTTCACTAAAATGAGGGAAGTGATTACCAGGGTGACAATGGTAACACTTCCAGTGTTACATTTGTCTTAGCCCTTGTGAAAGGCTTTGCACTTGGGTGCTAGAATTTGTATAACAATATTAATGCCGATGAGGGACCAAAGTAGGTCATTGGAATTCTAAATTACAACAAGTATTGATAGCAATGGAGGAGTGCTAGAGCATATCCAAATACAAGAACATAGAGAGATCAAAATAAAAAATCTAATCATATAGAGATTGCTGATGTTAAAACTTAAAATATTAGATTGGATGGAAATTCAGATGAAAACAAATGAAATAGATATCCCTAATGTTAGTGAACATGAGATGGTTACTAATGGTGAATAAGTGAAGTGATGGGAGGGAATTCGTTTTTTCAAGAGGTCAGATAAGTTTGCCAATAGGACGCACTATGAAAGCTCTCTATTTTATTTTTCTGTTATAGGTCCTTTAATTCATGGATGTGGATATTTTAATTTAGGGCGTCTTTGAAGTTACCCTCTCATGGCAGGCTTTTTTGTGGGGAAAGGGTGGCATTAAATTGCCAATTGACAGGATCTCTTGACCTGTAAGTTGTAACTAATAATTGACGGTAGTGAGGATGGTGATGGTGTCAAGGAAAGTCAAAATGTTTGCCCCAAAGTATAACAGAATGTAATGCATCCAACTTTAGCGATGAATTCAAGTCTAGTGTTGATATTTATATTAAAATGACTATGCTAAGGTTGTATAGAAGCTCTATTGACATGCTATGATAGGATACATTTTAGGAGTGGCCTTTAATTCCCAAAATCGTCCTAAAGATCATTAAATTTGGATAAGCAGAAATGTATTTTTGAATTTATGCCCACATATGTGCAAATTGTTAAGGTCAGCCACATCATCATGTAGGCTCATGAAGGCCAATGGACATGTCACTTGAGCCCCAACGACTTGTATAAATATGACAGGCCTCAAATGTTACGAATAAATATGCATGTCAATAGGGAAACCATCGGACCATCAACATTGGGCATAGACTCATTTGTCGGAGGTTCATCCTGTTTTTCTGCAGCATCATCATTGTCCTTCCTTGGAATAGGGAGATCTCTTGCTTTCCCAAGGGAAATTTCTTCATCAAAGGTGACATGCCGACTTACTTCCACATCTCTTTGACCAGAGACAGATTCTATATGCCTTTGAATTTTCACTGTAGCCAACAAATATGCCTTTTTTCCCAGATGCTTCCAACTTGTTTCTTTTCTCTCTAGGCACGTGAAAGTACACGGGACAACCCTTTCATAGCATTCATAGCATGTTTCCAAGGGGACCAAAATCGACGTAAAGATCATTAAATTTGGATAAGCAGAAATGTGTTTTTGAATTTATGCTGAACATGTGCAAATTGTCAAGGTCGGCCACATCATCATGTAGGCTCATGAAGCCCAATGGACATGTCACTTGAGCCCCAACGACTTGTATAAATATGACAGACCTCAAATGTTACGAATAAATATGCGTGTCAATAGAGAAATTATTGGACCATCAACATTGGGCATAGGTTCATCTGTCAGAGGTTCATCCCGTTTTTCTGCAACATCATCATTGTCCTTCCTTGGAATAGGGAGATCTCTTGCTTTCCCAAAGGCAATTTCTTCATCAAAGGTGACATGACGACTTACTTCCACATCTCTTTGACTAGGCATGTAGATTCTATATGCCTTTGAATTTTCACTGTAGCCAACAAATATGCCTTTTTTCCCAAATGCTTCCAACTTGTTTCTTTTCTCTCTAGGCACATGAAAGTACATGGGACAACCAAAAATTCTAAAATGAGAAACATCAGGTTTCTTACTTGTGAACACTTCCTCGGGTGTCTTGAAATCCAATTCTTGATGCAAGCCCTTGTTTGTGGATGCTCCATCAAGTTTGATGGATGATTCATGGCAAGGGTTTATCATTTATGCATGAACTTTGATTTACCTGGTAAGTGTTCTTTTTAAGTCTGGATTTATTTATTGGATGTATTTAAGTGCAAATGTGCTTATCAAGTGGTGAGGGTGCATTCTCTTTGTATTATTCTTGAATAGATCCTAACTTGTAAGCCCTAGGAAGAGTTGTAGTGGAGAAGCTTTCCTTGATATTGTCTTAAAAGCTGGTTAAGGGACATACGACGATCTCCCAACATAAGTAGTGGAAAACTCTACGTATCTACTCTCACAATATCACCTAATATCCATTCTTGACCTTCTTCAAGAGAGTCCATGGTTTGACACCATTAGCCCAAAAATAATAGTAAGCACTAGTCTAACTCCCAATAATCAATCAATAAAACCTAAATTTTACATGTTCTTTTATGTTTCAGGGATGAGTTATGGTTTGTAATAGTTAGATATGCATTTTCAGCTATAGAATAGCTGGACATCTAGAGTTATTGAGCATTTGTATGGTTAAAAATTCATCTTATTGTCATATATTGCATTGCTGATTTAATTTAACAGCCTTCTTGGGGTTGGACATCTTGCATTTTAGGGCTGTTATATCTCATTTAATATTCAGAAATTTGTAGTTGCATAAATCCTAGTTTAATTCATACTTTCAGCCCTAGTTTTATTGCTTATTTACTTGTTTAAGGGATGGATTATTTACTGTTGTAATTTGATATATTGCTGAAGTTTATCATCTTTCACACATGTTTTATGGTGGCCACAGTTTTCTTTTTTTTTTTAGTGTTTGGGGCACCCTCTTGATCTATTTCAACTTGATAGATATCATAAATTGTCCTATATACTTCACATACTCAAATATGCAAATTGCATTGAATGAACCACCTTGTTCTCCCCTTGAATACAATATCTTAGTGCTGGTCTATTGAGTAGTTAATATAGGAGGCGTGGACTTGATTTCTTCCTGTTATAGGATTTCTTGAAGCTACTAGGGAAGCCTCCCTTGTGTTGGATTCATCCTTCACTAAAATGAGGGAAGTGATTACTAGGGTGACAATGGTAACACTTCCAATGTTACATTTGTCTTAGCCCTTGTGAAAGGCTTTGCACTTGGGTGCTAGAATTTGTATAACAATATTAATGCCGATGAGGGACCAAAGTAGGTCATTGGAATTCTAAATTACAACAAGTATTGATAGCAATGGAGGAGTGCTAGAGCATATCCAAATACAAGAACAAAGAGAGATCAAAATAAAATATCTAATGATATAGAGATTGCTGATGTTAAAACTTAAAATATTAGATTGGATGGAAATTCAGATGAAAACAAATGAAATAGATATCCCTAATGTTAGTGAACATGAGATGGTTACTAATGGTGAATAAGTGAAGTGATGGGAGGGAATTCGTTTTTTCAAGAGGTCAGATAAGTTTGCCAATAGGACGCACTATGAAAGCTCTCTATTTTATTTTTCTGTTATAGGTCCTTTAATTCATGGATGTGGATATTTTAATTTAGGGCGTCTTTGAAGTTACCCTCTCATGGCAGGCTTTTTTGTGGGGAAAGGGTGGCATTAAATTGCCAATTGACAGGATCTCTTGACCTGTAAGTTGTAACTAATAATTGACGGTAGTGAGGATAGTGATGGTGTCAAGGAAAGTCAAAATGTTTGCCCCCAAAGTATAACAGAATGTAATGCATCCAACTTTAGCGATGAACTCAAGTCTAGTGTTGATATTTATATTAAAATGACTATGCTAAGGTTGTATAGAAGCTCTATTGACATGCTATGATAGGATAAATTTTAGGAGTGGCCTTTAATTCCTCTTTTCGAGAGGACCAAAATCGACCTAAAGATCATTAAATTTGGATAAGCAGAAATATATTTTTGAATTTATGCCCACATATGTGCAAATTGTCAAGGTCAGCCACATCATCATGTAGGCTCATGAAGGCCAATGGACATGTCACTTGAGCTCCAACGACTTGTATAAATATGACAGGCCTCAAATGTTACGAATAAATATGCATGTCAATAGGGAAACCATCGGACCATCAACATTGGGCATAGGCTCATTTGTCGGAGGTTCATCCTGTTTTTCTGCAGCATCATCATTGTCCTTCCTTGGAATAGGGGGATCTCTTACTTTCCCAAGGGCAATTTCTTAGTCAAAGGTGACATGCCGACTTACTTCCACATCTCTTTGACCAGGCACATAGATTCTATATGCCTTTGAATTTTCACTGTAGCCAACAAATATGCTTTTCTTCCCAGATGCTTCCAACTTGTTTCTTTTCTCTCTAGGCATGTGAAAGTACATGGGACAACCCTTTCATAGCATTCATAGCATGTTTTCAAGGGGACCAAAATCGACGTAAAGATCATTAAATTTGGATAAGCAGAAATGTGTTTTTGAATTTATGCCGAACATGTGCAAATTGTCAAGGTCGGCCACGTCATCATGTAGGCTCATGAAGCCAAATGGACATGTCACTTGAGCCCCAATGACTTGTATAAATATGACAGACCTCAAATGTTACGAATAAATACGCATGTCAATAGAGAAACCATTGGACCATCAACATTTGGCATAGGCTCATTTGTGAGAGGTTCATCCCGTTTTTCTGCAACATCACCATTGTCCTTCCTTGGAATTGGGAGATCTCTTGCTTTCCCAAAGGCAATTTCTTCATCAAAGGTGACATGACGACTTACTTCCACATCTCTTTGACCAGGCACATAGATTTTATATGCCTTTGAATTTTCACTGTAGCCAACAAATATGCCTTTTTTCCTAGATGCTTCCAACTTGTTTCTTTTCTCTCTAAGCACATGAAAGTACATGGGACAACCAAAAATTCTAAAATGAGAAACATCAAGTTTCTTACTTGTGAACACTTTCTCGGGTGTCTTGAAATCCAATTCTCGATGCAAGCCCTTATTTTGAACATATACAACAGTGTTGGCAACTACTCCCCATAAGAACTTCAATAGACCTTCATCTTGGAGCATGACATGGGTGGCTGCCATGATTGTTCGTTCCTTCCTTTCATTAACTCCATTTTGCTCAATAGTGTTGTTCTCCCTCTTGATGCCAACCTCTTTGCAAAAGTCATCAAATTCATTTGATTCATATTCGGTTCGATTTTCGGTCCTCAATATCTTGATCTTCTTCCTTGTTTGATTTTCCATCAATGCTTTGAAAGAGCGGAACCATTTAAACACTTCATCCTTCCTCTTCAAGAAATAGATCTATGTTTTACGAGAGTAGTCATCCACAAAGATTGCATAATATGAGTATCCTCCCAACAATGATATGGGCGGCATTACTAGACAGGTTAGAATGGACCAACTGAAGAATATTGGTAGTCTTGCTTTCACTAGAAGGGAATGGTCCCTTTGTATGTTTCCCAATTGCACAACCCTAACAAACTCCTTCATGGTTCATATTGAACTCGGGCATACCTGTGACCATCTTCCTTACCCCAGGTAAGGCTTTGTAATGTAAGTGGGCGAACCTTCGATGCCATAGCTCAGATTGAAGAGAAGTATCACTTGCCAAATCTCCCAAAGGACTTCCTCCAACTTGATAGAGACCATCAACCCTAAATCCAAGAGTAAATGGATCTTTAGTGTTTCTTTGCCAATTACGTACCTTTCCATCAATGAATGCTACCTTGAAGCCATTATCTTCCATCTCAGAAATACACACCAGATTCTTCTTCAAATCAGGCACATATAATACTTCTTGTAGATGAATGGTTTGACCTTGATTCAAGTGAAGAGTGACAATACCTATCCTTTTCACGGGGTAGGTGGCATTATCTCCAAGTATGATCTTCAAATTGGTCTTCTTTTCAACCAAATTTGAGAGGGCCTCCTTGTACCCAATGAAGTGCCTTGAGGCTCCACTATTAATCAACCAATGATCCAAAGTATTCGGAGGAGAGGTAGTAGATAAAGCATAAATAAGATAGAATTCATCTTGATTTTCTACAACATTAATTTCATCATACCTGGCATTTCTTGTCCTTTTGGGAGGCCGACTATTTCCATTTTGAGTAGCGGGAGCATTCCTCTTTCCTTTGTTGTTGAACTTGTTGTTCCTTTGATTGCCATTGCCTTTGAAATTGTTGTGGATTTTGCCATCATCCCTTGGAGAATTCTTCTTGTGAGAACACTCTCTAGCATAGTGGCTGACCCTGTTGCAATTGTAGCACCTTCCTTTTCTTCCTTCTTTGAAACTTTCTTGGATCCTTGACCATGTTTCCTTGGACCAACATTATTATTCATCTTTGCATGAGCGGAGAAAGCAGTAGGTTCATTTCCATTTGAGGGCTTGACTCGCTCCATCATCTTAGTCTCCTATTGAGTGCATCTAGCCAATAACTCATTGAAACCAACTATCCTGTCATTGTTGAGAATAGTGGTGACAAATACATCCCAAGATCTTGAAAGACCTACAAGAGCAATGACAGTGAGCTCTCGTTCAACAATGACTTCTCCAATAGATAGAAGGTCATTCTTGATTTGAGTTATTCTCATGAAGTAGGATTGTATAGACTCCCCTTTGTCCATCTTGATATCCTTCAACTTGTCCTTGAGAAAGAGAATTTGATTTGCATTGTTCACTTTGAACATCCCAACCAACCTATCATACATCCCCTTAGATGTTCCCAAATCAGAAATATAGGCAACCAAATGCTTTTTAATTGAGTCAATGATAATTTTCTTAGCTTTGACCCCACCTTTCTTGTACTTTGTCTTAAGAGCAGCCGGTGCATTTGAAGGAGGCTCCACCACTTTTCCCTGCACATAGTCCATTGCATCATGCTCTTCCAAAGTCAAGTCCAAAGTCATCTTCCATGCATGATAGTCAGATTTGTCATTGAGCTTATCCTTAGTCTTGAAGTAAGATGTAGAAGCCATTGAGACTTGTCCTTGTCCAACAAATCTCTCTTAGTGATTGCTTTTCTCTCTCTTGCTTGGGCTTTGTCTTCACCTGGGCTCTGATACCATGTTAATTTTAGTTAACAATGGTATGTTCTATGCTTAGCACAATTACTTCAATGTCCTTTAAGCAGCCCAATGACAATTTCCAATTTAGATTTCCATTAGCAATCACATTAACCATAAATCACATTGACAATAACTGTAGATAGAACATGAACAATAAAATGCAGAAGAAAAGCCAAGACAAAAGGACCTCGATTTGGCGAATGCCAGGGAAAAACCCCAAGATGGGGAAAACCCTTGATCAATTCTTCTTATTATTATATCAAATTTTTAGCGGAGAGAGAGAGAGTACAAAAGTCAAAATTGACTTTCCAAATCACAGTCAAAACAACCCTGTCAAATCCAGTCAACAACAGTCAAATTTTCCCTATCTAGAAAGTCAACGTAGGTCAACGCAACAACAAATCATCCTCTATGCAGCTCAGTCATACCCAATCAAACTCAGCCTTCTAAAGTGGTCAAAGTCAACCCAAAACAGTTCTGAAAACAACAGTCAAATTTGGTCAACTTCTGCACTTGAAGTTTGTGGTTAACTTTGCAGTCAACCCTGGTCAACTAGCCCGGAAATCCTCGATTCTTGTGTCAATCAATATGGCCTTCCAAAACCAAAATTCTGGCATGAAAATCGCAGTCAAAGGAGGTCAATATGGCCCTGGTCAATGCTGGTCAACCTGCAATAGTTCCTGAAATTCAGCATTGTAATCTGTCCTAAATTTCATCCTTCTTCTTGCCACACGTGTGAGAGAAAATAGCTGCACAATAAATTGTATGGACCAATCAGATGAGGAGAGAAAAACGTGTGTGATGAGATGATGCCAAATGAGGTTTGAGGTCTGTCATATTTATACAATTCGTTGGGGCTCAAGTGACATGTCCATTGGGCTTCATGAGCCTACATGATGATATGGCTGACCTTGACAATTTGCACGTGTGGGCATAAATTCAAAAACACATTTCTGCTTATCCAAATTTAATGATATTTAGGTCGATTTTGGTTCTCTCGAAAAGAGGAATTAAATGCAATAATCATCTCCATCAAATGGGCTTTCCAAAGTGGAATTTGGCCCTAGCTGCCAATTTTAACAATTTGATGGCTTGAAGCATAACCTTCTGAGTGTCAGTCAGATGTGCGATCAAGGAACCGAGGTAATATTTCGATCAAATGGATGTAGTGTTCGTGATCTTGATACAGGGAAAACAATGATCAAAGGTAGAAGAACTCCAAATAATCTATACATATTTGAAGAAGGACAACAACAATACTATTTGAGCAAGGATGATGAACATTGGTTATGGCACCGGAGGTTGGGGCATCTAAGCTTTTCACAAATAAGGAAGGCATGCAAATATCAGGCAGTTCGTGGTCTTCCAGATATCAAAATTCCAGACAACACCATATGCAAATCATGTCAGTTTGGTAAGCAAACCAGAACCAACTTCCCAGAGAAGGAAGGATTAGCTAGCAGGCCTCTTGAACTAGTCCATACAGATGTATGTGGTCCTTTCAGGACAAGGTCACCTCGAGGAGAAGAATACTTGATATTATTCATTGACGATTTCTCCAGGTTTGTTTGGTTAGGAATTTTGAAGCACAAAGACGAAGCATTCGAAAAATTCAAATCCTTCAAAGTCTTGGTTGAAAATGAATCAGGTTACAAAATTAAGTGCCTCAGGTCCGACAGAGGTGGGGAATTTACCTCAAATGAATTTTTCGATTTCTGTGAAGAACATGGAATAAGAAGGGAATTCTCTACAGCTAGAACTCCTCAGCAAAATGGAGTGGTGGAAAGGATGAACAGAACAGTCCAACAAATGGCTCGTGCTATGCTTGATGAGTCTGGAACTCCCGCAACTTTCTGGGGTGAAGCTGCATATGCTGCGGTTGTTATTCTCAACAAAACAAATGTCTGAGTGAACATCACTCAAACTCCTCATGAGCTCTGGTATGGTGAGACTCCTTCGGTAAAGCATTTCAAAATTTTTGGGAGCAAATGCTATATTAAGAATACTGATGAGCAACTTGGCAAACTTGAACCTAGAGCAGATGAAGGCATTCTTCTTGGTTATTCTCCACACAGCAAAGCATATAAGTGCTACAATAAAAGACTTGGAAGAATTGTTGACAGCATTGATGTAGTGGTTGATGAAAAAGGATACATTCCTAGGCAAGTAAATCATGAAAATATCGAAGAAAATGAAGACTACCCTCAAAGACAGAATGATGAAGAAGAAGAACCTCAAGGAGCACCAGAGGAACAGATAAGGATAGAAGAGAAGACTCCATCCAGGTACGTTCAGAAGAATCATCCAGAATCTCAGATTTTGGGGCAGAAAGAAGCAGGTGTACAAACAAGAAGAACAATTGCAGAAGCTTCAAGCTATTTGGCATTACTCTCCTCCACTGAACCACAAAATGTAAGAGAGGCATGCAAAGATGAATGTTGGGTCAAAGCAATGGATGAAGAACTTGAGCAGATTGAAAAGAATAACACTTGGGAGTTGGTTCCTAGACCAAAGGATAAGAATGTTATAGGGACAAAATGGATCTTCAAGAATAAGTTGAATGAAAATGGGGAAGTAATTAGAAACAAGGCCAGACTTGTTTGTAAAGGGTATGCCCAGCAAGAAGGAATAGACTTTGAAGAAACTTTTGCTCCTGTTGCAAGACTTGAGGCCATCCGAATGTTCCTTGCTCTCTCAAGCTTTCAAAAATTCAAAGTATTTCAAATGGACGTGAAATCAGCCTTTCTGAATGGAGACTTAGAAGAAGAAGTATACATTGAGCAACCAGATGGTTTCATTCTTGGAAATGATCCAAATCTTGTATGCAGACTGAAAAAGGCTCTCTATGGTCTTAAACAAGCTCCAAGGGCTTGGTACTATCGTTTGGACAAATATCTTCATCAACAAGGTTTTTCAAAAGGATCAGCAGATAGCAATCTTTATACAAAAATTGAAAATAACAAATTGCTAATACTTGTTGTGTATGTAGATGATATTATCTTTGGCAGCAATGAAGAAGCTATGAGTCAAAGCTTTGCCTTGGTGATGCAGAAAGAATTCGAAATGTCTTTGCTTGGAGAACTGACATATTTTCTTGGATTGTAAATCCAACAAAATGAAGAAGGGATCTTCTTGTCTCAAACCAAGTATCTCAAGCAGATTTTGAAGAAATATGGTATGGAAGATGCAAAACCAGTATGTACACCCATGGTCACAGGATGTAACCTCAGTACAAGTGATGAATCAGCAACAGTGCATCAACCAACCTACAGATCTATGATTGGAAGTCTACTTTATTTGACAGGTACCCGACCAGACATCATGCATGCAGTGGGAATAGTTGGAAGATTTCAGGCAAATCCAAAGGAAACTCATCTTCAGGCAGTGAAGAGAATTTTCAAATATCTTCAAGGGACTCAAAACTATGGCTTATGGTATCCTAGAGATACATATCTCACACTTCATGCTTATACAGATGCAGATTGGGCCGGAAGCGTGGATGACAGGAAGAGCACAAGTGGTGGTGCATTCTTTATGGGTTCCAGATTAATATCCTGGCTCAGCAAGAAACAGAGTTCAATTGCTTTGTCTACAGCTGAAGCAGAATATGTGGTTGCTGCATCTTGCTGCACTCAACTCCTTTGGATGATGCAGACCTTGCAGGATTTTCAAATCACTTGTACACCACCTATCTCCATCTTATGTGATAATACAAGTGCAATCAGCATTTCAAAGAACCCAGTCATGCATTCAAAGACCAAGCACATACCAATCAAGTATCACTTTCTCCGGGAACAAGTGCTTGAACAAAGGTCAAGTTGGAGTATGTTCCTTCTAAGGAACAAGTTGCTGATATACTCACCAAACCATTGCCCAGGGAGACCTTTGAATACCTCAGGCAAAAGCTGGGGGTTGTTGATGCATCATCTTGTTGTTGACTCTCTTCTGATTGTTGGTTGTACGCAAGGTTCATCTGGGGTATATGCGTACATTTGCTGAGTTGCGGATTGGTCGAAGATCGAATGGCACAGGTTCAGGGGGAGCATATAATGCATTGTTGGCATTATGGAGGAAGTACAAAAGGAATATTGCTGCAATATGTCTCTATCTCTTTCATGGTCATTTATGGTGTTTGGTGGATTATGGTTCTTCTTTGCAGATCTGGTTTATAGTCAGGGGGAGCATGTTCTTAGGAGGATCATAACCCTTTGCCCTTGATGTCAAAGGGGGAGAATGACGTTGAGGATCTTGAGGTTGCCATCAAGTCCAAAGGGGGAGATTGTTGGCATTATGATTCTGGTATGGCTCTATGATACAGGTGTTGTACTTGATATCAACTCACCCAAGTGGCAAATCTTTATTCAGGCTCTTAAAATGATGGAATATAAGAGGTTCGCAGGTGCAACGTTCAAAAGGTGCGGACCTGCAGGTTCGCCGTCCAGGGAGTGCGGACATACCCGCAGGTTCACCGTTCACAAGGTGCGGTCCCCCAGTTCACTCACTCCAATGCAGAGAAGCGCGCTCACATGGGGTATCCTATGTTTGGCCCTTGGTTTTTAGCCCGTATTTTACGATCCTATGGTTTTGGCCCGTGGTATAGGATCTAATTTATTGAACCCCGGTTTGGATCCCTTGTATTGGTTTTTGATGGTTTTGTCCCATGGTGTGGATAAGGGTTTGACTATAAAAAGGGGAAAGAGATCACTTGGCTAGATACTTGTGAAAATTTGAATATCTTAAGATCTGAAATTTTGGGTGATTGGTTTTTCAAAGCTAGATCTAAATCAAGGAGAAAACTTAAAGCAAATCTATTGATAAGTCGTGATCTCTCGGGCGCATGATCAGATCTGTGGATCTGACTGACTGTGGCAAATTGGAGGACTGTTAATTTGGCCCTAATCAGAGGTTTGCAGGCGATCCACTGCGTAGGTGCGGGGGTATGCAGTACAGGAGAAGACGCAGTGCGGGGGTACGCAGCGCATCTGAAGGCGCAGTGCGAGGTACGCAACGCAGAAGAAAGCAAAGTGTGGAGATACACAGAGGCAGCGAAGGAACAGTGCGGAGGTACGCAGTATGACACACAGTGCATTGCGCATCTGAGTTGAGGTACGCAGTTCAATAGAAAGGGAAGTTGCGGTGGTACGCAGAGCAGCAGAAGGATACAGTGCGGATCTGCGCAGTTAAGGCACAGAAAGGCTGCGGATACCCGCAGGCTTATATTGGTGAAGTTGCGGACCTGTCTTGAAACATTTATTGGCTGTCTTTTATCTATTGTTGCAGAGTTATGGGTTTAGATTTCTGGTATTACTTTTTTGTTTACAGCATTCTGAGTAGTTAGGTGATTCGTTGGTTGTATAAGGAGATTGGGTGATTTGCATGTACTTGATGATTATTTGATCTTCTTGGATCCAGTCTGAAAATTAATGAAAAGTGGTCCTTGAAAGAAAAGAAGTAGGGGGTTGTAGCTCCCTTCCAGGAGAGACTGGAAAACGAGAGAGAGTTGTAGCTCTCTGCAGGTTGCAGCCTGCGTACTGGTAAAGGACTGCACCAGTACAAAATCATTGTAAAAGGAGTTTCTAATTAAAAGAAGATAGAGACATATTGCAGCAGGTGGTTTTCACCCGCATTGGGTTTCCACCTTATATCTGGTGTTCTTTGGTGTGAATATCTGCTTTTCTTGTTCATGCTCATTATTTTATGGTACTGACATACAATATCTGAAGAATAATTCAAAGTATAAATATATTGAAAAGAATTTGATAATACTGATTCACCCCCCCTCTCAGTATTATTTTCAACACCCCCTTGAGTTGAAAATGGGGCTACAGAGAGAAGTCGACACAATACATGATTACAAGGTTTACTTGCCCCCATAATGCTAAGCAAAGGGTTGTATCAACCCCCTAAACTCTACATCTCTCCTTCATAAAGCCATCAAAATTTTCAATCATTGACATTGAGCTCCAAAGAGATTTAGGTGAGAGGTGTTGCAGTTTGGTAGGGACATCAAACAATTGAGTAATAATGACCCCATCGTGGAGAGAATTTCTCCTAATAGTGCTCAAATGGGCCAACAATAAATTTAATGGCATCAAATTTGCCTTTGACAGATTCAACAATTCATGCAAAAAGGGCCCAAGGTGGAGGAGATTCCACTTGATAAGACTTGGATGGACCACCGAAAAACTCTATTGCATCAATAGGAGTAACATAGCCCACTTAGGTATAAGTCTTAACATGTTTGAAGAAAGAGTAAATTCTGTAGGTGTGTTATACAAGGTGTTTCCATCTTCATCATTGAATAATGGAATCAAATTGTTAGGAGCATCTTGAATAAGTGAGAAGTTGGTGGTAACATGAGGACTGGATGAGTCATTGAGAAGAGCATTGTCATGTGCAATATGAGCACAAGATGTGCCATTGTTGAGAGTGTCTTGAAGAATTGAAGAAACATTTGCAATAGGAAGATTAGATGAATCTTCTCTAGTGTCCTCATAAGCCAAAGGAGTTTACCTAAATATTGTAGGAGTACTTGTAGAAATTGAGAGAGGATTGACATCATACTATGAAGGAGAAGGGTCCATTAGACACGATGCAAATCATTTGGAAGAGGACCTGTATAATGATGTGGCAAAGCATGATCCATGGAAATATGATGAGAATCAACTAAAAAATCTTTTGAAAAAGTAATGGGAGAGATCTTAGTAGATTGTGAATAGGAACCTTTTCAAAGATAACATCTCTATATCCAACCACCTTGTGATGGAGTGATGTGACTTGCCTTGCGTAGCGACATCAACTTGGAGCATGACACATGCACTTTAGAGTGTAGCACTCATTGACCACTTGTAGGTTGCTTGTAAGGGCTAAGGTCCATACTGTATCGTTGGACTCCCTACCTCTTATATAGATAGAAGAAATTGAGTGTCTTTCCATACATAATGTTTGTTTACCCATTTAGATTCATTCTTGTGATGATTGTGACCTAGAGAAGAGTGCGCACTAGCCTTTCTCTCTCTCTAGATTAGATAAAATAAGATAACTGTATTAGTGTCCAACTAATGACCACTAAAGTAGGTTAATGAGAATATTAGGTACAATGGTGTCTATAGAAAGTGGGAGTGCTAAAGCACCTCCTATATAAAAGTAAAAAACAAGAAATAAAGACAAAATAAGAGTCTAATCTAACACCATAGGAAGCTAACGCCAAAGGTGGAGAGGTGATCCAAGAGTGAGTATACCTAGAGTCTATGGCACTAGTAGTATGAGACTACTCTGGTCCACAATAATAAACTCTTGTACCATCTGAAGTTGAGTGGATAAAACATAAAATAGATGTTTGTTCGAAAGAATACTTATAAGAGGGGCTAGAACGAGTGTTGTTTTGATAGTTGGAGAGAACGTAAGTTGCACTGAAACGGATACAGGAATGGATACGGATACGGGTTTTGAAACAAATACGACAAATTTTCAAAATATCAAGATACGATACGACAAGGAAACGACATGCATATATATGTATATATATATATATATTTCATATTACCATTCATCTTTTAGAATCTAGAATCTATATCGAAAAATGCATAGTCATCGTCATGAATTCAACATAAACAAATCATTATCATCAATTCAGCATAAACATTGTCATCATCATTAGTGATTATTATAACATTCAACATATTATCATCATCATTAATAATGTAATAAAAAATGCTACAGCCTTTGTGCTTTCGGGTCCAACTCCTTCAAAGAACGTGTCATGCATGGCAGATGATATCTATCTTCCTTGCATGACAATTAAAAGGCCCATGGGATCATTGGGATATTCCATCAAGACCTATTTGAACATTTCAATCTTCTCAATGTCAGCTTGGTCTCATGACTATATGCAGGCACAAGATTGGCTAGAGAAGATTTGTTATATTGGAGGGATTTATGAAATCAAGAGCAAAATCAATGACAATTAACAAAACCTTAACCAAAATGAAAATTAATCGCTCAAATAAATCTCTTTATGAAGACATTCATCAAACCCTTTTATTTGCATTTTTGAACATCTATCTTTTTCTTAGTAAGAATCCTTGATAAATATATGGAGTGTCGTTGTTTCTAAAGATTTAGAAAAGACTTTATGAGACTCTGTTTATAGTGAGTTTATTTGCAAATCTGATTTCTTCATTTTTATTATTTATTTATGGCTATACAAATTTTCAAGCTTTTTAACATTTTAAGGGTGGATTCTGATCACAATTTTCGTGGATCCGTTTCCGAAAATCCGGAAACGGATCCAAAAAAATTTAAATCCCTTGGAAACGTATCCAATTCCAAATCTAAAGTTTCTGATTTTTTGAAACGACACAAAAACGTTTTTACAGTGTTTCAGACAAGAATCGTATCCGTTTATGTATTGGAAACGGGGATCCGCATTTCCGGAAAATTCTTCAGCAGTTTCCGATAGCTTAGGAGAGAACTCGTTGTTGAGACCTGGAAGATGTCCTTTAGTGCTTGGTTTGTCTACAAATGTGAGGTTTGGTTTGGTGAAGTTGTGGGCGTTTCACTGAAGTAGGAATAGTGTTCCATGTCCTCGTTGATTTGGGGTGAACTCTATCCATCCACCCTTTGGTGCCCTTAGATGAAAGCACTGTAAAAAGGGACAAAAATAGTTGGGTGTAAGTGGTCCAAGATGTGGATATGGTTGGAGCATGTAAGAGTGGCGTTAGAGTGTCTTCTGCATGTGTATACTATAAAGGCTAGTTGTAGGTGGTAAGAGTATCTTAAGAAATTTCCAAGAATTTGTAGCTCTCCTTGTATCATGTAGTAAATTAGGGAACGAAAGATGAATTGCAACTTAGTCTCAACCTCTCGAAGGTGGCACAATTCACATATCTTGTTTTATTGGTCAATATGTTGGTTAGTATTGATCTACAATCTATGTCAGTGAACTTTGAACTAGTCCAAGGGGATCCAAAAAGCATGCATTCAATGGTGGAATGTGTAATGGGGTTGAACCGTTGAACAATGAGCCCATCTTGCATAACTATGAAGTGCTAAATATAGAAGGTCATCTTCGGATGTAACAGACCCTGAGGGCTTATCCAAGCAAGGTTACTTGGGAGCATGAGCGAAAACAGGGAGCAAGAGCGACATTTTCAGAAGCTCCCAGTTTGGGAGCAAATCCCGGAGCGTTATATAAATATATATATATATATATATATTTTATATATTTTGATGCATATATGTCAACAAAAACATGTAGAATGATGAATTAGATATAAAAAACATAAAAAACATAGATTGAACCATATAACAACAATCATCTAGAAGTTATATAATCTTCATCAACCATGTCTACAAGTTAGTAACATACAACATATTGAGTCTCATGAATCATCTCTTCATCAACCACGTCCACAAGTTGGTAACATGAATCATGATTCATCAATCTTAAAGTTTCAAGCTTTCAAAATTCAATATATAACATTTATCA
The DNA here is from genome assembly GCA_031772625.1 of Pinus tabuliformis. Taxonomy (NCBI): domain Eukaryota; kingdom Viridiplantae; phylum Streptophyta; class Pinopsida; order Pinales; family Pinaceae; genus Pinus; species Pinus tabuliformis. The sequence continues at coordinate 262,534,306 of CM062807.1, forward strand.
TTATTGACACCCAAAGTTGTACTTGTAAGCTAAGTGTAACCATTACAACAAATAATATCTAACATGAAATGAAATGTTATAAAATGAAATGAAATGAAACAACTTTCAACTTTCACGAAGCATCATATTCATAATTCATTACCAATGAGTTATAATTGCCAAATTCAAGCTTCAAGCTTAAATTGTCATATATTGTTTACAAAAAATATCATAATAAATATGAAAGAGTCAACAGTTATAAAAACTACTAGAAACTAGAAAAGACAAGTAAATCTATTATCTATTGCTAATGATTGGGTCTCTTGCCCCCGCGAGAAATGTCTAATTTTAGAGTCTTGTTGGAAAATCAAGATATGTCATTAATATCACCCTCATTAACATAAGATAGAAAAAACATAGCATGTCAAGTCAAGATTTTGTTTGAGTGATGGTTACATTTTTAGTAGGGTCATGATACAAGAGTTCGACAACCAATGTCACTAACATCAAGGTACATAGAGGGATTGGTGCTCTTCATTAAATACGAGTTCCATACCCTAATGCATGACAAAATCCAATGGAAACATTGCAATCCCCCCAATTTTGAAATCTTGAAAAACTGACAAGTCTGTTGGATTTTGATTGAGATTTAAAATTCTACTTTCTCCATATGAAATCCAGTGAGGTCGGAACCACTCTCAAACATCTCAAGTCATTTCATGGTAATGAGAATTTAACATTACCATGGATCGCGTATCAATACTAGGGCCATAGGCTTGATAATTAGGCGACACCCACTAAAAATTATTTATTTCTTTGAAAAAAAATTGCATTTCGAATGTTACTTCAATTTTTTTTTTTTTTTTTCGTTTTGCATAATAGGCTAGGGAGCGAAAATTTCGCTCCCAAAATTCGCTCCCATGCGAGAGCGATTTCGGGAGCGCGCTCCTTGGTTGCTCCTAAGTTGCTCCGCGATTCAGGAGCGGGTTTGAGGGGGGGGGGGAGCTGCTCCCCCGCAACCCTGTATCCAAGTGACCTGGACAAATTGCCTATAGATATCCTTTTTGATGATTGTGTTCATCTCTTGGCTAGTGGGTAAGAGGTGGTTGGGTGCATCAAGGGAGTATCTAAATGGCGAGAGCCGGTCCATCGTAATATGCTAGGGAGATTTGAGAAGTTAGCATACTAGTGTCGAGAACGAATTGAATAAATAATTGATGCAATGAACTCTAATTAGTAAGGCAAGTAAGGATATTGGTCTTGTCCCTTGACTCTATTAGTATTAATGAGATACCAAATGTGGTGTAGGAGTGGGATGAGGCCAAACACTATATCAAGCTGAAGGGGCTGACCACCAAACTCTACAAGGATGATGGGTTGAGGAACTGTTTGGTTGCATTTGATGTTGTGGCAAATGGGGATGATTTGAACTCTCTTTGTTGAAGGCCAATCAGACTCTAGTAAAAAAGGACTATCTTCACATATGCATAATCTCTCTCTCTCTCTCTCTTGAATCACTAGGGTTCTTGGTCTTGGAGTATTTTGGAGGTTTAGAGTTAGGTTCACTTGGAGATTAGAGATAAGGGTTTTGTGATAAAACCCTTTGGTGGAATTGGGAAGAAGAGGAGAGGACATCTTCGCTTGGAGGATGTGTTGGAGTGATTCTTTCATATCGGATCTTCTTGGTTGTTAGGGTTTTGTTGATTTGCGCTAGCTAAGGTTTAGAGAGCTAGGAGGATTTGTATTATCCTTGAGAGAAGGCTAGGGTATGTATATGTACTTCATCTTGGGCATTTTAATGAGTTTCCAACTATCCAAATCTTGTGGAATTTCCAGATTTGATTTTCAACTATATATGTTCTTCATGCATTGTTGTTTATGGCTATATATGTCTTGCTGATTTGAAATAAGTAAAAGGACAATTGTCAATTGATTTGACATCTAAGTGAAGAATATAAGGGGTTGATTTTATGGCTGTTGTACTGCTGCTATTATAGCTGTAAATGAGTATTTTCAATTCTGGTTATTCGATGATGAATTGCTGTAAAAGGGGTAAAAGTTACCCTTTGGTTTGGTATCATTTTTCCTTGAATTGTCGAGAAATTTGGGATGTTTGGAAATGAAATATTGTACTCTTCCCATTGTCAGCTGCCCTTAGGCTGAAAATTCATACGGCTAAGATCCAAGAAGCCTTCTAGGTTGAAGGTGAAATTTTTGTTTTGCTTTGAATTTTGAATTCCAAGAAATTTCCAGATGGTATGAGAATTTGTTATGGCTGATATCACTCTTTTTTTTGTAAGCTAGAAGACATTATATTACAGGAAATTTACAAGCATGTCTGAACATTTGTGGATCTTGTTTGGTGTTAGCATTTTCAAAAAATAGAACTTGGCAAAACTGAAACTCACAGAGGGCCAAGCCAGGGGAGGACCATCTGCCCAGAAGAGAAACCAGATGGGCTCCCTGAGTGAATTGTATAAAAAATATAGCAGATAAAACAAAGAAAGCATGCAAAAAGATTGTCAAAAGCTTATGGTTTCTTTGCTGGTTCCTTGGGCTACGCCTGAACTTGCTGGAAGCTAACAGAACGGGTCATCTTGACCTTCTGGCATCCAGGGAGGTCTTTCCCATACAACAGTAGTTCCTCTGAAGTCAGTTGCATTAGCGGTAGCCAGTTGTAATATATCCAAGCAGAAATTTACACCAAGTTTTCCTCAATTTTGAGACTTCTTCTTTGAAACCTTTCTACAAACAATTAGCATGTGAATTCTGGAAAATACTTTCAGGAAAATAACTCAGAATTTCGTCAAACATTTTGTGAGTAAAATAAGATAAATAACATCAGCCAAAATTTGAGGCAAATATGACTTTTATTGGGATTGATCTTCATTGTTCAATGGCTGCAATTCAGACTTAGAGCAGAACCTGACACTTGCTTCAGCTGATAAGAAGGTGAATATTTTCCGGATCTACCAACTGTACAATGCTCAGAGAATTTACTTCAGCACTTCTGAATTAGCTCAGCCTCCTGGACAATGTATAAAGTCTGCTCCAGCACTTCAATATGCTCCAGGGAATGGCAGAGATACCAAGAAAACATCCAACCAATGCAATGAATTCAGTCTGAGGCAATCAAGCTGAGGCTGCTCCAGGATATAATGAAATTTGGTCCACTCTTTGGAGGAGGAATATTAGCAGTCCCACAAACTCAAATGATGAAGATAACCTTTGGAGAGTTCGCCCTATAATCTTGGATGAATTGGGCCCTCAATTAGCAAGAAGAAAATCCAGCTTGATCACAGATTTTTGGCCTCTTTGACATAGCAATGACTCAGCTCCAAATGATAATTGTCCTTTAAGATTTCGATCTTGTTTCCTTGTGCAAAGATCTGGAACAAGTATGCTTGACGGGCTGAGCGAATGGCTCAAGGAATCTCAACTCGGTCTCTGTTATTTTATTGTGCAAACCAGTGTTGCGAAAATCACGATTAAAGCGATATTTTTTGAAAATATCGAGGATTTTTTCGTGCAACGATTTAATCAACCGATTAAATTGGCGATTTTTTCATTTTGAAAAAGTCACGATCTGATCAGAAAGAATTGTGAGGCCGCCAAAAAAAATGATTTTTTGTATTGTATTGTATTTTTGTTGGCCGATTTTTACCGATTTTATCCCAATTTTTACGATTTTTTTCTTTTTCCGGACCCTCGCCGATTTAATCCCGATCTCGATTATCACAACCTTGGTGCAAATGTCCTGTAAGATGCTGACTGCCAAGCAGTGTGAATGGATCCAACTCGACCTCTGAAACTTGTCCATATCCCTTGGCACAAATCGACCTCCTAGCAATGATTAGCTTACGGTTTCAGCCCCTTCTTGGTGGAGAGTTCTTGGCATTGGGGAAAATCGATTTGGGCCTTCAAGACTAATAAAACTCGGTCTCCAGATCTAGAAGAACTTTGACCTCCTTATAGGTAAACTCGGCCTCTTTGAGAAAACATGAATTTGCCCTTCTGCAATTGCTCCTCAATGCTGAAATTTGCCTGCAACACAACTCAATTAGATCTTCAAAATAACTTTTGGGAAATAATCCAACTAGGGTGGCAATAACATCCCACTGAAATTGGAGAAGTACTAGCTACGGTGGCAATGGGATCCACCGAAACTAGTGTGAAGATTTCGCTTTGAACCCTTGGACTGAAACTCACTTGAGCTTCTCTTCAATGGCAATGAGAAATGATGGGATTGAATCATTAGCAAATGAGCTCTTCCCTCCTTTTATAAATTTTCATTGTGTTTTCTCCAAGCTTTTAGAACTTCTTTCAATATTATTTTAATGATGAAGTCACTTTTTCTCCTAAGTGACTTTTTGCCCCTTTTTTGTTAATTATAATTACCCCTTTTTATTTAATAATATGAAAATTGGGTAAATTTCTTTGGGTCTCCTAGATAATTTTTCCTTCTTGCTAGCCTAAAGGATACAATTAGGCAAGCAGAAATAGTGGCTCCCAATTCCAGAAATAGAGGACATTACATCGGTTGTGGAGAATCTTCCCTCATCTTGTCAGGAGCAGCTTTAAGGCTGTTCCTGGCACATTCCTTCCCTGTGTTGTTCAACATTTCTGCTTTCTCTGAGTTTCTCTCCTCTCGCTTAGGCTTTCTGAGATTGTCAGATTGAGCTATAGGAAGAGTCGAGTTTTGGGGACTTGGAGAGGGAGAGCCCCTGCTGCTCGGAGAGACAAAAGTTGCAGGAGGCAATACATTGATCCATATTCATCATTCATCATTCATCATTCTAGAATCTACATTGATTTAAAAATTAAATTCATCATTGTAGAATCTACATGATTTAAAAATTAAATTCATCGTTCATCATTCATCATTCTAGAATGTAAATAGATTTAAAATTTAAATTCATCGTTCATCATTCTAGAATCTAATTAGTACTGAGCAAAATAGACTATAGTAGGCAATGAAGTTTGAAGATTGGAATAATAAATTGATATAACTCGAACTCCAAAGGGGTGCTTATGGGCGTCCCCCTTTTGAGGGGGTTTGCCTAGAAGCACCCCTTTTGGGGAAACGTTCCCCCATGTGTCTTCTTGTGTTTCTCCAAAAGGGGGATGTGGGGAAACGTTTCCCCGAGTGTTCCCCCTTCCCTAGTGCATGTGAAGCATGGGGTGCGTGCAACCCACCTTGGGGTATGCATCCCTGTGGAACACTGGCGATAAACTACCATATCATTAAGGGGTAATGGAAAATAAAAAGGCAAATTAGTCACCCATACTTTGCACGAAATTCATTAAAATAAAAGGTGCACCAGAGGAGTGGAAAAAACAAAACGAGGAAAGGGGTAACTCATGCCTCCTCGATTGCTCCCTCCTTACGTCATTATGCTAAGGTTATTGGACCTCCGTCAGCTGGTCTCATGGCTATGGCATCTTCCTTGAAGTCTTTTCCACTCCATGACCACATTATCACACACCTATGGATTTAAGGGTCTACCTTGAAGTTGGAAACACCTAATAGGGTTATTGACCTAGTCATACCTAACATAAGTGAGGTAACTTGTTTACAAATCTTGAGCTAGAAAGACATTTAAAGGTAAGTCTTGTGTGAAGTATTTCTATGCCTCTAGCATTAGATATGGTCCACTATGGTGCTTTAATGGTTTTTGTCCCTAATGATCTTGATCTCACTTGATTTTGAGAGGTTTGTTTCAGGTGGCATCACACATGCAACAAAGATCGCTTGGAGGGATGGCTTGATTGTTCTCGAGCACATTCCAGAGGATGTTTTGCCCCATTCTGAGAGTACATGTGACCTTGTAGCTCCAATGTTGCCCCTCTAGAGATGAACATTGAGCCTTGAGCAACTTCCACATGGTTTCATACCTCTTGATATACCTCCAATTGTTGAAATGTTGAGCTAGTGAGCCAAGGTGTTGGCTTATTTTATGATGTGCCCAAATGGACCTAGGATGCCCCCGGGTTAGCCTTGGCCTTGTTTGATGGACATTTCCTTGTTCCAAAACTTGGATTGGGATGGAGATCACTGAGATGATTTGGGAGGGCTAACACACCATGACCTGATGCCAACACTTGAATGCCTATGTGCCATAGAAGGGTGATGTAGGCCCTTTTGAGGATGATGTCATTGTGGAGGAGGTGCCATTTGGATCTGCAGCCATGCACTTCGATGATTTGTTGGTTTGAGAAGCATTCATGGACAATCTTATTATTTGCTTAATGGAGATTATCCATCTTGGAGGATGAGATCACAGTAAAGAGATTTTATTCTCACACGTGTGGGATATTTTGGCACTTTTATTATGTTTTAGGGCTATCTCAAGGGCGGCTTGTTGCAGTTGACCTACTTGAACACTTAAAACACACTTTTTGGGCTTTTATGTAAAATTATGAAAAATTGACTTGGTTACCCTCATATAATTAGAGGGGAGACACTATTCATTATTCATCATCATCAATCACTCATTTATTCTCCTGTAAAGGAGTTTGCACTAGCCCTTATTTTTTCTTCTTGGACACAATGTGATCTTTTTTGGATTGAATTGTCTTGGGAGGGAGATGTTTGCATGGAGAGACTTTTGGGATTGATTGAAGTGATTCTTGATGGAATTGGGTAAGTTTATTGCCTTCTTTTTCCATTTTGCATGCTATATTTATGAAATCAGGGTTTCAATATGTGCCATATTCAAAAGTGCAATATCTTTCCTTGAAATCTTGATTCTTTGTGGTATGTAAAATTTGTTTTGCATGAATCTATCAAAGGAACTTGGTTCATGCATCCTTTAACCTTAAAATATCTCATATAGAGAACTTGATAGGGTTTGTAAGGAGAAATTCTATCTTCCACCCTCTTCATCCAAGGCTCTCTATCATTGACCTTGCCCTAATTGACTCCATTACCTAAGTAGATAAAGGAACTAGTCTAGTAGGTGTTGATCATTCTAAATTTCTCTTTATGTTATGAATATAATTTATGTAGAAGTAATAAATATAGATAATAAATAATAATCATAATAAAATGGAATTAAATAATAATTACTTAAACAAAGAGGCATGTCTCTACAGATATGACTGTTTGTGAAAGGGTACTTCCTGGCTATATATACAGGGCCGTCACTCCCAATTGTAACATCATTCTTATTCATACATATAATATATATTCTTGTATCTCAATGGAGATCTATATATTCGAAGTCTTTTGGAGTGTTTAACCTGAAGAACAGTCTTTGTTCGCTTCATTTTGTATCAGAGTTGTTCGATCCTCTAGCTGCAATCACTGCACAAAGCCAATATGACCCGGTCTTTGGCCGTGGGAATTCATCAACCTTGTTGCCATTTAAGTGTTTCGCTACACAGTGTGGAGGTTCTCCATTTTACAAGTTTCATCCTCGGGCCTTTGGCCATTAAAAAAACAAAAAAGTTGCATATAGAAGATGTCTAGAGAAAAGGAAAAAAAAAATAATTTAAATAAATATATATATATATATATATATATATATAGAAGGACAAAAAAAATGAAAGTCACTTGTATATTAAAAAAAATACAAAATAATAATAATAGTAATAAAATAAAAAAATAAAAGGTTAAAAAAATAAAACACAGCTGTGTAGCCCAACCAACCACTACAACTGCTGGCCGACCAATATACCTTGACGGCTAGTGTTCTTCTGCTGCCTCTCGTGCGATCAACTAGTTGTTGCTGCAACAACATAAACGACCAACACTGCCAATTGGATTTTACTAGCCACAAACAGAGTAAGTTACATCGCTGTTGCCTTAAACATCAAATCCAACAAGCCATCGTCGAGCACAATCGTTGAACTCAGGACACGTAACAAACTACAAAATTGCCACAGCCACACAATGACCACACTACCACCGTTGCCGATGCCATCCTCTTTGTCGGTGCCACAATTCATGTTGTTTCCATAGAACACACACCCTGTCGCTTTCCTTCCTCTATGATTCCGACAGAGGACCGTCCGTCGCACTAGGACACCGTCCATACATCGCTGCATCTTCTCCTCCTGCTTCAACCATATGACTCAATTTTGATATTCAACATTGCATTGATTATTTAATAAAAATAAGGTGAAACCAATGTTGCACGAAGCGGAAGCGTTTTTTGGAAGCAGGGATGCCGAAGCGTCATTTTCCAAAAATCTAGGAAGCGAAGCGTCCGCGGAAGCGTCTGCTATATATATATATTTATATTTTTTTGCATTTATACTCAAAACAAACATCCCAAATACCAAATTAATTGTAGAAGACATGAAAACATGCATATTTTTGCATAAATCAAGATAGATATAACATCCATTGTACATTAATGATCTAGAATCTAGATTCTTCTCCTCTTGTCTAGCCTTTGCCTCTACCTCGATTGTCTAGGGATATTAGTCAACATTGCCCAATTTTGATCAAACTACCTAATTCAAGACTTAAAATATGGTAGAAAAAGCTTAACATGTTTGATCGATGATTTTGACTTGATTGAAAGGTAATTTTTGCTAAGGGCGTGCCGCGTGACAAAGGAGTTCAACAATTAACACCACCAACACTAGGGTACATATAGGGCTTGGTGCTCTTGATTAAATGCTAATCGCATACCTTCATACTTGATATAATCTAATGAAATGCCACAATCCCTTTGATCCTGAATTCCTGAAAACTGTTAAGTCTGCTGAATTTTGAATAGGATATGAAATTCTATTTTCTCCATATGAAGTCCAATGAGGTTGGAACCACTTTCAAACATCCCGAGTCATTTCATGGTAATGTTAAAAATTTAAGTAAAAGGATGAAAATGAAAAATAAAGGAGAATGTCACTTTTACTTTAAGAATTTAACATTACCATGAGGGAGCATCTGCTATATTTATATTTTTTTTGCCTTCATTCGTCACCCTAACCCAAGGTGGACCCACCCCCAACAAGCAAACTCACCTAAAATTAAAAAAAAATTGAAAAAAAAAACGATTTTCTAAACGCTTTTCCGGAAGCTTTTCTGGAAGCGTATGGGAAGCGTACGCTTCCTCCTCCGAAGCGCCACGCTTCCGATGCCCGAAGCGCCGTACGAAGCGCGCTTCGGCGCTTCGGAAGCGGCGCTTCCGTACAACGCTTCCAAATTTCCAGGAAGCGGCTAAAAAAGCCGAAGCGGCGCTTCCGAATTCGGAAGCGCCGCTTCCGGCCAAGCTTCCTAGGCGCTTCAGTACGGGACGCGCTTCGGGGCTTGGAACTAGGGGGGGCGCTTCGTGCAACACTGGGTGAAACCGCTGAATTTGGGGTTGTCCGGCCACCAAGCAGTGAAGATAATTTTCTCCTATTTTTCTGGATGTCATAATTTCCACCTATATCATGTTGTCGTTTCATTTGAGCTGCATCCCTATGATATAATTAAAACTGTGCAGTAAAATAACTCTTGGAGTGGGGTTCCGTACAGGTCGTCACTATTGGTTAAAGTAGTCATATTTTTAAAACAATAGGAAAAACAAGATTAATAGGGTATTAACTATATATATATATATATATATATATATCTATATATATATATATATATATATATATATATATATATATATATGAAACCCAATTATTAATTACAGAAATTAATAGTAAAAAAAGTACATTTTTATTTAAATTAAAGAAGTATTTTTCAACAAACGGAAGGAAGGATTATATAATAAAGTATTTTATTTTAGTTTGAATACAAAAATATTCAAGGAAAAAGAAATTTAAAAGGTCCCAGTTCAACGTTATAAGGGGACTTAATTATATTTTGAAGAATTGGATCACTTCAAGCGTATATAAATTCATCAAGCAATGTATTGTTTTATCAACGAATGTAAAATGGAGTCTAATTTGGAATTGAAGGAAGATTTCCAGAAAACTTCACGTAATTATGCTTCAATGCTATTTAGAATTAAAGGGTCTATTGCAGGAAAAGATGTCACTATTGCTATCTCACCTGCCGAAGATAAAAATTATATAACGCATAAAATTGCAAACCAGTTAGTGATTCTAGAGTCAAATATAATCAAAAAATTAGACTGTTTTGGCAACAAAAAATATGACATAACCAATTTACAGTTAAACATTGAGGATTATACATTTATATCACAATTCTCAGTTCAAACCCTATGGAGCAATCAAGGTGACATTATTTTGGGTTCACCCTAGATGGAAACTCTAGGATCCTTCATCTTAAATACGAAAAATAAGTTTTTAACATTTTCCTACAGGAAGAAGAAAATAACACTCCAGGATGTTACACTGAAGCCAAATTCAGTAACACCAGAAGACATACAAGATATTTCAAAAATAATTTTTCAAGAAGGTAAAAAAGTACTACAAAATATGCAAAGAGAAATTGACAAGATCACCACTGACAAAAATGAAGAAGTTTCTCAACTTAAAGACCATAGTGAAAAATTATTGACGCAAATTAAGAAGCTTAAGAAGGACAAGAAGTCATTAGAAAACAAGGTACAACAACTTATTGAGAAGGAAGCATCAAATGTAGAAATTCAAGTTGACAAAAAACAACAAATACCGATCCAGTCAATATCACAACTCAAGAAGAAGACAAACTAGCTGAAGTAAAGATGTACTTAGAAGTTGTAGTTCCAACAACAAAAGATTCAAGTGAAGATCCAAAAATTAACCATTCAACTTCCATAACTAAAGGAAATCAGGGACTTCATATAAATCAAGAAAACAACACAAACAAGATAAGGGAAAATCAAATCACCAGAATTCCTTATCGACATCCGAATCACGAGAGTAGACAAGTCAATAAAGCTATGTATTTATAACAAAAACAACAAACTGATGTTTCGAAGAATACCAATGTTAGTGCAATCCGCTCATGTGATAACAATTCATCACAAATTTCCAATCACCGCAAGGTTCCACAGAAGATTGATCTAGGATGGTCTGATCCCTTCTCAGTGTGACAATTTTGTTTCACTTAGAGGATCATAGCAACTTGTATCAACGAAGATGACAATTCCGAGACGAGAAGACATCGGAAACTTAAAAAGAGATCAAGCCTTTTCATCAGCAAGCTTTGAGGACAACTTTTTGAAGGGGAAGGCAATGTTATGAATATAATTTAGGTAAAATTAATAAATATAGATAATAAATAATAATCATAATAATAGGTAATTAAATAGTAATTAGTTAAACAAAGAGGCATGTCTCTACGGACATGACTGTCTGTGAAAGAGTACTTCCTGGCTATATATACAAGGCCCTCACTCCCAATTGTAACTTCATTCTTATTCATACATATAGTATATATTCTTGTATCTCAATGGAGATCTACATATTTCCAAGTCTTTTGGAGCATTGAACTTGAAGGACGATCTTTGTTCGCTTCACTTTTAAGTTTTTTTCTTTAATTTCTTGGTGACGAGGGTTGGGGTTAGCTCAAGTCTATACTTTATAGCAATTCTATGTCCATATGTTGTTGCCCTATTGGAAGGGATTGCATTTAATGAATACATAAAAAGGGAAAATTTAGTACTAATTGCATATTTTAACTCTCAAATTAGGGCTGATGTCTTGGTATTTATTGCTGTCATATGCATTTTCAGCCATTTAAAACCATTGTTTACTTACCCCTAGATTGCCTCACTTCATAGTCTTTGGTTCTTTGTTGATCTTATCATTTACATGCTATTTTCTAGAGCTTCTATATGCCATTGCGTGCCACTAATCTATATTTTTCACAAACCCTAACTTAGAGAAACCTTCTTCTAAATTATAAAGGCCTCGGGAACATGTACTTGAACTTTATGCAACTCTTATCTTAGCCTTTCAAGGCTTTGCCACTACCAATATTATTGGAACCGAACTAGAATCGGTGGAATTGGTCAATTCAACTAGTCTGACCCCCAAACTGGTTTGGTTTGAGGTTTGGAATTGGAAAAGGCCGGTTTGGTACCGAATCGGCCAGTTTCGTACAATGTTACCAAGGACAATTCCAAAGACAATTTTATATATATCTATTGAGTGGGGTAGCCTAATATTCAATCCTAGGGCCCTACTATTGCTAGAATATTCATGGTAATGTTAAATTCTTAAAGTAATTACTTAAATTTTTAACATTACCATTAATTGATTTAGGATGTTTGAGAGTGGTTTCTACATCATTGAATTTCACATGACAAAGTAGAATTTTAAATCACATTCAAAATCTAGCAGACTCAACAACTTTTAAGATTTTAGGATTGGGGTGTTTCAACGTTTCCATTAGATTTTGTCACGTATGAGGGGGTATCGAACTAGTGTTTAATCAAGAGCACCAAGCATTCTATGTACCTTGATGTTAGTGGCATTGAATGTTGAACTCCTCTATCACGACCCTAGTAAAATTGTATCCATCACTTAAACAAAATATTGACTTGACATGTTAAGCTTTTTCTATCTTATTTTAATGCTTAATGCTTAGAGAGTGATATTGATGACAAATATCCCAACATAGGCATTGATTTTGATGATATGTAGGTATTTGTTGTAGCATGATTATTTTTGGATGGTAGAGGCCACATCTATAATCTGTTTATTGATGTATTTTTGGTTCAAAGATGGATTGCACTTGGTGTTGTTGGTTATATGCACCCTTACATACTATATAAATTAGAACTTTGGCATATTTATGTATAAATGGTTCGGATTCATATAGATGCACACGAATATATGTGTTTTTTTAATAAATTTGAATATTTTATCTATTTTTTGGTTCACATGTTTTTGGGTCCAGTTTTTTTTTTTTTATCGTTTCTAGTTCAGTTCTGACTAGTTGGTGGGTCTACTGTTGGTTGTATGCACCCTTACATGCTATATAAGTCAGAGCTTTGACATATTTGTGTATAAATGGTTTGGATTCATATGGATGCACATGAATATATATGTTTTTTTTGTTTAATAAATTTAAATATTTTATGTATTTTTTGGTTTGCTGGTCTTTTGGTCTAGTTTTTTTATTGTTTCTAGTCTGGTTCTAAGCAGTTCGGGGGGTCTATTGGCTTGGTCAACAATTTGGTTTTGATAACATTGATTGATACCTTTTCCATCAATTATTAGATCTAGCATCACCATTGAGCCCTCCTTAGTTGAATATCTTGCTGGTGATCTTTATAGGAAAGCCTCCCTTGTGGGGATAACATCCACCACTAAACAGTTGGAGAGAAGCCACTAGGCGATAGTGGTGGCTGATCTGTTGTTGCCATAAGACCTAGGTCATCTAAGGAGGCTTTGCACTAGGTTTGCTAGATTTTGCAGTAACGAGGACCATGTGATAAATACCTTGGACATTGGGCACTTGACTTGAAGACTCTTGGTGTGGAACATACTTCATGGAGGGTTGTTGTGGACTTCGAGACATGTTGAGGAGCATTAGGGCTCAACGATCGCATTGGCACACACGTGAGGTACATTGGGAACATGAAAGGACATGTGTGACACACAGTTAGAGGAGGAACTCCTTGCATGAGGACACTTTGATACCAACATGGTAGATGAATTTCTATCTAGTAGATGGTTGGAGAGAGCATTGTCACAAAGGAGGGGCATTGAATCTTGGGAGATTCACGCTTGGGGGATAGATAGACCATATTATGACTCTTGTACATCATTATATTCATAGTTTTAAAAACTGGTTTGGTTTGAACCGAAACTGATCAAGCTAGTCAGGTGGATAGGTCCAGGGCTCAAACTGGACACCAAATAGGACTATTGGATTGGTTTGTGCTGGTTTGGCCCCAAACTGGGCAACAAATTGGACTAGTGGATTGGTTTGGTACCAAACTGGCCACCAAACCAACTGGCTTGCTACCAAATTGGTCCAAATCAATTGATCATGTCCTAAACTAGTCAAGTAGTAAAAATCTAACTCCTAAAACCTAAGCCTAAAGAAAAAACTAACTTAACCCTAACAATGCTAACAAGCAATGGTAATGTCAAAATTTTAACATTATTGTTAATTGTTTCAAGGTGTTTGAGAGTGGTTGCAACCTTATCAAACTTCATATGGAGAAAGTAGAAATTCATATCCCACTCAAAATTTAGTAGACTTAACAGTGTTTAAGATTTTAGGATTGGTAGGATTGCGACATTTTCATTGAATTCTATCATGTATGAAGGCATGAGATTGACATTTAATTGAAAGGACAAAGCCCTTTATGTACCTTGTTGTTGGTGGTTTTGATTGTTGAACCACTCTAATGGTAGTGGTATTGATTATTGGCCTCCTCTGGCATGGCCTTAACAAAAATGTACCTTTTACTAAAGCCAAAATAATTGGTTAGGCATGTTAAGCTTTTTCTACCATATTATAAGCTTTAGGAGATGAACCCTTCACTCAAACCAAAATCATTGGTTAGACATGTTAAGCTTTTTCCACCATATTATAAGGTTGAGGAATCCAATGAGTCAAAGGCTTCGAGCTAGATGATGTTTATGTAGCTCATGTTGATGATTCCATTTCTGGTAGTGGTGATTAGTTTGATGAGTGATCATGTTAATCAATGATTTGTCATAAGCTAGAAGCTTGTAGCATGGCTTTTGGACTCTAGAGGCCATTTAGAACCTCATTGATTATGTATTTTGTTGCTGATATGCACTGCACTCAATTCCATTTTGATATATTCACCCTTACATGGGACATAGATGAGAAACATTTGCACTTTTTTTGTCTTTAATGGTTTGAAATCTTAGAAACATTATTTTTCATTAAAAAATAATTATTTTATGTATTTAAAAAAAACCAGTTTATTGAATCTAGTTTGATCTAGTTCCAGTTCGAAACTTGGTTTGATAGTTGGCCAATTCAATGACTAGTTTCAATTTTTAAGTCTATGCTTGTATTATAGAGCATTCCATGTGGGGTTGCCTTGTTGGTTGCTTTTTTGGACATAAATCCTTGTTTTGTGTTTTCCTCCCTCACCTAGTTTATATAATAAGGGAGGAGATCGCTTGTATATTATGATCATTGTACTCTATTCTTGGTAATAGTCTTGGAGTTGTCTTGTGGGAAGTAAGATGCTAGGGTTCGTGAGGAAACTCTAGGAGAAGACAAGAAGAGAGAGATGTCTTAGTCAAGGTTACTTGGGAGTGGGAGCGGGGAGGGACATTTTCAAAAGCTTCGGAGTCGGGAGCAAATTGGGAACAAATGTTTATATAATATATATTTTTATATATTTTGATGCATATATGTCAACAAAAGCACGTAGAATGACGGATTAGATATAAAAAGCATAAAAACATGGATTAAACCATATAACATCAATCATCTAAAAGTTATAATCTTCATCAACCACGTCCACAAGTTACAAGGTCTCATTTATAGAGCATGTAAGGGTGCACATAACAAAAATAGCATCAAGTGCAATCCATCCTTGAACCAAAAATACATCAACAAATAGGGGTTCTAGATGGCCTCTAGCATCCAAAAAAATCATGCTATATAACAAATAGCTACATATCATCGAAACCATTGCCTATCTTGGGATCTTTGTCATTAATATCACCTTCTAAGTAATTAACATAAGATAGAAAAAATGTAGGATGTTAATTCAAGATTTTGTTTGAGTGATGGGTACATTTTTAGTAGGGTCATGATAGAGGAGTTCGACAAATATTGTCACTAACATCGAGGTACATAGAGGGCTTGGTGCTCTTGATTAAATACGAGTCCCATACCCTAGTACATGACAAAATCCAATGGAAACATTGCAATCTCCCCAATTTTGAAATCTTGAAAAACTGACAAGTCTGCAGAATTTTGAGTGAGATTTAAAATTTGTAGAAATATCTTGTAGATTCAAACTATAGATTATAATATTCTAAAAAAGTTGACTTGAATCTACTCTACTCATCAGCGGAAACAATAAACGATCGATGAAATCACGAAGCATATAAGAGAAAGAATTCAATCACACATAACACAATGATTTTATGGGGAAAGCCACAGCTAAAAACCCCTGTTATCTGTATATTGCATTAATTAGAAAATATGAGAAGATTACAATGCTTTGCTCAAGCCCGAGAAACCTCTGCACTATCTCTATCTATCTCACTGCTTCCCAGACAAGCTCAAGCCAATACCTAGCCAATTTTGCTGCCTGCCAAACTCCTATTTCCTTGTACTGTTCCCTTGGGAATTAACCCATATTTAATTGGGAAGTTCCACAATTATGAATTGCGCAATCCTCGTAGGCCTTCCTTTGGTTGCATGCAGCACCTATACAATTCAGATGATTATACAACTGATAGTACACTGTCCTTGAACTCCAATCCCAACAGAGTTTTTCTATGATCTGACATGCATGAGTTAATTATGAGTGAATCTTCAATTTACTGATCACTGTAGGTTACACTCCATTACTGCAGGTTACATCCCACTACAGTTAGTTACACCCCACTGCAATAAGTCACACCCCACTACAGTAAGTCACACCTCACTACTGTAGGTTACACCCCACTGCTGCAGGTTACACCTCACTACTGGATATCCCACTAATTCCTCCATTAGTTGGAACTACTTTAACTGACTTTAACTTAGTTGGACTGAATTAAATAATTACAACTCAAAATACACTCAACTAGTGCTCCTAATTGTAGGAGAAATTCTACATGACTCTAGTTAGACCCTCAACTGAAATTAATTGAGTTAACTAAGTCAAATTAACTTAGTTA
Organism: Pinus tabuliformis; assembly: GCA_031772625.1. Classification (NCBI taxonomy): domain Eukaryota; kingdom Viridiplantae; phylum Streptophyta; class Pinopsida; order Pinales; family Pinaceae; genus Pinus; species Pinus tabuliformis. The sequence goes on from CM062807.1 coordinate 262,551,016, forward strand.
ACTATTACATGTTGTCATGATATATGGAATTACAATTTAATTCATAATTTAATTTAAGGACAAATTAAATTAGTATTTTCTTGTTGCATTTTCAACAAAATTCTACCTTCCCCTTATGAAATCCAATGAGGTCGAAACTACTCTCAAACATCTTGAGCCATTTCATGGTAATGTTAAAAATTTAAGTAAAAGGACGAAAATTAGTGATAAAGGAGAATGTCACTTTTACTTTAAGAATTTAACATTACCATGAATTGCATATCAATACTAGGGCCATAGGCTTGAATATTAGGCTGCTCTACCAAAAATCTCTTGTTTCTTTGAATTTTTTTTGCGTTTGGAACATCTTTGTGACAAATTTTGTGAAAAAACAAGGGAGTGATTTTTTTTTTTGGCGGGAGTGAATTTCGAGAGCGCACTCCTTGCAACATTTTCATTGAATTCTATCATGTATGAGGGTATGTGATTGGCATTTACTCAAGAGCACAAATCCCTTTATGTACCTTGAAGACTTGATGTCGGGGGCACTGATTGTTGAATTCCTTTGATGTTGGTGGTATTGATTATTGAACTTCTCTGCCATGGCCTTAACAAAAATGTACCCTTCACTCAAACCAAAATCATTGGTTAGGAATGTTAAACTTTTTCAATTTCTACAATATTATAAGGTTGAGGAATCCAAGGACTCTAAAGACTTTGAGCCAAATGATGTTTATGTAGCACCTGTTGATGGTTCCATTTCTAGTAGTGGTGATGAGCTTGATGAGTGATCATTTTATCAGTGGTTTGTAGTAGATGATCCCATTTCTAGTTGTGGTGATGAGTTTGATGAGTGATCGTGTTTATCAGTGGTTTGTAGTAGGCTAGTGGCCCAGTAACTTGTAGCATGGTTTTTGGACTCTAGAGGCTATTTAGAGCCTCAATGATTATGTATTTTGTTGCTGATATGAATTGCACTCAGTGCATTTTGAAATATTCACCCTCACATGTTATACAGATGAGAAAACTTTGCATATTTTGTCTCTAATTATTTGGAATCTTACAAATGAAAATTTCCATTAAAAATGAATTATTTTATGTATTTTTTAAAAACCAGTTCATTGAATCCATTTTGATCTTACTTGATCCAGTTCCGGTTCGAAACCTGTTTTGATAGGTGGCTTGTTTGAAGACATGTTCCAGTTTTTAAAACTATGATTGACACTGATTTTCAGAAACAGAAGAAAAATGGGATTTAGCCTTTCTCAAGCTTGTTTATTTTAATTTTAGAGGTAATGGTTCAGTTAAAAGCTTTCAACAAGATTGCAAGCTTTCCACTGCTCCTATACATTGATTCATTGAATACACTAATATTTGCATGCCAAGGGACCACTATATCTAGTAAATAACTCAGAGAAACTGGAAGGTGGGCAAGAGGAATCCATCCCTATGTTACCGGATCCGTCAGCCATGGGGGATGGATTCGCGGATCCCCGGATCTGATCCGGATCCGGATCCGGATTCGCTTGGATCCGCCTAGGGACCCATATGAAAATGTTTTCTTCACGATAATGTGCACCCCGAAATTCAAACTGCGTTCCTGCAATTTGGGATTTTTACAACACAAAAATACCTATATTCAGTGAATTAATTTTCTGTTAATATTCGTTGAATTAATTCCTAACTTTGGGTCCCTTTGGTCACGGGAGAAGTTCATATTCGCTGAATTAATACTCTATTAATATTTGTTGAATTAATACTCTGTTAACGGGAGAAGTTCATATTCGCTGAATTAATACTCTATTAATATTTGTTGAATTAACACACTATTAATATTCGCTGAATAAATACCTAGCTTCGGTCTATTTGCTCACGGAAGAGGTTATTTCCCAAATAATACTTAGCTTAATACCTGGCTAGTAAAATGCATTCGTGGGTTGCTTGTAGCCACCATGGCGGGCACCCTCTCTGGGTCATCCCGTCACCAATGGAACATATCAGTAATGTTAGAAATACTATGGTATCGGAAACCAAGGGCTAACCATTCGTTGGAACATGCGGACATTTGGAGACACGGAAAATTTATTAATGTTCTAGAGATTATTTACGTTCAGATGTCGGGAGCTCAACTCGTAACTTATTAAGATTAATAACTATATAATTTATAACTTATAATAATAATAATAATAATACAGATAATACTATAAAAATTTAAATTTATAATATCGTAAGCTCATATATTAATGAACTCAGCATATAACTTATTAATATTAACAACTATGTAATTTATAACATATAATAATAATAATACAGATATATTATACAAATTAAAATTTATAATATTGTAAGCTCATATATATTAATTAAATTTTAAAATTTGGTATTTTAAAGTTAAGTTTTATATTTATATTTTAATTTCTAAATTAAAATTATATATATATAAGATTCAAACTTAGATTTTAAAAAAATTATAATTTAGAATTAAGTTCTATATTTATATTATAATTTATATATTGCACTATAAATAGAAATATTAAAATTTATATATATCTATTAAATCAAATATATTAGTTTATTATATCATATATTGAAAATATATATTTATTATTAAATATCGCATGAAATATAATTATATATTTAAAATTTTGTATTTTTGCAAATTATAATTGCTAATGTTTATCTTCTTTGAAAGTAAGGAGACATATTAATGGCTCAAGGCCTAAAAGTATGTTGTGAGGGTGGAAGTTGCCCCTATTACATACCACATACAAGCTATTTTTAGATGGCCAATTTTGTCTACACATAATGATGTAGCTGCATGCTGAGATATTCAGATTGTATCAACAGACGTTAGACCAGTAACCATGAATATTGTAGCCTTTTCCATATTATATAATATACATGTCGTTTCCCCGCCGTATCCGGATCCTGGCTTTTAAAAAATCTGACGGATCCGGATCCGTATCCGCATCCGGATCCGGATCCGGATCCGAATCCTGGTAACTTAGATCCATCCCTGTAAAGGTACTATTTGATGACGATGCATGTCTTTGAGTCCGTGGCAGGATTAGGCTTAAAAATTATCCACTTCTTTATGTTCTTTTAGATAACCTCAAAAGAAACAAAATTGAATTAAACTTATTTTTAGTTTAAATCTGGACATCTTTTGAGTCTTAAGTCTGCTGAATTTTGAGCGGGATATGAAATTCTACTTTCTACGTGTGAAGTTCGATAAGGTTGGGACCACTCAAACATCTTGAAATTATTAATGTTGATAAAAAATTAAGTAAAAGGATAAAAAGGTAACATTACCATTGCTAGGGTTGAGTTAGGTTCTTTGTTTAGGTTTGGGGTTTAGGAATGGGAGGGTTGGTTTTATAGCCAGGGGGACTGTTTTGGGAGGGAAACAGCCCTCCCGAAACAGTCCCCTGGTTTCTTCCAAAAGCACCTCAAAAACTGCCAGTGTGTCTCTCAGACTCCCTCCACGCATGTGAGATCTGACTGGCTAGTTAGGGTTCAAACCAGCTGATTAGGGCTGGTTTGTACTGGTTAGCTACCAAACTGGCTGGTTTGGCACCTAACCAGTACAAACTGCCCTCCGGTCTTGTTAGCTGGCTGGTTCAACACCTCGCCCAGTCCTACTGGCTGGGTTGACCGGTTCCAGTTCAGACTCTGCCAGTTTTTAAATCTATGGCTTCAATTTATTTCAAAGTTACTGATTTGGAGAGAAAAAGACATGATTTTTGTCGATGCAGTTGGAAGAATTTCTCTGATAAGTGTTTTATCCCATATGGCTTGCTTTCAGCAATTTCCTTAGTTATAGGGTTTTCTGAACTTCATTAAAAAATGTATTTTGTTTTTTTGTATGCGATGACGAGAGTACGTCAAAAATTCATAATTTTTGGGGTGAAAATAAAAAATTTAGCTGGAAAATGTAGGAAAAATAAAATATGTTTGAAACTTAAAAAATTTCTATTTTCCCCATACTTGTCGATAAAATCTGTAGTTGAAAAGTGCCAGTAGTTCAGAGTTCAATTAGAGCATGAAGAGTACCTGAAGATACCGTCCAAGTTTGATTTCATTCATTCTGGTGTATTTCACACTAATGAAATCTCAAATACAGTTTCTTCTGCCATGATTTGTTCTTTCCCATTGTGTCTGACATATCTTCCATCATTAAAACTTTTACGGGTTTGCCACTGTTTGACCTTATGAGTTTGAGGGGCAGGCATTATTGTTGCTATGGTGCTGATTTGCCAACAAACCTTCAACAACTTTCAACTATAGCACTGAATCTATCTTTTTCTAAGGTTTGAGGAAGGGGGACAAGGAAATGCATTACCGGTATGACTAGAGAGGTCCCTCAAATTTCAGGGAATGATAGTTTTGGGAGGTTTCCGTTTATACCAAAATTTTATAACCAAGTAACTAAGTTGCACTGAAACGGATACAGGGTTTGAAACGGATACGACAAATTTTCAAAAAATCTGGATACGATACGGCAAGGAAACGGTATATATATATATATATATATATATATATATATTACCATTCATCTTTTAGAATCTAGATTCTATATCTAAAAATACATAATCATCATCATGAATTCAACATAAACAAATCATCATCATCAATTCAGCATAAACATTGTCATCATCATTAGCGTTTATTATAACATTCAACATATTATCATCATCATTAGTAATGTAATCAGAAATGCTACAACCTTTGTGCTTTCGGGTCCAACTCCTTCAAAGAACGTGTCATGCATGGCAGATGGTATCTATCTTCCTTGCATGACAATTAAAAGGCCCATGGGATCATTGGGATATTCTGTCAAGACCTATTTGAACATTTCAATCTTCTCAATGTCAGCTTGGTCTCTTGACTATATGCAGGCAAAAGATTGGCTAGAGAAGATTTGTTATATTGGAGGGATTTACGAAATCAAGAGCAAAATCAATGACAATTAACAAAACCTTAACCAAACTGAAAATTATTGCTCAAATAAATCTCTTTATGAAGACATTAATCAAACCCTTCTGTTTGTATTTTTGAACATCTATCTTTTTCTGTTTGTATAAATTTTTGAACAAATTTTCATGTGTTTTAACATTTTAAGGGTGGATTCCGATCACGATTTAAATCTGGAAACGGATCCAAAAAAATTAAAAACCCTTGGAAATGTATCCAATTCCGAATCTGAAGTTTCCGATTTTTTGAAACGGCACAAAAACGTTTTTACGGCGTTTCGGACAAGGATCGTATCCGTTTCCGTTTCGGAAACGGGGATCCGCGTTTCCGGCAATTTCTTCAGGTGTTTCCGGTAACTTAGCCAAGTAATCATTAATACAAATCTCAACAAAAGATCCTAATCTCAAATATACACTGCAATATCCAATTAAATAATTTGCAATAGGAGAATTCTTGCTTTTCTCATTAGTAAGAACAATAAAAATGCACGTTGCATTTATACACATCATTATATAAATGCAATCATACTTTGTACTATATAGATACATGATTAAAAAAAACGAAGAAGCAAGAATATTCATCACTGACCTGAAATTGTTTTGGAGAAACAGTTTTTCCTGGGACTCTTTTTCATATGGGTGGTTACCACAGCAGATGACTGATCATCTCCTGTAGAGATTGGGGGATGTCCCAATGCCCTCAATTTGAGAGGCTCCTTTGCCAGAGGCAATGACCTTGAGCGGCCCCCCCCCCCCAAATCAGGGGTGCTGTTGGATGTCCCCACCCTGGCCCTTGATCCATGGGACAATGTGAATATGTCCACTACCCCAGGATGTGCCCCCGGGGGAGGCTGAACTATATAGTATTATAAATTAAAATTTTTGATTTCATGTTTTTGCAGGTCATAGTAAAGGTTATCTGAAGACGTGGGGTCAGTATTAAGTTTGCCTTGTAAATAGTTGTTGTTTTAAAATTTCTGTATTCAAGTAGGTTTATTTTCCCAATTTCAAGTATTAAAAGGGCATACCAAGTGATTTATCGCATTAAGATTGGAAGCTAATTAACTACAGTTTAATATTGACCATATTCCATAGCACTAATTAACTGGAGTATATATGATACATGCCATAATCTACAGACCTAGTTAACTGCAATGTGTGTGCGTATGTAGAGAGAGAGAGAGAGCCCAATTTACTATGTTTGTGTTTAATGGTAGCAGTTTTTTCCATGGATTGATACTTGTGTTTGTCTGTGAGTGGCATAGTTGGCCATATTTTCCCAATTTACTATGTTGGTGTTTAATTGTAGCAGTTATTTCCATGGATTAATGCTTGTGTTTATCTTTGAGTGGCATAGTTGGCCATACTTTTCCAATTTACTATGTTGGTGTTTAATGGTAGCAGTTATTTCCATGGATTGACACTTGTGTTTTTATGAGTGACATAACTGGTCATACTTTTCTGTACGAAAAAATGTTGGCAGTCATATCTTTTTTGTTCACATAATTGTCGTATTTAGTCACTATGACTGGAATTTGAGACTGCATACATCATGCATAACTCATTTGATTTTACTTTCAAAATTATCATCTATTTTGTCTTCCTTTTCATTTGCAGCAAAGGCCCATCCTTGATAACATTGAACATAAGCTACATATTGTTTGTTATTCCTTGATTTTAAAGAAAGATATCAAGTATATGATGTAAAACTTTGAGAACCTGTTTGTATCCCATTTGAAAGTCTATTATAATATTAAATTTTTAATTCTTTCAGGGTGCAGCAAAGGTCTATAGATGTTTCAACTGCTTCTACAATCTGGGCTGAACCATATGCTCAAGGACAGGTTCAGAGCGGGACAAGCCTTTTACCTTCTTCAGGTGCTCTTCATGCTGGATCGGGTACCAACAGCAGGAGGTGGAGAAATAGGGGATCTGGTGTGGCTGGAAGAACAGGGCAAACCAGTAACTCTCATGCACAGTTGAACTGGGGTACATTGACTTCAACTGGGGGGCAGGATGGGGGATTTACAAGTATGCCAGATATAAATTGGCAGGGTGATCAAGGTATTCCATGGAGAAGAGATGGATTCTCTGTTTATCCTTGGGTTGTATCAGAACCAGAATCTCGCAGATGGACTTCTGTTGCTTCTGGCAGTTCTCACAATAGTAATTACTATGGAGCAAATGGACTAGGAAATGGTGCGATCAGGGGTACCTCTGTTTTCCAAGGATATTCTACTTTTCAAAATGATGAAGCAGGTGATATTGGTTCCATGCATCCTCACTCATCAATGTGGCCCATGAGATAGTTAATGTCTAGTTTTCATTTGTAGAACCCTGTCAAAATATGGGTAATGCTCTCATCAGCATATTGTCTGAATGTTGGAAGTCTATGTTAAAAATTGAAAATGTACTTTTGAAGCATATCAAGCAAAAAGAAAATCAGTGGTTCTCCAAACATTTGATATCAGAGTTTGTGGCAATTTCTGCTGTTGTACTCTGATCAGTACTTCAGAAGCGTTAATTTCACATGAAGGTATTATCGCACTTAACAACTTATCTGAAGAGCTTATTTATTATGCTTATGGTGAAGGCATACTTATTATGCTTATGATGAAGACATGAGAAGGGTCTGATTTGCAGATTTGCCATAGGCCGATTGTCTTATTTTCAGAAAGGCCCTCTAGCATGCTCCTGAAGGGAGAAACAAAAACAGTGAGGGTACCTGAGATAAAGAGCTCTATGGAAATACTTATCCCTGAATTTTATTTACATAGTATTTTCCAATTTGACATCTATGCATGCTGTCTGGGGGTGATTGGTTTATTTTCACTCCTGCTTTTCCAGTTCTCTAGTTCTGTGCAAATTGAACTTTGTGGTTGTAGTTCAGTTTAGTACCACCTCCTTGGCCATTATTATTTTGTGGTTCTGCTATCAATGATCACAGCATTATGGAATTCTTTGTGTTTTCCTGTGTCAATCTTCCCTTCTATGAAAGGTTTACATGTATAACACAGTAACTTATTGGCGCATACTCAATGATACCCATCTCATGTGATACCCTTCTCTTCATACTTGGAACCACAACTAAAAGTATCTCTCGACCCAAATGAATGAAGAATGTTTTCAGAAGTCTGTGCAATTACAGATATAAAGACCTTTATGGAATCAATTGATATTAGAAATTGAAGTGATGCTTCTAACGGAGTATTATCAATTGACAAAACAACACGAGTATATGATAACGGTGTGAAGTGAATCAGGGGTATATTAGATTTGAGATACAGAAACAAGTTTCAAAGATACCTACCTTATCACATCCTAGTCACAGGAGCTGTCTCATTGGCCAGTGAACTTATTAGTGTCAACATTAATGATCACAGCATTACGGAATTCTTTATGTTTTCCTGTGTCAAGCTTCCCTTCTATGAAAGGTTTACATGTATAAACACAGCAACTTATTGGCGCATACTCAATGATACCCATCTCATGTGATACCCTTCTCTTCATACTTGGAACCACAACTAAAAGTATCTCTCGACCCAAATGAACGAAGAATGTTTTCAGAAGTCTGTGCAATTACAGATATAATGACCTTTATGGAATCAATTGATATTAGAAATCGAAGTGATGCTTCTAACGGAGTATTATCAATTGACAAAACAACACGAGTATATGATAACGGTGTGAAGTGAATCAGGGGTATATTAGATTTGAGATACAGAAACAAGTTTCAAAGATACCTACCTTATCACATCCTAGTCACAGGAGCTGTCTCATTGGCCAATGAACTTATTAATGTCAACATTAATGATCACAGCATTACTGAATTCTTTATGTTTTCCTGTGTCAAGCTTCCCTTCTATGAAAGGTTTACATATATAAACACAGTGACTTATTGGCGCATACTCAATGATACCCATCTCATGTGATACCCTTCTCTTCATACTTGGAACCACAACTAAAAGTATCTCTCGACCCAAATGAATGAAGAATGTTTTCAGAAGTCTGTGCAATTACAGATATAAAGACCTTAATGGAATCAATTGATATTAGAAATCGAAGTGATGCTTCTAACGGAGTATTATCAATTGACAAAACAACACGAGTATATGATAACGGTGTGAAGTGAATCAGGGGTATATTAGATTTGAGATACAGAAACAAGTTTCAAAGATACCTACCTTATCACATCCTAGTCAGAGGAGCTGTCTCATTGGCCAATGAACTTATTAGTGTCAACATTACCATGAACAAAGGTGACATTGTTCTAACTTTCTGAAGAATCAATTGACAAAACAACACGAGTATATGATAACGGTGTGAAGTGAATCAGGGGTATATTAGATTTGAGATACAGAAACAAGTTTCAAAGATACCTACCTTATCACATCCTAGTCACAGGAGCTGTCTCATTGGCCAATGAACTTATTAGTGTCAACATTACCATGAACAAAGGTGACATTGTTCTAACTTTCTGAAGAATCAAAATTTCATTAAAGGATGGATTGATCTTTTTACAATGTGACTATCTTTTGACTTCTCAAAAATAAATTTTTATCTTATTTCTTCAACTCCTTCCAGGACGAATGATCTCAAGGAGAGAATTCCTTTTAAGTAGAATATTAAGGTCATGGCCTTTCATAGTTGGCTCACCTTTTCATATATATATGTGAATGAATGATATATTTATATATATGAATGATGATACAATTGAATAATGTGATCTTTTGAAAATATAGGCCAGTTATGAAAGGTGTCCTTACAACTTCTTCTTAAAAATAATTAATATATATTTTTCTCAAATTACTTTGATATAAAATACTTTGATTTTTCTATTCTTTGTCACGGCTTCTTTAATAGACCATTTGATTCATAATACTAACAGATAATGCAGATATAACTTTCAATGTTGTAACATTTATTGAACTTGGATATTTTTATAAAATTTTAGAATTGTAACCTTAAATGACACTTGATGATATTATTTGTAGAATCTAGAATGTAATTTTGGGATGTCACTTGATGGCATTGTTTCAGCCATAATGTGCCATTCATTATTTCTGAGCACCAATTGTAGGTGTATTTAGATTTCAAATATAAAATTAGATTTCAAATATAAAATTTATATTCTTAGAAAATTAGAAAACTGGTAATAGTGTAGTCACATAATTAATGAAAAAATCATAAAACTGGTAATAGTGTAGTTACATAATTAATGAAAAACCAAGACAACTGCTCTTCCAAATGGCTGATGGCTGAATTACGATCCAACAAGGATTCAATTTAATACACATCCAGCAAGGCCCATTGCCCGCATGTAAAACAATATTGCAAACAGAAGCAAATGGCAAGAGAGAATCGAGAGGAGCCACAAACAAGTTCTTGGTGATTTGATGATATATGTATATATAAGTTGTCATTGTGTGTGCAATTATTTGATCACTGTTAAAAAAGTAACTTAAAAACTATTCACCAAATAAACATATGCCATGTGCCCTGTACCCTTATCTCCCACATACTTTTGTCATTTCAACATTGTTAAAGAAAGTAACTTGAAAGCTATTCATCAAATACACATATACCATGACTTGTACCCTTATCTTCCACACCCTTTTTTAATGCAATGTTCCATTGTGTGTGCAATTATTTGATCACTGTTAAAAAAGTTAACTTAAAAACTATTCATCAAATAAACATATGCCATGTGCCCTGAACCCTTATCTACCACGTACTTTTTTCATTTCAACATTGTTAAAGAAAGTAACTTAAAAGCTATTCATCAAATAAACATATACCATGACTTGTACGCTTATCTTCCACACCCTTTTTTAATGCAATGTTCCTAGAGATTTTTGTGAGCAAATGAATAATAAGGTCTTATTATTAGCCGTTATTGAAGTCACTTTGATGTGACCAAATGACCAACCCAAGGGTATGTTTGATGAGTAATGCAATTACTAAAGTTCAGACCAATCCTTGTCACGGAAATGATGTAACACTGAATTTGGTTACATTACTCTAAAAGTTGTTTATAACAAAATAACAAGTTTCATTTTATTTTTAATTTCAAGTGCCCTCACGGCTTGAAACATGCACATGTACATGCCATCACTTCCAAATAGGACTCTTTTGTTGAAAAGTGTAACTAGGTTCGGTCTTCATAATGATATGTAATTATGATTTATGTAATGTGATGTAAAGAAGAAAAATAAAATTACCGAGCAAGAGATTTTATTTTTGAAGTCAAGATTTTATTTTATTTATGTAATGTGATGTAATGACTTGCTTCATGGGTTTCATGAGCAAGAGATTTTACTTTTGAAGTCAAGACTCCCATTGAGAGTCTTTAGGAATTATTTGTTATATAATCATAAAATAATAGTCATTGTCATGTAATGAAGTCACGTTACACTTTGTATGGAGTCAAACTTGTTTATGTAAAGTATCCTCCAAGACCTTGTCAGTAATCCTCTTCAAGTTGGCCTAAACGATGGAAGAACATGCTAGAAGAAGTTGGCCTAACCTTTAGTGTTCATATCAGCCTAAAGGACATGAGATGAGGTGTATATAAAGCCTAACTAGGCCTCACTTGAAAAAACAAACTCGGCAAGCATTCGTTGAAGAAGAAGTGCGAAGAAGAGGCTATCATTCTTTTGGGGCAACAAAGATAAGTTTCTTCTGGGGCAATGAAGGAGGTTTCTTCTGGGCAGTGCAAAGGAGAGATTCTTCTGGGTAGTGCGAAGGAGAGATTCTTCTGGGGTTAGCTAAGGAAGGTTTCTTCTGGGTATTTGTTTTGAAGAAGAATCGAAAGCATCCAGTAAAGATCGAATATAGGCTGTATAGAGACTAGGGTTTCTGATCTAGAGACCGAGATTCTCTAGAGGTAGCCGAGAAAAGCAGTGTGGAGACTAGAGATCGAGATTCTCTAGGGAAAGCCAAAAAGAAGCAGTATAGAGATCGAGTTTCTCTAGAAGGAGCCGAGGAGAGCAATTCGAGATCAAGAAGAAAGGCGAGAAAGGGAAGAGGCAGAGCATCAAGGTTAGTGACAAGGTTCTTGGGAGGATCTTAGAGAAGGGTCTGTTTTATGGTATTAGTACTCATCAATTGAAGATTTAGAAGAAGAATTTTGATCAGGATTTCCTCTCAAGAGGTGAGAGGTTTTGGCCTTGGTTGACAAGCCTACATACTGTGTCACTTGTCTTTTATTGTGCATATTGGTAATTATCTTATTGAAAAGAACATAATAATAACATAACGAAAAAAAGACTATAAGCTAAGAAGTAAAAGTATATCACGAGCAATTATCAAGCATTCTAACTATTCATACCTTAGATTTCTCAACAATTTCTTTAATTTTCTAAAAATGGAAATTGCAAGAAACGACTTCAAGATTGAAAAAGGTGCATGAATAATATTGATATTAATTAATAAATCAAATTATTTGGGTGAAAAGACAGAAGATTTGGCTAGGAATATATACCCATAGAGGTCAATTATATTGGTAATTAAATCTTTAGAGGATTAACTCTAGAATGCCTAGAGATATCATTGTATGCGTGGGAGTGCTTTTCCATGAGATTTTTTTGGTATTAAGGTTCGCCCAAGAAATATAGTTCATATTTCATCCCCCCTCTAGTTCATAAACATGAGATTTGTTGATACCTTCCCAATGCCATCCAGATATTCACAATTAAGAGCTTGCTTACATGTATGTACCTTACCTACCTTCATAATTGAACATTTGGCATTCAAAGATAAAACACATTTTCTTAATTATTAGGCCCACTTAGGTTGTATTATACAATGGATAACTTGACTAAAAAGTATTTGAAATAGTAATTAATTAAATATGTAAATGAGACATCCAAAAATTATCATTGTTTGAGAGACTTGATTTTTAATAAGGAGAGCATTAAGTGAGATCAAGAGTAAAATTAAGCCCTTGAGCTTTTATGGTCCCTGGAGAGGATGGGGAATGAAAACATGTAAGTGGAACCCATCACCATGAACTTAAAACAAAGTATATTCAAAGGTCCGATATTAAGCACAATGAGCTTTAATGAGAGTTAAGTGTGTCTATTCTTATGCTCAAAGTGTGCTACTTGAAAGTGATATACTATTTCTACTGCATAATATGAGCTCATGTTGGGATCAACTGACAAACTATATAATAAATAGGCTCCCAAATTTGGTGGATGAAGTGGTTGAAATTAAGGAGGAAAAAACTCAAACTTCCTTGTAACCTTGGGAAGTGTGATTCCCACCAAATCGAACAAACCTAAAAATAAAACCTAATTTACTAACTATAGTTAGAATAGGCCATCAATGAGTGTTATAGACAACCATGTAGTTTGGACGATGGATAGCCATGGATCTAACATGGTTAGGCTTGAAAAACAAAATTAGGTCAAATAAACATTTAAGAAATTTAACTATTTATAGACACAACTAAAATAATAAAGACAATCAATGGAAAAGGAAGTAAAAGTTTTAGGTGCTCAAAATGGTTAGTAGTTGTAGGCCAACTTACGGTCAAGGGTTTTGATGTAGAGCCTCTTTTTCTATGCAAGCCCTTCCTCTGTTGCTCTAGTTTCTCAACATTTTTTTTTCCTTTGAAAAGGTGGATTTGAAGCAAACAGTGTGAATCAACAAGGATCTCAATGGTCATAAGATAATCCGTTATGCTTGTGTGAGAGTGGTAGTCTTTTTTTAATTTTAGATTGTTCTTGTACACCAATGAAATCAGAAAACATGCATACCATATTGATAACTTATCATATTTGAAAGCTAAATTACATGTAACATAAAAAAAACTACCAACATGTCACTTAATGCAAAATCTTTAATATTTAGGCCCTGAAGTGAATCTAAAGAAACTTGAAGAGCATAAAGGAAGACACAACAACTCATTTAAAATTGAAAGTGAGTTATGGAGCTTTAGTAAGTCATCCAAATGAGAGAGAGATAGAAAATTGACATGGAATTAAAATCAACCACATCTTCAATAAGAAATGCAACAATTCAAAACAATAGTTCTACCTACTTTTAAAGGGATTAAGGAAATTATGCACACCACACTTAATTGTAGGTAAAACAAGGAAATCACAAATTATGACAAGATCCAATATAGCAATGAATATTTATGTATGTCATCATTGCAATATGAGAAAGTTTCCAATAAAAAATTTCCTCTTCACAATGGAGGTGTTTGACAATAGAAGGCACACACACATATATAGTTTGGTAAGGTATGGAAACAATTTAAAAAATTAGAAGGAAAATTTGCAAAAGAATGACACAAGTTGCCATCTGGACTCTTGGCTTTAGATATGCCTTGTAGAGGAAGAGATGAGCACACTGATTACTCAAGCATGGTTCAATAAGGTCAAAGTCAATCTTTCAAAAATGAATGAGATAGTGGAAGAACTTGTGAATGTAAAGCTTGACAACCATAAAAATGAGATCCACTCACTTGAATTTTGAAATGTATGGGTTGGGTTCTTAGAATTAGGAATGGGGAGGGAACCTCTTCTTATCTTCCACAATGAAATCCGTAAGAATCACAAATGAACAATCTTAACAACTTTTGATTTTGGGAGATGCAATGGTTTACGTTTTATTGAAACCCTAATTGATGAGATGACATTAGATAGAAGGAAGGGATGTGTTGGATAGAACCTTGATCTCAAGCAAAGTACCTTATTTTTTAGTGAATCCAAGTTCTTGAATATTGGTGAACTTCCCAAGCAAAATTCAGAGCTTCATTGTGGAGACATCTATGGATTTTGTTCTCTCTTTGATGCATATTCTTGAGTGATATTATGTTCTAAGTTTGTAATTGCACCCCTAAATGATACTGTCTTCAATTATGACATGAATTTCAAGCAATGATTACATTATAAAATATTCTACACGAGTCACAAGGGCTTTATTTTTCTTTTCTTTCTTCTCTCGTAGCTATACTTCATTTTCTTGTCTCTAGATCTTGAGATTTCACTGATTTTCCCATATTGTTCTTTCAAGGGTTTTGTTGACATCATGATAATGTGGTAACTTCTAGGTGTGCCACATATCCTTGTGATACATCCTTTAAATAATGTGCAACAAAACCTAAGCTTGAGGTACTCAATGAAACATGCTAAAAGCCTTGAAATCTTTATGTTTTTTTTTCTACAAACTTGAAACTATATTAAATAAAGATTTGTTAAGTGTCAACCTTATGGGGTGACCTTTGAAATATGGGGAACATGAACTTTGGAATATTCTTGGGTCGATACACCCAAAATATAATAAATATAATTTTATTTTCTGAATTTAGGCCTTTGTGATCCATAATTATGAATGTTAGGACATCTTTCGGTATTAATCACACCAGAGCTTTTTGTCGACACATTTTGAACCATCCAATGTGGTTCATCATCAGGACAAGATGCAGAGTCAGATCATGGCACCAAATTAAATAGCGATGGGGAGAGCTAATTTTTCGACTGTTATTTTATGATGAGTTATTGGAGTGGCCTATGTAATATGGAAACATACACAGGTTTGAATTTGCCCGTACCTAAAATCTACGAAGAAAAATTAATCAAAGATTGGGTCCTTTTTCAATGAATTTGAAGCTATATTAAATTAAGCTTTGTTAAGTGTTCGCCTTGTGGGGTGGCCTTTGAAATATGGGAAACATGAACTTTTGAATATTCATGGGTTCACAACCTAGAGTATAATAAAGTATAGTTTTATTTAGTGATGGGTCATGGAGTAGCTTATGCAATTTGGGAACACACAAAACGTTGAATATGCATAGGTTTTTGGACCCAAAATCTATGAAGCAAAATTTAATCAAAGATTGAGTCCATGAGATAGTTCATGAAAATTGGAGGACATGAGGATCCAACTTCTCTTTATCTTGATGAATTAGACGCCTTTATAAAACCTAGTTCAATTCTCCTCAAATATGAACTCTATTGCTAAGCCAAATTTGACAAGAAGTACACTTAAACCTTTCAAGTACTCATCACTCACCATTGTGACATGATATTCTCTCATGCCTTCACATAACTGGGTAACATGACAAAATGTGATTGGTTGATGCTCCTAGTAGGTTAACTAATGTTGACATCATGATTTCCCTATCACAACCTTTTAGCTTGCCACATGTCTTTTTAGTGTTTCTCTTGGGCGTGGTAAGCATCACTTACACTTTTGCTATACTTTGGATTCTCTATTTGAGCCTTAAAATTTGTTGATGCAATAAGGCACTATATTTTCTTTTATATTGTATTACTTGTGAAATCCTTTACAAGATGCCTTAAATATACTTGAGTCATTGACAAACCCAAAAATCTATGAAATTGAGATCTAAATGTTGTCAACTCGACCATGGGAGCTGTGCATATTGAAGTTCATCACATATCCCTTTGATCATTGAATTTGAAATATTATAAATATGAACTTTGGGTTGACACTGATTTGTCACAAATTTTATGAATATAATAAAGCATAAGTACCCATATTTGCTTAGCTCTCTAGACTTGAAATATCATAAAGAATATATTTGGGATGTCAAAGGGTGGTAAAGCTTACATGTCTATTGCAACTTTATAAAATCCAGTTAAATACTCTTTCAGAATCTAAAAATTAAACATAAACATTAACACCCAACTTATCTATCTTTCACACATGGCATCCCTCACAATATTGCAAAATAAAAAATGACACCACACCAACTTTTGTAAAAACTCACTATAATTGATGGTTGGCTATGTGAGAGGAATTGCGTAAAGTGGAGACATAACTCTGAAATCCGTTTGGAATCATTAACCCAAAAATATTGTTTACTTTATTTGAGAACCCCATTGGCTCCATGAAAAGAATTGTGCAACTAAGGCAAAAGATCCTTAACCCACATGGTAGATTGGACCTTTAAACATCACAAAATTTAGTGAAGGTCCCTTTTCAAGCCTTGAACACAAAAACACACAAAATTTCATCAATGAATAACATAAGGGCTTATCATGGATGATGATGTGGTAATCCATGTGGCATTGCTATGTAAACTGCGACCTTAGATGTAGTGCTTCTTAACCCTTAAACATAAAACACAACTAGATATATAGGGAATATAGTTGCAAAATAACCAAAAAGAAGAGACAATAAGATGCATATTGTAAAATATGTCTTTGTATTATGACAATGCGGAAAATGACAATAATGTTCACTTGCCTCTAAATGTTGGATGACCTTTCATCGACTAAAGCTCCAAATACACAACACACAACACATTCCATACTATCCTATATCTTTAGATATTTTTTTGAATAGGAAAGATCCTAACTAGTTGTGGTCTTATCACTATGGGTACCAACTACTTAGTGGACCTTATAAAGTGGGCTCTATTATTAAATATATATCCACTACCACTAGTAAAAATGGGGCGAAAATATAACATACATTCGTTGGTTATTCGACTCATAGTCATCGGATATCTGACGTACTGGAGATATAATTTTCATCGGTGAGATTGTGTCGAATAGTCGACACATTCTTTAGCATCGGATATTCAATGAGACTTATGTCGAATATCCAACACCAAAGTTGGCAAAAATTTCTTTGATCGTACGATGCTTTGCGGCCAGATTTGTGACGAGTTAAACATTGGATATCCACTGCTATAGAGGCAAAAACCTCTAACACTTGGACGTCAGATATGCAATGCCATATTATTCTAGTCCGACGAGATCCGATAGTTTGTTCTGTCGGTATGGACTCCGATGTTCGACGGTGTAGTGTAAGATAATCAACGTTACAATAAGTTTAAGCGACGGGCTAAACATTAGATATTCGCCCACATAGAGGCCAAACATCCGATGCTTGGATGTCGTATATTCGACACCTTATTATTCCAGTCCAACGAGATCTGACAATTTTTTCCTTCGAAATGGATTTGGATATCTGACGGTGTGGCATCAGAGAAACGACATTGTAATAGTTTAATGCAACATGAGTGTTATGGAATCGACTCGTTTGTTCATCGGTACAAAGTTGGATATTTGAAGGTCAGTTGTAATATCCCTAATTGGAAAATAACAGTAAATACCAAAAACATAAACTAGGAACGACAATTAAAATTGAAGTCCAAGCACCCAAATAAAAACGCCACAGAAAATAAGCAGAATAACTGAGCCATTTTATTAATAAATGGGAATTTGAGTACACAATTCATAAGAACAATGGAACCTGAGATTTCTATGCAAACCCCAGGTGAAATCTCGCTGACCCAACTGCTAAAATGGCTCCAAACTGATAATGCACACTACCTAGAAAATCTGCTATAGGCTACTAAATGGACCTAGTTGTCCTCCTCAAAATGATGCCCAAAATGCTCTGAAATTTCAGCTGCAAGTTCCTCTCCTCAAACCCAAAAATACCTAGAAAAGGTTTGGCCTATCTCCAAGCCAAAGACGAATCCAAAAAATGGTGAAACTTCCCCAGCTAACCAGCAATTCACCATGCTGTAAGAATAAGGATTTCAAGCTTGAATATCGCCCATTTTTTTTTTGTAAAATTAATCGAAGAATCCTCTTACCAAACACACAAAAACCCAGAATGGGTTTGGGCTGAATCCACCGACCCCACAGTGACCCCAATAAGTGTAAATTTCCTAATTTGGCCAGAAAACGCCCCACACAACTGATACCGCTGAATTAAGCCCAAATCCACCACTAGAAATCTCTCCCAACTTTGGCTAAATTATCCCCTGAGGAATACCTCTAATCTATGGCCCTTATCTCTCCTCAACCTCTATTCCTCCAACCCCTGCGCACTTCCATAAATGTAGAATTTCGACTCCAGGGATTCTGTCAAACTCAGACTTGCTAATCACCACAAAATCTCTAGCTAAATTAGGCGAAAACCCCTGCAAATCCTCTAGTGTTCTACTCCTCCGTAACTGATCTCCCCACAAGCAATTCAAACCACCTCTGCACCCTGGAATAAAAACATACCAGCTGAAATAACCTGCAAATACGCCCAATGGAAACTCTGAATTGAGCTCCACAAATTGCCTCACTAGGGAGACACTCGAAGTTCTCCGAAATGAGGGTGGAATTCTTGCTCAGAAATTCCTTGTGCTGAACAACACAGTTGTCTTGGCTAAGAAGCTCAAGAGAACTAACGTTAAAATTGTCAAATGATCCAAGATGCCAAATGGAGGCCCCCATGCTACATTTATAATTGTTGGCCCTCTCTCCCTTGGTGGTCCCCACCTTCCAGTAATTCACACCCCTTCCTTTCTCTCTCTCTTCTCACTAGTTCGAATTTCCACTTGGGTCAAATTTCTTTCCTTGTGGTCCCCACTCTCCACTAAAGCTGCAATTTTCCTTTTTCCTCTGAAGTCCCAATGCCAAAATTGCCTCCTCTTCGAAAAATCATCTCTAATGCGGAAAATAAAAATTGGGGATATTACAGTCCTCCCCACCAAAATTTCTTGTCCTCAAGCAATGCTTGAACAAATGCCCCCTCTGACTATTGATCACCACTATCACCATCAATAATACCAAGGTCCCAAATGTGCCATTGATTCATCCTTGATCTCTACACTATCTGGTCATGAAGAAATCCCTCGATACCTGGATCCCAAACCATCCTGATCACTTTGAAGCACCCCTTGCTCCACTCACTATCCAACAAAGAATAAGTACCAGAATCCCTCTACATACTATCAATAAGTAAAGAATTATGATAATGTATGAGTTTGCCCGACTCCCCATGAAACTTCCCTGCTGAGTAGTCCACCTCTTTCACTCCAAGAGTAAACTCCTGAAGATACAATCCAATCCCCGTGGGGATGAAATCCCTCCCGCATGGGATTTGCCTGATATCCTCTTGCTGATCAACCTGTCATGTTGATGAAGTCCCCCATGCCATCAGTGAGTCACAAAAGCCCAATGGAAGATTTGAATGATCTCCCCTTGTGGTAGCTAGCTCATCCCTCAAGGTCGTTAAGCTATCCAGTACTGCGATGCCTAAGTCCCATGTTAGCATTAGAAGGATGCCATCATGTTGCTATTGTGCCACTCTAGCTCTGATGAGCTTTTGATTGTGGGCACACTATATCCTCCTCTCCTGAAACCTAACGACGAAATATCCATGTAGATCAAGATCATCATGCCCAAGTATCTCTATGATGTCAATATCTACCCATCCATCACTAATCTCGATCTTTAGCAATAATTGGAAAAACTTGCCTCACCATACAATGGAGGCCTCAACGATCCCCCATGAGTCAACCCCAAAGTGAGCTAGATCACCCTCTACCATGACCCTTCTTATCACAAAATAGAGTGACCTGTCAGCCAACTGAATCCCAAGACCCCATAACCAGATCCGCTGCGACATAGTCCTGATGACTGTTGGAATCCTCCTGTTCCACATCTCTGCTCCCTGCATGTAATCAATGTTGGGTTGTGTTATATTCTTTCCACGACTAGAATCCCCTTTGTTGCGCCGGGTGCAACGGGGGGGCAGTAGCCTGCCTCTACGGGGTCCGGAGCAGTGCCTCGAGAATTTATTTTTGGACCCTATATTAGGTGGGTGGACCTACCTATGGTTTTGTGCATCGATTTCACACATGGTTTTGGGTGCGATGGTTTTCGGTCCATGGTATTTTGTAGATCCGATAAAGGGAACTATGGTTATGTTCTAATCCAGGGTTAATGGATTGGGGTTTATGGATGCTTCGACATGTATATATGTATTGTAACACTGAAAGGAACATAATGAAAAATCAATTTGGTAGTCCTGGTTTTGGGATCCAGGGGAAAATCTCTGTGTATATTTGTTTTATGTGTTATGCTCTCGCCATTGTTTATTTTATGTTTTTGGAATTCATATAAAGATAATTTCTTTACGGGGTTAAAACCTGCAATCAATATATAGACTCGTCATATCATGAATCAACTTGGTGTACTTAAAATTTCCCTACACTTGCCATACCACATTGTGAAACCTATGATCTTGCCTCTTAAAAGCACAAGTCGATAAACATCTGCCCACAAGAGAGGGGTCATTGATCCAGGTGGATATTGGTGGCCACATGCCTATTCCACTTGGACCCTCACCATTGTTTCTTTCAGTTTTTTAGTTTCCTTAATTGTAGCACAATTTAATATTTTTAGCAGTTTTTCGGGTCCTAAACTTCCGGAGCCGTTTTGAGGCCCTAACCGGCATATTTTTTGGCAAAATTCTTGCGTTGATTATGCTACTAATCACGTCGGGAGTTGTAGTCCTCAGAGAGATCTTTCCAATGAGGTATAATACGCGTCAAACGGAGATAATATGACCAAGTTACGACCCCGAGAAGTGGCTGCCCAACTAACCCCAACGGGGCCCATAAACTCTTGGTGTTACATCTCCTCAGGTTAGGGTTTTGGTTGTTTAGGGTTTTCTCTTATTGTTCAATAATAAAAAGGCCCTTGAGCCTCATTGTAACTCAGTTCATAGGCATGTAGCTGCCACATCTCTTTTCAAAGATAAACCATCATCGCCCGAGCTATCTTATTTCCATTCTGTTTGTAAGCATAGTTCAATATTTTTCTATTAATGAAATGAAGTGTTTTTCTGCTACATCTATGTGTTTATGATTATATCTGTAAGTTGTAGCATTCTTGTTTAAGTTCAGATTAGTGGTATCAGAGCGGTATGCTCTTTCTCTATTTTTCTTTGCATGTCCCCAACAAGGTCAGGGTATAAGGAGTTAGGGCTCGATTTGGTTGAACCATTGTAGGACCAGCCTCGAAAAACCCAACAACCTCCCATGGCGGAATAAAAGAAAGATGAGGGGGCATGATATCCTTTCAAAATGTTGCTTGAGGAATCCCTCGAGCGACAGAGGGGCGCGATGATGGATAACTTTACCCAGATCCTTCGACAACTACCCACAGGTGATGCATCTTTATCCAGCAGCCACTCTAGAGGCGCTAATCCTTTTAAGGTACAAATTAACTTCGATATTCCCATATTTGAAGGCTTGATAGATGTATACGTCATAGATAAATGATTGAATCTGTTGGAAAGATATTTTTAGTTCATGACTTTTCCAATCGGGAAACGTTAACTTTTGCACTTCTTAAAGCCGCCTCACACATCAAGGACTGGTGGGAAACCTACTATGAACAAAAGGACGAGAGTGAACCCTTGCTATTTTTAGCCGCACCCACTTGGAATTCTTTCCGAGACGCCATCAAGGAACAATATTACCCTGTTGGGAGCTATGAAGATAAATACATAAAGTGGACCATGCTACAGAAGGGAAGGGACCAAGATGTGTCAGAGTTCACAAATACTTTCCATACCCTTCGCACGAAAGCTGGGTATAAAGGATACTAAGTGGGATTTGTTGGTCAAGTACCGCGATTGTCTACAAAATTACATCGAGGACGAGATGGAGTTCTTGGACATCTCCTCGCTTGACATGACGTATTGGTACGCTGTAAATATTGAGTAGAAGTTTAAACAGAAGAAGCAGGACTTTGGATTTGCGAATCCAAAGCAAGGAAAAGGTGCCCCGAAACCACAGAACAAAGGATCAAGCCAAGGCAGGGATACCCAGGACAACCCACTGAAGCCGCAAGAAAAGAAAAACACCACGAAGACGAAAAAGGACACGGGAAAATGGTGTGAGTTCCATAAGAGCTCCACTCACAATACAAGTGAGTGTCAGGCCAAGCAGTCATTGGTGGCCAAGCTGAAGGCTTCTGAATCAGACACATGTCATGACTCTGAATCAAAACCCAATAAGGGAACTGACAAAGGGAAGCAGATCATTAATGCAGAGCCTAGTGCCACCATGGACACCACAAAGATCCAAAAAATTGAGCTTGAAGATCCAGAGGAAGGGGAATGCCTCTTCCACTCAGAGTTGTGGGTGAAGGGTTCTCCGCTGCAGTTCATTGTCGATAGCGGGAGCCAAAAGAACCTCATTTCAGCAGAGGTCGTGAAGTGACTGGGCCTAAAGACTACATCACATCCACAACCGTACACCATCGGGTGGATTCACTAAGGATGAGATCTTCGTGTCAGCCAGCAGCGCTGCCTTCCCTATAGCATCAAGCCCTTCACGAATGAGGTACTGTGTGACATTTCTCCTCTTGAAGTTTTTGATGTATTATTAGGAAAACCATACTTGTGGAAGCGACATGCTGTATATGAGTCTAGGCCTCGTTCTGTGATTATTACTTTGGCTAATAAGTTGTACAGGACACTAGAGGTAGCCTCGCCTACCGCCATCTCTTTGATCACTAGAAAGCAATAAGATCATTTCCCAGATGAGGAATTTCTTTTTCTTATGATTCGCCCCTAAGGCAAGAAGAAGGTTTTGGCCACGACTTCCAGGCAGGGTTACTCTGTACAACAACAACATATGGACAAGGTTGTGGAGGAGTACAAGGATATTTTTGCCTCACCCACAGGGGCACCTCTGCACTATCAGGTGAAGCACTCCATCAATTTGACCCAGGGCGCGCCGCTGCCCAATGGACCGATCTATCAACGCTTTGTTATGGAGAACGACGAGATTAAGAGGCAGATTCAGGAACTATTGCGGGAACGGCACATCAGGCCAACCTCATCACCCTGTGGGAGCCCGATTATATTGGTACAGAAGAAGGATGGGACCTTGAGGCTCTTTATTGACTATCAGGCGTTGAACAAGATCACAGTCCATAATAGGTACCCAATCCTATGAATTGATGACCTTCTAGACCAACTCAAGGGGGGAAATATTTTAGCAATTTTGACTTGAATTCAGGTTATCACGAGGTCTATCAAACCCTTTGATGTGTCGAAGACTGCCTTCAAATCCAAGGAGGGCCTTTTCAAATGGTTGGTCATGCCATTCAGATTGATGAATGCCCCTGCAACCTTCATGAGACTGATGGACGACATCTTGCGACCCTTCACCAATGCATTCATGGCTGTGTATTTATATGAAATCTTGATCTTCAACCAGAGTTGGGAAGAGAACCTCATCCATATTCGACAGGTCCTTCAAACCCTTCGACAACACAAGATGTGTGCTAACATGGAAAAATGCACCTTTGGCCTGAACCGGGTTCAATATCTAGGGTACATGATTGATGAACAAGGTGTACATGTGGACCCATCCAAGATACATGTCATTTGGAATTGGCTAGCCCCAACCACTCTAACAGAGCTCCTTATATTTTTGGGTCTTGCCAATTTCTACCATAGGTTCGTGTTGGGGTTCTCTCATATCACTTGGCCTTTAAGTTAAGTCACCAAGAGCAGAGCAAAAGAAAAGCTCTTTTGGTTGGAAAACCCACAACGAGCATTCTCCGAGTTGAAGAATCAACTCTTTTCTGCACAAGTGCTCACAGTACCAGACCTGCAACAACCATTTGAGATTGAGACAGATGCCCCCGACTATGCTATTGGTGCGGTTTTACTCAACATGGGCACCCAGTGGCTTACCACAGTGAGACACTTTTAGATATAGTCTGAAAGTACCCCACTTACGAAAAAGAAATGTATTCCATTGTGTAGGCTTGCCGTCAATGGAAGCATTACATTATGGGGAAGGAAACGAGCATCCACATAGACCGCTGACCTTTATAGTTCATATAGACACAAGGGAAGTTGCAGAACGATTGCCATCAGAAATGGTCCACTTATCTGCAACAATTCCATTTGAACATTAAGTATAAGAATGGAAGCACCGATAATGTCGCTGATTGCCTCAGTCGACCACTGGTCATGGCGCTAATCACCATGCTCGACTCTTGTGGGCATGAGACATTAGGGTGGCCACATATTTACAAGAGTGATCCATAATTCGACAACATATATGAGACATTCCTGGAAGGGAAGCAATTTTCAAATTTTCACCTTCAGGATGAACTGTTATGCCACTTGGGACACATCTGTGTTCCTTCAAGTGAGCATGCCAAGATGATTTGGGAGGCACACTACAGTCGGGTCGCTAGACATTTTGGAGTAGAGAAAACAATGGCGGTATTGCAGAAGTATTTTTATTGGCCGAAACTTCGTCAGGATGTTGGGAAGTACATTAGATCCTGCACCACCTGTGCCATTGCCAAACCAACCATCAAGAAGCAAGGCCTGTATACTCCTCTACCTAATCCTAGTCGGCCTTGGGAATTTGTCTCCATGGATTATATGTTGGGACTTCCTTCTACTAAGCATGACAACGATTGTGTTTTCGTGGGCGTCGACAGATTCTCTAAGATGGCCATCATGGCGTCCTGCAAGAAGAGTATCACAAAAAAGGTCACTGCTAAGCTCTTCTTTGAGCGAGTGTGGGTACACTTTGGGATCCCATAGTCCATTATCTAAGATCGAGACAACATATTCCTGAGTTCATTTTGGTCAAGTCTCTGGTCGATGCTGGATATAAAACTTACTAAGTCCACATCTTTCCATCCCCAAACTCATGGCCAAACAGAGGTTTTCAATAGGATGATCTTACACATTCTGTGAATGTACAACTCAAAGAATCCACTCACATGGGATGAAAGTCTCCTCTATGTCCAACATAGCTCCAACAGAGCTCTCCACAATTCAACATGCCACAACCCATTTTAGGTAGGGCTAGGATTTCAGCCATTATGCCCCATCGATGTGGCCATACCATTTTCAGCCACTCAGATAGATTCGGCTCACATGTAGTTCGAAGCTGAAAGGGATAACAACTTCATTGAACGCATTCAACACATTCGCCAACAGGTCCATGATATATTGGGTAGAGCTAATGCTAACTATAAGCAATGCCATGATCAACATCAAGCGCTGCACAAGTTCTAGGTGGGTGACAAAGTTTGGCTACAATTGTAGAAGGAGCGCCTTGCTAGACCCCATCGCAAGATTCTCTCGCTCTGATATGGGCCATACACCATCACCAAGGTCGTCAATGACAATGCCTTCGAGCTCAACATCCCACCGTTCCTTGGTCTGCACCCAGTGTTTAATGTAGATTGCCTTCGGCCATACTTTACACCATTGTTGGACACATCTGACATTGCAAACAACTCACACCAATAGAGCTCAACTCGGACTGCATGGAACAAGAAACAACTGATCAGATCATGGAAAAACAAATCAAGGACACTCAACAACAAGGGATACAACTATATTGAGTTGTGAAAGCAGACCAATTCCTTCACTAAGGCAAATGGCTAACCAGGGACCAAGTTCAACAAAATTTTCCTCATCTCATGAAGGAACTCAACACAATGGGGGCCATTGCTTCCTAAGGGGGGAGGATGATCCTGGTGGATATTGGTGGCCACCCACCTATTCCACTTGGACCCTCACCATTGTTTCTTTCAGTTTTTTAGTTTCCTTAATTGTAGCACAATTTACTATTTTTGGCAGTTTTTCGGGTTGTGAACTTCCGGAGCCGTTTTGAGGCCCTAAACGACGTCTTTTTGGCAAAATTCCTCTAAAAATTGCTATATCAATCACATCAAAAGTTTTATTCCTCAGAAAGATCTTTCCAACAAGATATCATATGGGTCAAACAAACATAATATGACCAAATTACGAGCCCGAGAAATTGGCTACCCAACTAACCCCAAACGAGCCCATAAACTCTTGGTGTTACATCTCCTCGGGTTAGGGTTTTGGTTGTTTAGGGTTTTGTATTATTGTTCAATAATAAAAATGCCCTTGAGCCTCGTTGTAACTTAGTCCAGAGGCATGTAGCTGCCACATCTATTCTAAGAGATAAGTTACCATTGCCTGAGCTATCTTATTTCCATTCTGTTTGTAAGCATAGTTCAATATTTTTCTATTAATGAAATGAAATGTTTTTCTGCTGCATCTTTGTGTTTATATTTATATCTGTAAGTTGTAGCATTCCGGTTTAAGTTTAGATCAATCATCCACCTACTATATATGTTCCCATGACACCTTTGAGTGCCTCGCCCGAAATGTGTCATGTATCCCCTTAAGTGTGAACTCAAGGGTGAAATATACACTACTTTTGCAACAACCCATGCACTCCCCAAACCTATAACTTCCAGCTCGTGCCCTGACCCAATGCCATCAATGAAGAATCTCTCCCCAGGTGCACTGAGTCCCCTCGACATATCTCAGGTGAGCTCCCAACCCCCTGCTGCTCATGCCTAGAGTGTCAAGGGACAACAACAAAATCATCTGTGCCTGTAAGTGATGTAGAAGAGGGATAGGCATGTGAGTCCCCATGGATACCATCAAGTATATATCATCTACGTCCCTATCGATCCTGGGTGAACTACATCCAAAGGTATGTCCAGTGTCTCTGTCCATAAGTATCCCTGGAGGAAACACTCCAAGACCCTGATGTGCAACACCATATGCCTATGCATACCACCGAGCATCCTTGTACTCCTTGACATTCCATTGTATATCACAGCTTACCCCTATACATTTCTAGATACCCCCTACTACTGCTGTCCCATCATGTATCACCTTATTTCTTGCTTGTGTCACTGTACTTGACACTCCCCACGGGTACTCAATGCAATGTGAGTCACTCATCCTAATCCACAGTGTCAATCGACATGCTACAACACACCACTATGCATCTCCATGCTCCTCTGTAGACCACTGATCCTAACTGCATAGCTCTACACACCACTAGATTCTGTGGCCTAAAATTGGGTTTGCATGCATTCATTCACATTCCTCTACATAACACTAGACCCTACGACATAACTCTTTATAGTCCTGTGTACCATTTTCCATTGTCGTACCACCCTGTAATACGGTATCTTGCATGTGTGAAAGTATCCACTACTATACTATTAAACCCTCCATGATGTAGGCTACATCTTCCCATCTTCACTAAAATACTTGAGTGACCCGACTCCTCACATTCCAACGGGGATGACACTATTGTGCCTATCTTCAATAACTCCACTGTCCAATATACCAATGAGAGAGCACCATCTCCATGTAATTCCCTGTATGGTGGCCTGCCGATGCCACCTCCTCCTACCTCCTCCTGCTAGAGTAGGCTAATCACCTTGTGACTCCATGCACATTCAATATGCCAAGAAAACTCATGAAATTTGTTTTCTCACCTGGCGAACCAACCTGTCACTAGTGCTATTCGGGGCTCTAATGGAGATTTGAAAATGTATTTTCTCCCAAACATCAAATCCATCATGTAGCTACTGGCCCTCGTGTCCCTATGATAATCCATGGCCTCTGCTAAGATGTGGCCATGGATGTATCCAATCGCCTATCTTGCTCCATCGGGTACAAAATTAGTTCCTCTCACCATCCAATCCTAAAGGAGGGATCGAATGTACAATCCCCTGTGGAAGGAACAAGCCCTCCAAGCTGATGCAATGTCATTCTTAGCTCATGTCGCTCAATCCTGCTAACCTGGCCATCCCCTCGGGTGTGCCTAGACAACTCCACCTCCCTCAATCCAATGCGTAAGGGTGGGCTAATAACATTGTAGATCCTGTTAGTGTGCCTCTAAAGCGAGTTGTGCTGAAATCCCAACGCGTGGCCTCTATGGTGCCCCTCATCAATGTATACCCCAATGGATGGCCACATATCCTCCTCCATCATGGATTCAACATGAGCCTACAACTGCTCCTCCATAGTCAACATAACATGCAAGACATGCTCACCGGTCAACTGCAGGTGATTATTGTCCGATAACTCTGTCATAGATCTAGATGCCTTTGTACCTATCGACTCCTCAAGAATGATGGAGATGTCTCCCAACACCTCATCAACCTGTGGTGCTTTTCTATCACCTGAGAAATCGGTCACAACCACAAATACCTCATCTATGAATACCTCAAAAATGGATGGAATCTCACCAACGGATGGCATCTCACCAAAGGATGTATGCTCAACTGTCTCCTTGCTAACCATGGCCCCTTCAAGTACTCTTTCATCTTCCACCTTAATCCTCCTTATCATTCTTGCATAATTCCACTGAATTCCCACTAATTTTTGCATGTATCTTAGTTCACAGAACTCCCAAAAAGAGAGGGACACTTGAATTCCATGTCCTAATGTTTGATATGCCCTCCAATTCGCTGCCAATAACTCTACATCAGTTGCAATCATGTCTTGCAATCTTGATGCATTATCCACAATTTTGGGCATAGTGGATTTGTTGTATAATTGAGAATGGCATTGATTCCAAATTGTTGTATGAATCAACTACTTACCCACATAAATCATCGTTTTTTTCATCCTAATCACCTCATTCAAGGTTATTGCCATGTTGTTTGGTTTTAACCTTTCTTTATCCCATGTTTTTTTTAATTATTCTGGTCTTGTCATAGAATGAAGGGTTTCCCACAGGCTGAGCCAAGATTATGGATCTGATACCATTGTAATATTCCTAATTCAAAAATAATAGTAAATACCAAAAACATGAACTAGGAACGCCAACTAAAATTAAAGTCCAAGCACGCAAATAAGAACACCATAGAAAATAAGCAGAATAACTGGGCAGTTTTATTAATTAATGGGAATCTGAGTACCTAGTGAGTAAGTACAATGGAACATGAGATTTCTATGCAAACCCCAAGTGAAATCTCACTAACCCAATTGCTAAAATGGCTCTAAACTGATAATGCATGCTGCCCAGAAAATTTGATATAGGCTGCCAAATGAAACTAGCCGTCTTGCTCAAAATAATGCCCGAAATGCTCTGAAATTTCAACCACAAGCTCCTCTCCTCAAACCTGAAAATACCCAGAAAATGTTTGGCCTATCTCCAAGACAAAGGCGAACCCACAAAATGGTGCAAATTCCCTTGCTAACCAATGATTCGCCCTGCTATAAGAATGAGGATTATTGGCCCGTATATCACCCGAAAAGTTATGGAAAATTAGTAGAACACTCCCAATAAATAAAAAAAAACCCATAAATGGTTTGGGTTGAATCCATCAACCCACAATGACCCCCAACAAGTTCAAATTTCCCAAGTTGCCAGAAAACGCCTCACAAAATTGACACTATTGAATTAAGCCCAAGTCCACCACTAGAAATATCTCCCAACTCTGGCTAAATTCTCCCTTGAGGAATACCTCCAATCTCTAGCCCTTATCTCCCATCAACCTCTATTCCTCCAAACTTTGTGCACTTCCAAAAATGTAGAATTTCAGCCCCAAGAATTCTCTCAAACTCAGCCCTGCTAATCACCACAAAATCTTTGGCTAAATTAGGGGAAAACCCATGCAAATCCTCTGGTGTTCTACTCCTCCGTAACTGATCTCCCCACAAGCAATTTGAACCACTTTTGTGCCTTGGAAGAAAAACATACCAGCTGAAATAACCTGCAAATACACCCAATGGAAACTTTGAATTGAGCTCCACAAATTCCCTCACTAGGGAGACACTCAAAGTTCTCTGAAATGATGGTGGAATTCACACTATAAAATTCCTTGTGCTGAACAACATGGTTGTCTTGGCTAAGCAAATTAAGAGAACTAATGTTAAATTGTCAAATGATCCAAGATGCCAAATGGAGGCCCCTAAGCTCTATTTATAATTGTTGTCCCTCTCTGCCTTGGTGGTCCCCACCTTCCACTAATTCACACCCCTTCCTTTCTCTCTCTCTTATCACTAGTACGAATTTCCACTTGGGATAAATTTCTCTCCTTGTGGTCCCCACCCTCCACTAAATCTATGATTTCCCTTTTTCCTCCTAAGTCCCAATTCCGGAATTTCCTCCTCTTCCAGAAATCGTCTCTAATGAAAAAATCAAAATTGGGGATATTACATCTATTCTGTCGGAATGGCATGGGATAATCGACATTTTAACTTAACATCAAATATCTGACGGGTGCCAGAGCATTAAAAGAAAAAAGGTCCGGGGATTGATTGGTTGGGGAGGTGTTCATATGTGTGTTTGTCGGATTAGTCATTCACTTCCTTTTGATTTGGCAACACACTTTACTTATAATATAGCTAGAATGAGTGCCGTTGAATCAAAAGGAAACACAAATTAAATTTGATAGAATTTAAATTTTAGGACCCTACGAGAGCTGATTTTAATGAAATATATCCATGTGATCTAATAGTGTTAATTTGTGCATGGGATGTGTTGTAGCCACTTTTCATTTTGTCTTTCAAAAATAAAAATTATATATATATGAAAAAAAAGGTTGTATAGGGGCTCATATAGCTGAAGTATGGTTAAAATCCTTCACAATTTTTTAATGCTATATATTCAGAGTATCCTAACATTGAAAACATATAAAGTGGAGCATTGTTAAATGAATAAATTGAAGGGTGGGCCACCCCACACCAGCAGAGGATTAAAAACTGCGCATCTTTCAAGTGCATCACCGTGATTTTGGACTAAGCTGTGTCCATATACAAACTCGATGATATAAAGAAATCAAATGTATGTGGGGAGGAATCCCTGAGAGCTGGCCTCCTGAAACAACTGTTTGGGAGATATACTGCTTAGATCTTACTTGCTCCCACTCAAGGGAAAACTGCTTACCAACGCGGAAGCCCTCGAGGGCGGAAAAGGGTTTTTGTTGAAACCATTCACGATGGCAGGCGAGCGTGTAACAAGTGAGCTAACTCACTCACCTCATGTCATCCTCCACTTCCACATCACCTTCCACCACAATCCTTCCATACTCTTTTGTCTGCATCCTCATCATTTTCATTCTCCCGCTTTACCATTAAACAAAACTCTATTCCTCTCCATTCTATCTTTATCACTCCAAACACACTTCACTCTTGCTCTCGGCTCAAAATTGCAACGTCCTCCAAATCATCCAGGTATTAACATCCTCCATATACTCTACTTTTAATTAAAATGAAAACTTCTAAAATGGTCAGGAAAGCTGCTATGTCTAGGTCAACTACACACATTCCTCTAATGGATATAGAGAGGGACATTTTTTACCTCGACTGTTCACTGGACCTCCTACAAATTCAACAAAACATCCAAGTTCAAAGATGTGGAGGTGACTTAAAGGACAAAATTTGAAGACCAATGAGCTAAAATTGAGGGGTCAACCCCATCTATTTTGACGTCAATGTGGATTTTTAGGGGTTTATGACTTATTTTTGAGCTTGGGAAGTTACTCCCATGCTTCATGGAGGTCCCTTAACCCAAGATATGACCTTGGGTATTCATTTGATACATTATTTGGAGGTATTGGAGCATTATATTGAACAATTTATGGAGTTGTTTTCATGGAGTTTCCCTCTTTGGAGGTATTTATTTTGACAGAGTAATTTTTTGACCTTGGAAGCACATTTAACCACTTTAGAGGTATCTTGGGAGGATCAGTTTGAAACTTGGAGATATTCATGGAGCATATACATATGTTGTAGAGCCTTTGGAGCCAAGATGTGCATCATTCACCCTTATTTGGAGGAGAGGACTTCTCATTTACTTCATCCTATTCATTGTACATGTGGCTTGACCATTTTTTTAAAATGTTTTTTACAATTATTTAGTTACTTTTCCTAGGCTAGATCTAATGAATCACATGAAAAATTGAGTTTTATTGTGAAAGGAAGAGATGCATCATCTATATGATGAGATGCACCTTTTCATTTGAACTTATGGTTAGGTACTTCAGATCTCTCTCTTTTTGGAGCCCAATCAATATATATTTCTTGGAGCATCTATGGTGTTAAGGGTTATTTCTTTGTGGTGAATGTCTCAATTTTTGAAGCTCGTCTTAATTGGTTTTATTTTGGAGCACAAATATTAATGGTGGAATGCTCAAGTTCTTTACATGGCTTTCAAATTGATCCATTGAGAGATAGAAATATCATATGGAAGGGAGAAGCTTAGGGTTTCTTCCCATTCTTCCCTTATTGATTTGGTGTGTATTTGATACCATGCTTTGATTTTCCTTATGCTTCCTTGGCTGAAGTATTAAGTGATTTTATCAAGTCATAGTTGGTTTTAGAGGATGAAGGATTGTCTTCCATTGAAGCCCCTTATTGTACACCTTGAATTTATTATTGATCTTGATTGGGTAATGATTGATCATTCATTATTGTCTTCCACCATGGAATTCCCCCCATGGATATGACAATGGTATGCTCTGATTGATTTCTCAAAGACCCAAGGCTTTCCTCATGAACATCCCAGGATAGATGTAGAGGAAATTCCAAGAGTCCATGGGTAAATTGATTTAGTCACATAACATCTCTTTGCATTTATGGAATTTAACAACAATGATAGACTCTTTGATGAAGATATTTTAATGATTTTTTTTGCAATAAGTCTAAAGGGAAATGTAAGGAATTGGTCCAGTAGCCTTGGAAAGGAAATGTTTTCATATTTTGTAGATTTTATTCAAGCATTTTGCACACGTTGGGATTGTGTTCCTAAACAATGCCTTCCCATTATTCAAGAGATCGGGAAATTTTGGATGAACAAAGGCTAATTGAATAGGGTCTAGCTAGGACCAACTCTTAAAGATGATGAAACCAATCTTGAAGTAGTTTCCAACCTAGATTTGAAGGGAGAAGCTCCTAGATTCACTTTTGAAGAAGATGATGTTACTGATACTATTTCCAACTCTTTGTTTGAATATGAAAAATAAATGATAAATAATCAAATGCAAAATTAGAAAATAAGCATGACTTGATCATTTCCTGCATAGGAAATCACCATGATAGATTTATGGACAACCATGAATTGTAGTGTGAAAGAAAGGAAGAGGCCTTCACATTACCTTACAATACCATGAAAGGGAAAGGTACAAGTATACAAAGGGAAGTTTCTTTGATGGCCAATAAGAATAGAGTGACATGGTTAAATTTGAGGGTTTTCCTGGAATGAGCAACTCTTCCTTCAATTTTATCTATCACCATGATAGATTCAAGGAAAGCAATCTTGTTTTATTTTAAAAACAGTTTCTGCACCTTTGATTCCAAATGCAACACATAAAGGTACCATAAATACAACACATAGACTAACCTTATATTTAATTATTAGGGTAGTTTACCATTAGCATGGGAATCTTTCACTAGCTGGTGGGCTTATACACTTTTCCTCTCTCTTTCCTATCAACATCAAGGGACTAACTAACAACTTGTTTTTGGGTAAAATCCAATAAGCTGTATGACTATATGTAGCCATAGCTTTTCCCCTGCATTGCCCCTAGGAGCATGTGCTTATGCTATATACCTATTTTGAGGTTGTTGCTTCACATTTCATTCATGGTACCCTAGAGGTGGTTCTGGTCAATCCAATAAACATTCATTCATGCAAAGGAATTCCACATGATAACATCCTAAGACATATGTGGTCATCATCTAAATCTCTATATTTCTTTACAACTTCCAAAGATGTTGTTTCATATTTAAGTTCATTCTGAATTTTTTATATAACATTGATTAAAAGCTCAGTGAAGAAATATTTTGGAATCCCTCCATAAGTAGGCATTGCTATCAAACATCTTGAAAGGGATTTTGTGCTTGACTTATAGATGGTTCCACATATTTCCAAGGAGTTGATACTTGTGTAACAAACATAATTTTCGTGACTTTCAATTTTGATCACTGACTCTTGAAAATGCATCGTTTTACAAGGCAATATTTTGTTAACAAGAAATGTTCCTTTGAATGCATAGACATTATATAAAAAATGACACTGAATGTACAAGGGGCGGGCCTCTAAAATTTGATTGCTTAAATATTTGCCTTCAAATACATTTTTTGGCATTGCCAAGTCAAATCTTCAGATATAAATCCAGTGCCATTAGTATGTATTAGAAGTTATCCATTCAAGTCATAAGCCTCCTTTTTATTCTCATCCAAACATGGTATGTTCACCACATGGATAAAATTTACATCTCAGATATCACCTCCAAAGGGAACGACTTTTGAAAGAATCAATCTAAACCAAGCCATGTATTTCTTCAAACTCACAACAATATGTACATGCATTAACATGCATTGTGCCTGATGGATAGATTTGTTAAAAAAATGTATGCAATTTTTTTCATATACTTCTATAAATGATTCAGTGCAAACAAAGTAAAAGTTAACTGATGATGACATGGGTTTTTTCCTTTTTTCCTTGCCACCATCCTTAATTTAGTGCTATAGGGAGAATGTAGGTCTAGGTCTTAATGCATATGTGACATGTGGTGTAGTTGGGTTTTCACGATGTTGGCTTGTGGGTGCCTGACACAGGTTCAATGTTAGTTAGCCAAACAAATCCCTACACTACTAGCCCTTTCAGCATCAGCCTGCGGAGCGTGGACTGAAGTCTCACCCTAAGCAGTATGGGGGGATGCTGGAACCAAGTTTTCGCAACCTTGAGATGGATGTGATGTCATTTTATTCCAACTATATCTGCCTTCGCGCAGGTTTCTTATCCCTCTATTCTACCCTTCAGTACCTTCGCGAAATGTTACAATTGGCTTTCGCACAGCCCTAACTAGGGGCTGATATGCTTTTGCGCTACTAGGGCAACGAATTGTGATATTTCCCAATATATGCTAAGTATCTTACTTATCTTATTCACAGATCTTAGTTAGCTTCATGTAAACAGATATTATTACTTGCGTTCACTTAACCCATATAGTTATACATATTCATGCATCATTTAAGCATTAGAAATGAAATTCATACCTAATATAACAGATGCATAAACAAGAAATAAAGACGTAGAAATTATAGAATAATTCTCTGTATTGATAATTCTAGACGATTACAGACTCGACTTGCCCTGCGCACTCAGTTTTAGGGGTCCGAGCACTCAGCTGCAGACTTCTAGGTCTCTGCGCACTCAGCTGCAGAGCCTCTACCTACGCTACAACCCAAAACTTAGACTTCTACTTCAAAGATATCTCTCATACATCATATCTTGTTCCATTATCTTCATTACTTAACTACTTAGATCTTAGCTTTATTTATACAATCCCATGGTCCGCGGACCATGGGTAGATCTTTTTCAACAGACATTACATGATCAAAATAAGGGCGGACAACCCTATGACTCTTTAACATCTATGCACTTCGCGACCGCAAAATGTGGAGTCTTTACATTAGGGTTACAAAAATTGAACCAAAATATGGGCTTTAAGCCCCAAAACTGCCCTTGGGGGATCCTGCGCCCAACACACGATAAGCTAGAAGGGCATCTTTGAAGTGAGGGAGCTTAGGATAATGGTGCGAGTAATGGTGATAGTCCCACCAAGGTAATTCACTGACTATTTATTTCCTGTTTAGAGAGATCTTACTTATGCTAGATAACAAGAATTTTGTCTATGTTCGGTCTAAAGAAACCTTATTGCCTCTATTTCTTCAAGCGAAGGTACCTACAATTGTCCAAAGGTGAGATATAGTATGGCAGAAGAATGGGTATAAGGCATGAATGATTCCTGTCCTATGGATGTGGAAAGGCGAAGGCATCGAAAGGGGTGAGAAGTTTGAGAGGCTCTTTATAACACCAACCAAGGTTAATGATTCCAGGATTGTTTTTTGTTTGTTTTTTTGTTTGAAAACAACAAATCATAGTAAATAAATGTGATAGATATAACAATGCAACATCTTTTTACCTTAGTTATCATATATTAAGATAACTAACCCAAGCATACCGTGACAAAAAATTAGTGTTATCTCACCTGAATTGGTGTCATCAATTCTAAACGGTTCTCCTAACTTGACTCCCTTGTCTTCTTGTTAAATTAATATCTACACAAGATCAAAAGATTGCAATTCACTCAAAAATTCCATTTCAATTTAGGTATTGTAAAACCTAGAATTAGTAGGTATTGGAATGTACATATTGAATTCCTTCCTAGAGCAAGCAAGTTCACAAAGCTTCCATTGTATTAGATACAAAAGTTCTTTGTTGCGTAATATAAAATTGTAAATGATTTTAATGCTTGTAGTATTTCTGTTGAATGTATTAACTAAATAGAAATTGAACATGTAAGAATGGGCAACACCACAAGATCACAAGTACATGTATCCCTCGTCTTGCTACTCATGATATCAATCTTATTCCATCTTCTGACTAGATAGTGACAAATAAAGACAAATAATACACTTTTTAATTACCATTTCTCATACCTTTTCCATATATGGCAATATGTTCTTTCCAATTTGAAGAACTTTGTAAGTTGGAATTACCAGGTTGTACAACATCTCCCTTTAAAATACATAAGAAATGTCAAGTTAGTTCAAAGATCTACCACTCATATGACAACAAATACAGTAAGTAGTGCAGTGCATTATAAAAAAGAAAAAAGGCATCAACTTGAAAGTAACCTTGAAAACTAAATGTGGTTTTACCATTTTGAGCTATTTTCTTCCGATTGTTGTTCCACTTCAACATCCAAATTGATACTAGTTTTCCTACACATATCATGAGACCATGAGGCAAACTTAGATTAAATTTGACCAAATATTAAATATAATTATGAATAAATAATAATTAAAAGGATTTGGGTGAATTAGTACCTGAATGAGCTCCTCTCGGTTTCGAGAATAAATTATTAGAGTAGTTTAATCTTGGAGCAAACCTCCCTCCACTCGATGAAGCAACAACGAAGTCAACATTGAATTTGTTGTTGCTTTGTTGGATCGAGGGTTTTTTGCTCCAAGATTATCTAAATCCTAATTTATTCTCTACTGAATAGGGCCAACCACATGAAGGTGGAAGCTCTCATGGCCCCTCCCCCCCCACATCATTGTCAATTCCCCAATACCCAATCTATATACTATATAGGAAATAGTTGAAAGCAAGACATGAAGATACATAAAAAAACAAGTAACAAACATTCATTCATTCATTTTTAGATCCACAAAATATTTCATCTCAAGAAATTTAATTATATATGTTTACATAATATGAAACAAGTTCATGTGCATAAAGAAACATATAACAATTATTCATTAACATATAACATTCATTCATTAAGCGTAGAAAAAAATACGTCATCTAAATAAATTTTATCATTAAAAATATGTTTCAATAATATGATACGTGATGTTTCTAATGATATAACTAGTACAACCATTTCTTTTTCTTTTCTTTAATTTTTATGGCCTAGTCGTGTACTCATGATATCGTCGAGGCTGCCACAAGAGGGGTGGATCATCATTTGTAACAAGAAAGACACATTAATTGATATTTTTTGTTATTATTATTAAAAGTATTTCATTAATAAAAATAACATCAAATTTTTCTTTATCTCATGCACTAGTCGACACTGTTGGAATGGCTGTCTTGTTCTTCTTTTCTGGTACATGATCCTCATGTATGGCACTCTCTTCAATTGAAATTTGGCTCATGGTTTTTGCATGATGTGGTGTGATCACTGCCAAAAAATCCTATATAAGAAAAAAAAAATGTTTTTTTGATTAGGTAATGTAAAAGTTAAAAAGCAAACATTCATAATTGAAACTATGACATAAAAAAAATGATTTTAAAATATGGCTATTACCTGATATCTCTAAAGATGTTGGTTGAACATGCTGATCCCATCTTTAATTTGAGAACTTTTATTTCTAATGCAAATCAAACAAACAAGTTCTTCGATCGTTCTAACCACAAGCTTATTGACTATTACGTTTGGGTTGGGAGAAATGAACAACTCATCATCATTAAATCAATCATCATCATGTCTCCCAGACTACATATTTCAACAATTTTTGTTTTTTTGATTATCTAAACAAATAATCTCCTACCTTCTTTTCAAACCTTACCAATATTTTTGAAATATGTCTTCAACGATAGAAAACATTTTATTTTCCTATCGTAAACATTCCTAGAAGTAGTGAAATTTTTTTTTTTTTTTTTCTTTTCCTTTCATAAACATTCTTGGAAGTAGTGAACTAAATAGTTTTTAATAACCTATCTTGAATATAGTATAGATAGTAAGACAATAAGTAAAGACGAGATAGAGATGAAGCGCTGTTGATTACTATCAAACAAATTCTACCAAAAAATGGCCATTAAACCTCAATTTATAGAAATTTGATCCTCCTAGAGGAGGCACCACTCCCATGCAATGTGCCTGACTTGACTTATGATGAAGTTAAGTGAAGGATAAACAGGTGAATTCTTCTCTTCTCATGGCTGACAATAGTTCTGAAATCAAGGTATAATCCCATATTACATGAGAAAACCAAGCACATCAAGATACAATACCATCTAATTCAATATCATGCAGAGGGAAAGACTATTAATTTGAGACATTGTTCCATAAATGAAAAAATTGTTGACATCTTCACCAAATCACTTGGAAGAGAAAAGTTTGAAAAATTTAAAATGATGCTAGGAATAAAAAACACCCATTCAAATTAAGTGGAGAATGTTAGATACATATTACTTTGGATTTGTCGTCGTTGTACATAATTCAAAGGTACGTGAAATGAACAGTCTTAAGAAAGAACAATAGTCCCTCGTGGAATGTGAAGAAAGTAGCCACTTCCTTTTGTATATGTGCATGCTTTGAGTTACTGAATATCACAAAAATGTGGAGTTATTCCCCTTCCCATCCTTATTTTCTTAGAACCCATGGTACATACATTTCTATATTCCCTAGTGATTGTAAGGCCTAATTGCCTCATCACTTTCAAAGGAACGACATCAGTTGTTGCTCCTAAATCTAGCATATAATTGTTGCTTCTCCCAACTTGACCACCTTGTCATCTTGTTAAATAAATATCTACATAAGGTCAAAACATTGTAATTCACTCAAAAGTGCCATTTCAATTCAGGTATTGTAAAGCCTAGAATTAATAGGTACTAGAATGTACAAATTAAATTTCTTCCTAGTGCAAGTAAGTTCACAAAGCTTCTAATGTATTAAATGAAAAATTTCTTTGATGCATACTATAAAATTATAAATGATTTTAATGCTTGTAGTAGTTCTATTTTGGCATTTATTTCATGATAAGAACACAAACAAAGGCCATTCTAATTTTTTCCAACAGAAAAATTATAAATTTTTATTAAGATAGTAAAAAGTTACATGTGCATATGCCATGAGGCATTCAACTTGTCAGTAAAAAATGTGGTACTCAAAAAACCAGGCTCTAAATAAACAAGTACAATACTTGATTATTCGATCTCTTTCTCTTTTTTAGGTATTTCACACAGATGTGTTGATCTTTCCCTTCATCTATTATGGGCTCTATATGCCTTACTCCCAACTTGGTCATACGTCTATTCTGCTCCAAGGGGGGCAGAGCATTAACTGTAATAATAAAGAATTGTTAAATTCATATTTATAGTTACTATTATTACAAGTTTTTTATTAATAAAAAAAGTAGTAGAGTGTACTTTACCTGCTTTGATACTAGACGGACACCTAATACTTTTAGATGTGGCCATATGTTCTTCCTCTTCTCTGGCCTCATCTTGTACATGCTCTGGAGTAGAAATAAGAAAGGTTATAATTAATACACCATTTGTATTTAAATATTTTTAATTTTAATCTATACTACAATTTTTTTATAGCACTTGAAATGCTTCTAGTACCGAGTTGAACATCAATTTCAAGAGGCACTCCACTGTCACTAGGTTCATGTGTTATATCTACATTGTTTGTTTTCTTTTTACAATCAAGCACATTACTTTATGCCCAAAATAATAACTAATAAATTTTACAAGTAATAATTTATAAATGCTCTTCATTGCTTTTATTTACCTAAGTGTTAGGTTGGGTGTCGAAAGATTGTGAAGATGCCAAGCTTGTCCTACATTCAACCACGACTTGATATCCATGCTTGAAAGCAAGCTTGAGGTATTCCTCCGTGGGAGCCTCTTTGAATTGTGACCCCTGCGATTTTGCACGAGAACATGCATTTTTTTTTTCTTCTATGATATTAAATTAAAATTGTTAAGAATTTATAATTTGGATGCAATTTTTATTTTATTTTTATACTTGCAATTTTTTCGGCTAGTTTTGAGTAACCACCTGGTCCAAGATGATGCTACCCATGTTTAGCTATTCTAGCCTTCGTGGCTTTGGATGTATTTTTGATCCTATATATAAATTATTGAAAAACATAATTAGATGCCACAATGATGATAAAATATCATAATTACATTATTAGAACTACCTCATACCTTTCTGGTCTTGGTGATGTTTTCCCTTCTTTTCGAAGTTCCTTCTCTTTTGCATATGCCATGAGGGCTTTCCACTCCCTCTCTGGAATCACTGGAGGGTGCTCATATGACCTGGTCCTTTCCAAATGAAACCTATACTGGTCCTAAATATGTTTTAAATGTAAGCGTGCCTTTGAGGTAACTCCAGCTTTGTTGAAGGCATCCTCACCGAACATGCCAACTATCCTGTTCATGATTTCACCCTTCAACTTATAACTTTGGGATTTACAGTTTGTGCAAATGGTTGGCCCAAATATTTTCAAGGATAGGTCATAAAAATGCCTATAGAATACATTGTTTCCTGCAAAATGATATTATCATTAGCTTAAAAAAATCACAGATTCTACGTTAATTTCAATTAGATTGTACTTAATATTTAAACACTTCTCAAATACTTAGAAGCTTCTCTAATTTCACGGGGACATGGTCATCATCTACCAAAAACGTAATCGGTAGTGTTCCCATGCTAGTAACACAGGAAGATCCCAAAAATCTCACTTCAAATTCTGTGATGGGATCAGGGCTTTGCATACACAACATCATGTGCAAATCTTGGCATATGTTGTTTACGGGGTGCAGATCCTGGCATGTGTGGTTCAACAGGTGCACTGGTCTCAATGAATGGTGTGTCAATCACAAGCGGAGCATCGATGCTGCTAGCAATTTTGACCCCCATAGTTGCAGCATAAGTATTGTACTCACTCAAAAACTCCTGTAAAATAAACAATTTTTTTATTATAAAGAATGATATAATTAAAATCATAAATAAATAAATGGGAGAATTAAATGAGTTCTCACTCCATAGTGACGAATTTTTCCCATCAAGGTTTTGATTTGGCTTCTTATCTCTTCTATCTAGGATTCAATCAAAATTAAAGAACCAAGTTTCTTGTTTGATTTCATTTGAAGCTTCTTTATTGTTTGGATCAAATCAGTGGACAAAAGGGTTGCTTCTTCACTAAACACTTCCTTAGGAGCATATGTAGATTACTTTGAGGCTGGTTCCTTCCCCTTCTCACCCTGTTTATCAAATAAGTGTAATTTTTAATTGATCTGGACTTATGAAGGAACCCAACAGAATACATATATACACATAAACATAAAGATGTAGCAGAAATAAAACTTCATTTCATTAATATCAAATAACTGAAAAATGCTTACATCCAGAAATGGAAATCAACTAGCTCGGGGGATGGTAGCTTATCTCTGAGAAGAGATGTGGCAGCTACATGCCTCTAAACGATGTTACAATGAGGCTCAAGGGAATTTTTATTATTGAACAAAAAGGGAAAACCCTAACCCCAGGAGATGAAACACCAAGAGTTTGTGGGCCTCGTTGGGGTTAGTTGGGAAGGAAACTTCTCAGGGTTGTAACTTGGTCATATTATCCCTGTTTGGTGCGTATGATACCTCATTGGAAATATCTCTCCGATTACTACAAGATTTTATAGGCCCCTATTTATGATCGTGGTCTTGTTGCGGACCTCAAAAAAATGTTGTTTTGGGAGTCAAAACTGCTCCAAAAGTTCAGGACCTGAAAAAATGATAAAAATAGTAAATGCTGCTATCAATAAGGAAACCGATGAAACCGGGTGGAGGTCTAGGTGGAATATGAGGGTGGTCACCAATATCCACTTGGATTATTCCTCCATATTTAGGAAGCAATGGTCCCCATTGCATGTAAAGCCTCCATGAGGTGAGGAAATTTTTGTTGAACATGGTCCCTAGTGAACCACTTGCCCTGGTGAAGGGGTTGGCCCGCTTTGACAGCTTGATATAGTTGGATCCTCCTTTGGAGAGTGTTATTGATATACATATACATGATTTGATCAATTGTGGCATGTTCCATGGAGTCTAGGTTTAACTCCATCGATGTAAGTTGTTCTGCAATGTCAGATGTGTCCAAAAATGTTGGAAAGTATGGCTGAAGGTGGTCCACATTGAATACTAGGTGCAGGCCAGGGAACACTGGAATGCTAAGCTCGAAGGCATTGTCCCCTACAATCTTGGTGATGGTGTATAATCGATATAAGAGCAGGTGAAGCTTGATGTGGGGCCCAATGAGGCGTGCCTTTTGCAGATGTAGCCAAAATTTGTCACCCACCTGAAACTTGTTCAACACCCGATGTTGATCATCTCGCTACTTATACTTAGAATTGGCTCTGTCTAATATGTCATGGACCTATTGGTGGATGTGCTGAATTTGCTCAATGAAGTTGTTATCCCTGTCAACTTTAGATTGGACATGAGCTGAATATGGTTGAGGAGATGCAAATGGTATGGCCACATCAATGGGACATAGTGGCTAGAATCCTAGTGCCACCTGAAAGGGGCTATGGCTAGTTGAGCTATGGAGAGCTCTGTTGTAGCTATGCTGGACATAAGGGAGGCTTTCATCCCATGTATGTGGATGCTTCAATTTGTACATGTGTAGAATGTGTATGTTCATCTTGTTGACGACCTCTATTTGGCCACGAGTTTGGGGGTGGAAATCCGTGGACTTAGTGAGCTTGGTATCACAACATCGACCAAAGACTTGACGAAAATGTACTTACGAACATGCTTTCCTGATCTGAGATAATGGATCGTGGGATCCAAAAGTGTACCCACACTCGTTCAAAGAAGAGCTTACCATTGGCTTCTGTTGTGATACTCTTCTTGTAGGCCGCCATAATGGCCATCTTAGAGAATCCATTGACGACCACGGAAACGTAGTCATTGCCATGCTTAGTGGAAGGAAGGCCCAACATGTAATCCATGGAAATGGATTCCCAAGGTTGAATATGAGTTGGAAGAGGAGTATATAGGGCTTGCTTCTTGATGTTTGGTTTGGCAATGAAACAAGTAGTGCTGGATCTAATGTACTTCCCAACATCTTGTTGAGGGTTCGGCTAATAAAAATACTTCTGCAACACTGCCACTATTTTCTCTACCCTGAAATGTCCAGTGACCAGACTTTAGTGCACCTCCCAAATCATCTTGGCATGCTCACTTGAAGGAACACATAGGTGTCCCATGTGTCATAACAGATCCTAGAGGTGAAATTATGGAACTTTATTGCCTTCCAGGAGCATCTAGTATGTGCTTTTGAATTCTATATCACTCTTGTACAAATGCGGCCACCTTGCAGTCTCCTGCCCACAAGAATCAAGCATAGTGGTCAGCACCATGACCAACGGTTGGTTGCGGTAGTTTGCAACATTGTTGGTGCTTCCCTTCTTGTACTTAATGTTCAAATGGAATTGTTGCAGGTATGTGGACCATTTTTGATGGCGATCGTTTTGAAAATTCCCCTGTGTTTGTATGAACTGCAAGGGTTGATGGTCTATGTGGATGGCCATTTCCTTCCCCAGAAT
Source organism: Pinus tabuliformis (assembly GCA_031772625.1). NCBI lineage: Eukaryota > Viridiplantae > Streptophyta > Pinopsida > Pinales > Pinaceae > Pinus > Pinus tabuliformis. Next base: position 262,595,439 of record CM062807.1, read on the forward strand.
GTAATTCTTCCATTTTTGGTAGGCCTACACAATGGAATACATCTCTTATTCATAGGTGGGATAATTTCAGACTGTGTATGAAAGTGTCTCACTATGATATGGCATTCGATGCCCCTGCTGAGTAAGAACGTCACCAATAGCATAGTTAGAGGCATCTGTCTCAATCTCAAATGGTTGTTGCAAGTCTGGTAATGTGAGCACTAGTGAAAAGAAGAGACAATGCTTCAAATTGGTGAACACCTTCTGTTGGGATTCAGACCAAAAGAAAATTTCTTTTGCTCCTCCCTTGGTGACTTGACTCAATGGCCAAGTGATACGAGAGAACCCCAACACAAACCTGTTGTAGAAGTTGGCAAGACCTATAAATCTGCGGAGATCTATTAGAGTGGTTGGGGCTGACCAATCCCGAATGACTTGTATCTCGGTTGGGTCCACATGCACACCCCGCTCATCAATGATGTACCCCATATATTAAACCTAGGTCATACCAAAAATGCATTTCTCCAAATTGGCACAGATATTGTGTTTCCATAGGGTTTGGAGGACCTATCAAATATGGTGGAGTTTCTCTTCCCAACTCTAGCTAAAGATCAGAATGTCAAATAAATACACCACCATGAATGAGTCGGTGAAGGGTCGTAAGATGTCGTCCATCAATCTCATGAAGGTTTCCGGGGCATTCATCAACCCGAAAGGCATGACCAGCCATTCGAAATGTCCCTCCTTGGATTTGAAGGAAGTCTTCCACACATCAGAGGGTTCGATTTGTACCTGGTAATAACCAAAATTCAAGTCAATCTTGCTGAAATTTTTGGTCCCCATGAGCTGGTCTAGAAGGTCATCAATCCATGGGATTGGATGCCTATTCCAGACAGTGATCTTGTTCAACGCTTGATAGTCAATATAGAGTCTCCAGGTCCCTTCCTTCTTATGTACAAACATGATCGGGCTCCCACGTGGTGATGAACTTGGCTTGCTGTGCCCTTTATGGAACAACTCCTAAATCTACCTCTTGATTTCACTATTCTCAAGAACAAAGAATTGATAGATCAGTCCATTGGGTAGTGACGCGTCCGAGGTCAAATCGATGGAATGCTTCACCTGACAATGTAGTAGTACCCTTGTGGGTGAGGTGAAGATGTCCTTGTACTCCTCCACAACCTTGTCCATTTGCTGCTGTCGTGTAGAGGAGCCTTGTCTGGGGGCCGTCACCATAATATTATTGCTGCACTAAGGGTGAATCATAAGGAAAACAAATTTCCCAGTCTGGGAAATGATCTTACTACATTGCTTCACAGTGATAAAAAAAATGGTGTTAGGTGGTGCTACCTTCGGTATCCTGTACAACTTATTTCCCAAATTAATAATAATAACGTGAGGCCTAGTCTCATACGCAACATGTCACTTCCACAAGTATGGTAGGCATAGTAATACATCACAAACTTAAAGAGGAGCAACATCACACAATACCTCATTTGTAAAGGGCTTGATGCTGTAGGGAAGGTGACACTGTTGGCTTGTGTGGAGATCTCGCCCCTAGTGAAGCCACCTAATGGTGTATGGGTGTGGGTGTGGTGTGATCGTTAGGCCCAACCTCTTCATGACCTTTGCTGAAATGAGGTTCTTTTGGCTCCCATTGTCAACAATGAACTACAATAGAGAACCCTTCACCCACATATGTGAGTGGAAGAGCCGCTTCCCCTCCTCTAGATCTTTGGGCTCATCCTTCTGGATCTTGGTGGTACTAAGCTCTATATCTATAAGAGCCCTAGTGAAAATTCCATGTAAAAATATATAAATACCACGAATGATGGGACACGTATTCCAAGATGAATGGTGGGAAAGACATCTTAGGGGGTGTTAATTTGGTTGTTTATGGATAAGTAAATTGGAAAAGGAAATGACCAAGGCATTAAAGAGACAAAAAGGTATTTTGACACATTTATTTATGAAAATAATGGAAATTAGGAGAAAATGAAGGTGAAAGGTCACAGGTTGCGTGTGAGGAGGAAATTGAAGGAAAATAATGGAAAATGAAGAAAATAGAGGCCTCATTAATAAAAAGGATTTTGAGGATTAGTTGGCAAGCTTCTTCCTTTCAGTGTGAATCTTTTGTTAGTTCAGTTTTGGGAGCTCTCTCATTATTCTCTCTCTCTCATACTCTTAGAGATTTAGAGTTTTATTGGAGAACTTTTGGTGGGTGTGTCATACTTGAATTCTTGGAGTAAGAAGGCAAAGGAAGAGCAGGAAAGTGCAAGAAGGCATTGACATCAACAACTACATCAGATTTTCTTGCAGGTATTGAGTTGCATGTATGATTTCTTCACTATTTTGGCATGCATGGCACATGCATGTTGTTTCTTGGTTGTGATCTGTCATTGGCTTGGAGGATTGCCTGGATCGATAGTGGATTTCCTAGCCTTTCAATTTCTTGGATAGCCATGGTGATTATGGGTTTACTTTCATTGCTTTGTTTTGGTTTGTTCTCATGTTTCCTTAGCTTGGATTGAGTTATTAGTCCTGGAAGCCCTGGTTTAAAAAAACGCTCTGGAAGCCCTGTAATAGCTTGGGTTGAGTTACTAGTCTTGGAAGCCCCGGCTAGACAAACACTCTGGAAGACCTATAATATCTTGGGTTGAGTTACTAGTCCTGGAAGCCCTGGTTGGAAAAATGCTATGGAAGCCCTTGATGGGTTGAGTTACTAGTCCTAGAAACCTTGGTTGGACAAACGCTCTGGAAGCCTTGTATAAGTTGTGGGTTGAGTTACTAGTTCTGGAAGCCTTGGTTAGACAAACGCTCTGGAAGCCCTGTATAAGTTGTGGGTTGAGTTACTAGTTATGGAAGCCTTGGTTGGATAAAATTTCTGGAAGGCTTGGATGGAGACCAATCTGATGACGGTTTTTGGTGATGTCCAACCATGAGGTGGAATCACTATTTGATGGGTTGAGGTGGGTGGCCTCTGGAAGCCCTGGATGAGTTTTGATTGATGTGTTCTTTGAGATCCCACATTCATGCTTGGAATATGGAACGAGGGTGAATGGATGAAGAGATATTTGGCTCATCCATTCTACGGTCGTGTGGAACGTGGTAGTCCCATCACCAGTTGGTTCCTTGCATTTATTAATGAAAAAATTCATTCCCTTGATTTTCATGTGCAAATGTACTAATGTATATATGGATTTTGATGGCTGTTATGATTATTGTATTTATGTTCCTATTATGTTGTTTATATGCACATTTACCGTGGAAGGTGTTATAGAGTGGTATCAGAAGATGGTTCAAACACATGGAATGGATGGGCTCTATCATAGGTGAAATGAAGAACAAAGGTTTAAATTTTAGACATTTCTTTCATATATTTTATAACTTTTCTTTTGTGGCATATTAGAATTTGAGAAATTTTACATATTGAAGGTAAATCCCACTAACAATGTGGTCAAAAATTCAGATATTGGTTCACAATACTTTAGGAATTATGATCTAAGGAAGATGACCTCCCTGAATGCACCTTTAAACAGGGCATGTTGGAATTTCTGCAATAACTCATCTTTTGTAGGCTTTCAAAAGCTAAAAAATTGTCCACATTGAGGGGACGTACCACTTATTATGTGGTATAAATTTCATATATTGGGTTGCAACATTTTAGGAGATATGAGTAGAGGGAGTCGAGCCTTCTGAATGCTCCTAAAAGCAGGCCTAAAATAGGTCATGTTGACATTTTTGTTATAACGTTTCTTCTAGGAACTCTTAGGCACTGAATTTTTTACACAATGAGGGTAAACCTCACGGATATTGTGATAAAAATCTCAGACATTTATTCGCTATATTTTAGGATTATGACTAGTGGAAGTTGAGATTTCTGGATACTCCTAGAATTGTGCACCAAATATGATTGTGTTGGTATTTTGTTATAACTTTTAATCTATGAAATCTCAGAAGCTGAAACTTGAACAATAGTGAGGGAACATACCACTGATCATATGGTTCAGTTTCCATAACTTCTACTACTACAATTTAGGATATATGCATTGAATCATTCGCTAAATTAGTTTGCATGGAAAGTATTTGATGAAATGCTTAAATGGTTCAATGATTAATTGCATACAAACTATTTGATAAAATTCTCCAATGAGTATGTTGTTTGTGTTTGGGGATAGTATTGATGTGTAATAGTAGCAGTTGATATATGCTTGTATGCAAATAGTTTTCTATATTAGTTTTCATGTAAAGTGTTTGAAGAAATGCTTACATGCAAATGTAATAGTATAGTAGTTGTTTGAAGAAAATGTAAAAGTATGGTAATTGTTTGAAGAAAATGTTATTTTTTTTGGATGGGATAGTATTGTAGTATGATAATATGGATGTATCTAATCTATGCCTATTTTCATGCAAAGAATTTGAAGAGTTGCATGTAGGGAATTTGAAAGGTTGCATGCAAGGAATTTGAAAAGTTGCATGTAAGGAAATGGAAAAGTGGCATGTTTTTAGTTATTATGTTACAAGTGGAATAAGTGCAATGTTTTTGAATTAGTCTCATACAAATGTATGAGAAATAAAAATCAATTTCTTTTCAAGTGTGGTTAAATTTAGTAGAGCTTTGGAGATCCCATTTCCATAATTGGACATTGGAGATCAGGCCATTATAGTAGCTTCCTCCTTCTACCTTAGTGTGGACCATGGATAGTAAGGGGGTATGCTTATAGGTTGTTAGTATTGGTGAAAGCTGATTTCAAATTAATAGACACAATGTCTTGATTTTTGGAACATGTGACTGACTGTATATGAATTATATGTCGCTTACATGTTGATTTCATGATACCTACTTACATCCTTGTATGTTAGGTTACATTTTGAATATTTTGATTACATGTATCAGTATTGTAGGTTGATTACAATAATTGATCGCTTATGTTCGACTACATTCATTTATGCGCAAGTGTAGTTGATTTGGCATTGCTTATGCATACTGCTGGTTTCATGTGGCAATGTGTACAATTGAGTAATGGTTGTTCTCATGCATGAGGTCATGGTTTGTGTACTTGATATGGTTATGCATTGATGACTGGACTCTAGCTAGAATAACGCATATATGGTTTTGTACTCATTTGTAGTTGTTATGCATGTATGGCAGTGGTTATGATTATGCATGTATAGTAGGTCAAACATGCCTTGTGAAGTCATTTTATGCAATTTAGGTCATCATGATGCTATTGGTCGTTATGATGCTAATGAGATAGTTGAGATAGAGCAAGGGATGCATATCATCATAAAGAGGTTGCAACATTAGAATTTGGGATAAGACCAGATCATCATACAAGTAGTGTATGTTTGGCATGCACGTATGTAAGTTAAGGATTATTATATGAATTAGGGTTATATACATTAGGTTTATGAACATGTATTTGATGTTATGGTTACATTCATGATAGATATTAGATGATTAGTGTGGTTATATGCACATGTGTCAGATAGTAAAGAATGATAGTAACTTGTAGTTGTATGCATTGCTATTGTTGTTTTAAATTAGATAACCTGATGATTATGTTGTATGTTGTTGATGAGTATGATATATAGCTTATTGTTGTTATATGCTATTAACTTGATGATTAGGGTCATTTCAGTGAGATATTGATGTTATAATTTGGATTGGTCATATGCGTGATGGTTATGTTCATTTGAAGATCTTGATGCTATATGTATTTTGTTAACATGGTTTTACCTATGCATATGGTTATGGTTGCAATATTAAGGTATGAACATACATATTTGTGAGATGGTGTCATACTAATCTAGATTGACTTTGCATATGTGTGAATAATAATTGTGTATGGGTTTATGATGTGAACATGTTAGTTAGATATTGTTATGGATATCATGATCTTATGAGTTCTTGAGCTGATGTGTTGTAAATTTATATCATGCTAACTATATTGATTGTGCATAAAAGATCACCTCCCCTAAGATACATTAAGGTATCAATTGCTTATGTCATATATTTGGTGCTTGACTGTTGATTATGTCATCTAGTTGATTTATTTAACATGGTATGAATGTTTGATGAATCACATAATATGAGTATGTGTTCAAATGATCTTGTTTAAAGATGATTGTACTGAAATATATGTGTTGAGACAATTGATATGTACTTGAGTATAGTAGGTGATAGTTGTGGTATTCTGACTGATGACTATGAGTTGACTACTGATTATGACATGATTGTTAGTCTTGGTAATAGTTGATTTCAAATTAATAGATATGATTGTCTTGATATTTGGAACATGTGGTTGACATGTGTGAGAAATTGCAGGGTAACATGCTTGGTATTAACATGACAAGGTAATAGTTGACGTGTCTATATAAATAATAGTTGGGTGGTGTGACAACATATAAGAAGCCTCGATTCCAACAAGGTAAAAAGGTAAAGAAAGGAATTGGGCAAGAATTCCTTTGGCTATGTTTGGAAACCATAATTTCAAACGAATGAGTGCTTTGCACATAGGAAGTCTTCTTAACCTTGATTTTGTCTGACATTATGTGGATATGTGCTATATTCATGAACATGCACTTGAAATGTATATTAGCTAGTCTTTAGCTACGGGTGGATTTGTTAAAGGATTAGAGTCCCTTGAGAGATCACGTGGATGTGTTCAGTTGCAAGAAGTGTGCTTGGAAAAATAAGATGAGGTAACTGGTGTATTATTATGCTTAATTATACATTGACAGTTATTTGTTTATGGCAACATGATGCAGGGAGTTTCATGGCAAGACAAGTTGCCATGAAATCTTGAATATGGCTCAGGTTGAGCTTTCCTTGGGAACCATGGGGATTGATTCATGGTGTCAGTCTTGTGATATTGGTCTTTTGAGCTTGATTTGCAGTTTTTTTGTTTTTTTGGTGCAAGGCCTTGCCACTTTGTTGTAGTGTCATATTGTTATGGGCTTTCGTGGTCTTCTTCTTGATTTTTTCATGTCTTCTCTTTTTTTGTTTTGAGCCTTGGGAACTGTTTGGGGAAAGAGGAAAGTTAATGGAGCTCGAGGAGAGGCGTGTGGTACTCGATAGGTGATGTAAGGCTTGGATGAAGATCTGTGCATGAGTAAGCACAACAGAAGGTAAGGCTATGAATGTCTGTTGGACTGGTTGGGTCCATTGTGGTAAATGGATGGTGGAAGTACAAGCATGAGAAAGGTAACCAAAAAGGTAAAGTAAATGGATTTGAGGCATCATATGCCTTGTCTATGTTGGGAACTGTTGTTCTCAATGTTGCGCATGTGTTTCATGAATAAAATAATTTCTCTTAACCTTGACCTTGATCTCTGGTAATTATTTTATGATCATCATTATGTTGAATTTTATATATGTATACATGTATTTATGTATGTCGTTGTCTGACATGATCATGATTGTTTTATGCTAACATTTATATATGTATGTATGTATCCATGTATCTATGTTACTTTCTGATAGGTTTGTCAGGGATCATTCTTGTGAAGGAATGATTGCTTATGCAAGAGAATGACATGGAGAGGTTCCTAGTCTTATGAGGAATCAATTGGGAAGAGTAGTCACGAGAAATATACGAGGTCAGTATCATGTGGATATGATTTGGTATTTTATACTTGTATTATGCCTATGTTTATGTTATGACATGTAATGTGGAAGGATACATCAACAAAGTAAAAGAAGTGTGGTCTGTGGCATGCTAGGATAAGCATGGATAAGACACTGGAAACAAGGTTTCTTGGTAGAGGTAGTGTGGTTTCAGATGCGTGGCATTACTATTGTACATATATTGTATATGTTGTACATGTTGCATCTATGACGTGTGCACATGTGATGTCGTGTATACATAGTGTATGTACATGTTAGATATGCGATATTGTGCACATATTATACTGTGTGAATGATGGATATGCAGTGTTGTGTGCATATGGTGCTATGCACATGTTGGATATGCATTGCTGTGTACAGATTATGCTATGTACACATTGGAAAAGTAGGTTATGTGTAAGTGGTGTTGCATGCATGTGGTACATTGGTACTATGTACATATGATGTTATGTGCATGATTGTAAAAATGGTGCTGTGAGCATGTGGTGCCATGTACATGTTGTACATAGGGTGCTATGAGCACGCGATGCTGTGTACATGTTTTGCATGTGATGTTATGTACATATGGTGTCGTGTACACATCGTGCGTGTGGTATTGTGTACACATTGTACATTGGTGTAGTGTACATGTGGCATTGTGTACACGTTGTGCAGGTGGTGCCGTGTCATGTGATGGTGTTCACATGTTGTGAAGGAGGTGCGGTGTACAGTGGTACTGTGTACATGTTGTAAATATGGTATTGGTGTACGTGTGGTATTGTGTGCATGTCATCGATGTTGTGTTATAAGCATGCGGTATTATGTATGTGCATCATGTAGTCATGGTGTTGCAGCAAGTGTACTCGTTGTGTGGTACTATGTGTAGGTACATATATTGGGTGGTATTTCACATCGGGTATAGATGGATGCATTGTATTGTATACAATGGGTGTAGGTGTATGTGTCGTATGTCAGGTGTAGATGCAAGTATTGCACGGTGTGGTATGCCGTGTGGTCGTATGTGTGTGATGCGCATTATGTGTCTATGCACATGGTTGAGGAGAAGGCACTGGGTGTTTGTTAGGTGTAGCAACCGATCCGGAGTGCATACATAATAAATACAAAGGTAGAAGCTAAGGATTGATGAAAGGATAAGTATCAATATTTTATTTCAGTTTTATTATGCATGTGATTTATGAGTATGGTATATGATGATTATATGTAATCTATGATTTTGATCTATGATGGTTGTGTTTGACCTAAACTGATGTGATATATTTATATATGCTGATTCGATCAAATATGCTAGTTTAACTTGTTGTGATAGGAAGCGAACAAGATTGCAAATGTACCTTATTGACAAGCTACCAATGAGGGATGATGTGAATTTATTTCAATTTATTTTAAATCTAATGGAATATATTTGTTTGGTACAGGAATACATGAAATGCTCTGTTGGGTGGTTGAAATTGACTGCAAGAATTAGCAGAATCAACAAAGGAAATGAAACATGCAGCAGTATTCTAGTAAAGCACTTCAGGAGCAGGGCCATTGTGTGACACTAGTACCCAATAGTGTCCATTGATTTCCATGACCATGCTATGACTAGTATGATGCGTTGAGGTAGGTATATGCCTTGGTTTTTGTATCTTCCGATGCGAGGAAGCCTTGCCAAGGGATGGACTACTCGGGATGGGGGTGCCAGTGGAACTTGGAAGGTGAGTAACTACACGGAAGGGGTGACCGAATTCTCGAGGAATTGTGTAGCAGAGAAGGGAAGGTCACAGATGAATTTGTTTTGGTCATTAGCATTTCCATATGGAATAAAATACACATTGGAAGTGCGCCCTGGAACAATGAGCCGGTAATTGTTCACTAAGAGGACAAGTGGCGCAAGATTATAGCACTAGAAATTGGATGAAGATTTGACTTTGCGGTGGATTCTGGACTTCCTGGGAAGGAGGTGGATCCTAGTATTACTTTAAGGGTGGAGGTGTATATGTATATATGTATATGTGGTTATTCTAAATACCATAATGAGCTATGTTATAAAGCTCCAGTATGTAGTATGTTGTCATGATGTTTCGATTTTGAGAAAATATTTCATTGTAAATACTACAACGAGCTGTGTTATAAAGCTCCATGGGCAGTATGTTTTGTTTTCAGTAGTCATGTTGGTTATAGGTGTCATTGAACACCGAGGACAACATTCCATCAAGAGGGAGGGTTCTATAACAGTCCTGGTGAAAATTCCATGTAAAAATATATAAATACCATGGATGATGGGACACATATTCCAAGTTGAGTGGTGGGAAAGACATCCTAGGGGGTGTTCATTTGGTTGTTTATGGCTAAGGAAATTGGCAAAGGAAATGAATAAGGCATTAAAGAGGCAAAAAGGTATTTTGGCACATTTATTAATGAAAATAATGGACAATAGGAGAAAAGGAAGGTGAAAGGTCACATGTTGCATGCAAGGAGGAAATTGAAGGAACATAATGGAAAATGAAGAAAATAGAGGCCTCATTAATAAAAAGGCTTCTGAGGATCAGTTGGCAAGCTTCTTCCTTTCAATGAGAATATTTTGTCAATTCAGTTTTGGGAGCTCTCTCATTACTCTCTCTCTCTCATACTCTTGGAGACTTAGAGTTTTCTTGGAGCACTTTTGGTGGGTGTGGCATACTTGGATTCTTGGAGCAAGAAGGCAAAGGAAAATAAGGAAAGCGCAAGAAGGCATCAACATCAGTAGCTACATCATATTTTCTTGCAGGTATTGAGTTGCATGTATGATTTATTCACTATTGTGGCATGCATGGCACATGCATGTGGTTTCTTGGTTGTGATCTGTCATTGGTGTGGAGGATTTCCTGGATCGACAATGGATTGCCTAGCCTTTCCATTTCCCAGATAGCCATGGTGATTGTGGGTTTACTTTCATTGCTTTGTTTTGGTTGGTTCTCATGTTTCCTTAGCTTGGGTTTAGTTATTAATCCTGGAAGTCCTAGTTGAACAAACACTATGGAAGCCCTGTAATAGCTTGGGTTGCGTTACTAGTCCTGGAAACCCTGGTTGGACAAATGCTCTAGAAGCCCTGTAATAACTTGGGTTGAGTTACTAGTCCTGGAAGCCCTGGTTGGAAAAATTCTCTGGAATCCCTTGGTGGGTTGAGTTACTAGTCCTTGAATCCTTGGTTGGAAAAATGCTCTGGAATCCCTGTATAAGTTGTGGGTTGAGTTACAAGTTCTGGAAGCCTTGGTTGGACAAACAATCTGGAAGCCTTGTATAAGCTGTGGGTTGAGTTACTAGTTCTGGAAGCCTTGGTTGGACAAATGCTCTAGAAGCCCTAGAAGGCTTGGATGGAGACCAATTTGATGATGGTTTTTGGTGATTTCCGACCGTGAGGTGGAATCATTGTTTGATGGGTTTAGGTGGGTGGCCTTTGGAAGCCGTGGATGAGTTTTGATTGATGTGTTCTCGTATATCCCACATTCATGCTTGGAATATGGCATGAGGGTGAGTGGATGAAGAGAGATTTTGCTCAGCCATTCTATAGTTGGGTGGAAAGTGGTAGTCCCATCACTGCTTGGTTCATTGCATTTATTAATGAAAAATTTAATTTCCTTGATTTTCATGTGAAAATGTACTGATGTATATGTGGATTTTGATGGATGATATGTTTATTGTATGTATGTTCTTATTATGTTGTTTATATGCACATTTACCCTGGAAGGTGTTACAATATCAATAATATGCTTCCCTTTGTCATTCCCCTTGTCGGTTTCTGATTTGGAGTCATAACATGCATATGATTTAGAAGCCTTCAGCTCGACCACCAGTGACTACTTGACTCAACACTCACTTGTGTTGTGAGTGGGGATCTTATTGAACTCACACTATTTACTTGTATCCTTCTTTGTCTTCGCGGTGTTGTTATTTTCTTATGGCTTTGACAGGTTCTCCTTGGTCACCCCGCCTTGGCTTTGTCCCTTTTTCTATGGTTTGGGGGTGCCTTTCCCTTGCTTCAGATTCACAGATCCAAAGTCTTGCTTCTTCTGTTTAAATTTTTGGTTGATCTTGATAGCATATAGATAGGCATCACCAAGAGAGGAGATGTCCAATAACTCCATCTCATCCTACATGTACTTGCGTAGAAAATCATGGTACTTGAGTACCAAATGTCACTAAGAATCCTTGATATCCAGCATTGTGCGAAGGGTATGGAAATTTTTTTGAACTCTGACACATCTTGGTCCCTTCCCTATCGTAGCATGGTCCACTTTATGCATTTTTCTTCATATCTCATGAAAAGGTAATATTATTCCTTTATGGTGTCTCAGAAAGAATTCCAAGTGGGTGCATCTGAAAAAATTAAGGATTCCCTCTCATCCTTTTGTTCACAGTAGGTTTCCCAACAGTCCTTGATATGCAGGGTGGATTTGAGGAGTGAAAAAGTAATCTTTTCCTGATTCCAAAAGTCATGAACTGAAAAATATCCATGCAATAGATTTAACTATCTATCTATGACATCTACATATATCTAGCTTAAAATATGGGAATGTCAAAATTAACTTGTACCTTAAAAGGAGTGGCATCTCCAAAGTAGCTGCTGGATGAAGATGCGTCGCCTATGGGTAGCTTCCGAAGAATCTGGGAAAATTATCCATCATCACGTTCCTTTGTTGCTCGAGGGCTTCCTCGATCAATATTTTGAAAGGATCTCCAGTCCCCACATCTTTCTTTTCTTCCTCCATGTGAGGCTGTCAAGGTTTGTGAGGTTGGTCTTGCAAAGGTTCAACTAGTTTGAGCCTTAACTCCTTATTCCCTGATCTCGTTGGGGACATGCAAAGAAATACAAAGAAAGAGCAGATCGCTCTGATACCACTGATCCAAACTTATTTAAGAACACAAATGAATACAAATATATAGTTAAACACAAAGGAGCTGTAAAAATAAAACTTCATTTCATTAATATTAAAGAACTGAAAAATGCTTACATCCATAAATGGAAATCAACTAGCTTTGGCGGTGGTAGCTTACCTTTGAGAAGAGATGTGGCGAGTACATGCCTATAAACTGTGTTAAAATGAGGGTCAAGGGACTTTTTGTTATTGAACAAAAAGGGAAAACCATAAACAACCAAAACCCTAACCCTAGGAGATGGAACACGTGGGCCCCGTTGGGGTTAGTTAGGCAGAAAACTTCTTAGGGTTGTAACTTGGTCATATTATCTCCATTTGGTGCGTACCATACCTCGTTGGAAATATATCTTCGAGTATTATAGGATTTTACATAGGCTGTAGCCTATGGCTATGGGCTTGCTGTAGACCTCAAAAAAATGACGTTTAGGTGGTCAAAATTACTCTGAAAGTTTAGGACTCAAAAAACTGCTAAAAATAGTAAATTCTACTATAAATAGGGAAACTGATCAAATCGATTGGAGGTCTAGGTGGAATAGGTGGGTAGCCACAAATATCCACCCGGATCAGTAATTTTATTCCACCATCCTCAACTATAAATGTTCAAAGATTTGAATTTGATGAAATATTTTAGATCATTAAATATTCCATTTTTTACATAAGAGGGGAAGTATCGCACACTGGTTTACAGCTCCGCGCTGCTCGGTACTCACACAGATCTAGCTCGAGTATATCTTTCTTATTAGTGCGCTATTCTATTAGATGATGTGGTTATCAATTACCAAGGTCTTTAAGCAAACATTTAACCAACACAATTGATTCACGTATTAAAATAAACCCAGATTTATACTCATTCCAACCATAAGCAGATAAGATTAAACAGATATTATGACAGTTCAAAAGAAACACAGAATTCCAGAAGAAACTTGTCTTTATTTCCACTTTTTCCTTAATACATCCAGATTTTCCTTGCGCACTCAGCTGCGGACTTTCCAGGCCTCTGCACACACAGCTGCAGAGCCTCTACCTACTACCCCAATCCCTCGACTTAGACTTACAGACGCTTTCCAAATATCTTTTTCAAGAACCCATTACATTTCATATTATCAAAACTCTACTTTCTCTACCCATAGAGCCTCGCTCTATTTATACCCTTCTTTGGCCCGCAATCCCTACGCGGGCTGACTCTATTTACATTATTTGTGGGCGGACTACCCTTTGAATCGACCTATTATGATTCACGCTCCATGATTCCGGTGGAATATTTATCCTAAATTTACCAAAAATATCCAGCTTCGCGACCTTTAATCATTGCGCAGGGCTTCTGCTACCCAACAGTCCCTCAACACAATCATCGTGACTCGTCCCGAGTCACTCATTTGGCGCGATAATCTTCTTTTGGAGGGCGGTTAGCATCCTCTGTGCCTCACTTGTTCCAGCAGCAAATTCTTCTATCATCCGTTGATTCATTTCCACGCGTGTGGCCATCAACTCAGTCTCGGGCGGCACTGTCTCAATGGTGGCGTACTCGCTTTTCATTTGATCTACCCTGCGCTCGATGGTGGTTAAAACTGCAAATGCCTTGTCTAGCCATGGATGGAGACGAGCTTTAATCACAATTGCCTTCTTCCGGGCTGCGTCAACCTGGATCTTTAGGTCCTAGGCCTCCCTTATCTTGGCCAAGTGCTGCGTGATAATGACAGTCGACATGGTTCCTCTGATCCTATCATAAGCTTCTTGAAGCTCCCGAGCTTTGGTTTCCAAGCGCTGAAGGGTTGGGTCCTCTTGAAGGGTCGTGAGTGTGATAATCGACTGTGTGAACAAGTCCGTACATTCCTTCATTGTTCTTGTAAGCATTTTGCGGGTGATGGTGATGATGTTCTTGCGCTGCTCCACGATCTCTGGGGGCATCACTGGCTGAGTCTGCAATTTTAATTCTGAAATCTACACTCTAAGCTCCCGATGGATCCACAAAACCTCCTCCTTAGCATTATGGAACCCAGTAGCCAGCTTCTAAACTTGGGTCTCAAGAGGGAGATCAGCCGTAATCTCCAATTCAGGGGCACTGGAGCAAGCTTCCACGACAATCTGCTGCATTTGGTGGTTCTGTGTGACGGCTTCGTCCCGTTGGATGCATAGCTGTTCGAGATTGATTTTCTGTTCTTGGAGGATTTGCTCAGTACGACCTTCCTGGGTGCAGAGCTCTCTCGTGGTGCTGTCCTGGAGCTATTGCAAGCTTTCGCATGGTAAAGCAGCTATATTAAGTCCCAGTCCTGTAAACCATCCCAGCATAGCTTTGTCCTCTGCATTTTCAATGATCAACGCGCATGCTAGAATTGCAGCAACATAGGCGACTTGAGTCTTTAGTAATGGTTCCGTAGCTGCCATATCGGAACCCTTGGTAGCAGTACTTTCACTTGTGGGTGTGACGTGGATTCCTAATGTCTATAACTGCATATGGAGCTCCCCCAACACAATCTGCTGCTCGGACATAGCTTCGTCAATTGCATCACGTGTGGCCTCGTGAACGGCATTTTCAATGTCATTTAGGTCACCCTCAGTTAGGGTGGTCACCTCGCTGTCTGTCTTAGAGGCCTTCACCTTCTTCTGTGGCTTCGGTCGCTCATGTGTTGCTGAGCGCTTTAAAGGAACTCCCGTAGTAGAGGATGGAGTATCTGTTGTGACCGGCTGGGTGGTTTCCTTCTTACTGCCTTTGTTCTTTGTTGACGTCTCCTTGCCAGGTTGGATATTTCTGGTCGCTGCGAGTGCCGCCTCCCGAGCTACTTTAACTTGCGTGGCCAAAAGTGCTTTCCGCTTTTGCTGCACGGTGCGCTTGGATTCCTCCTTTTTTTTGAATAGCGGCTTTGTCATGCTCCTCTGCCAAGGGTCCATGCCAAGCTGTTGGCAAAATATCCACAATCCCGTTAATAACATCATTAATGGCAATAAACCAGAGTGATGTCCATTCTTGGGCCGGGTCCTTTTGTGCCCTGATGTAGATATGGTGCATGTCTGCTTTAAATTAAGCAATGTGCTTCATGCTTTCATATATCTCGTCATTTAAACGGGGTAACTGATTAATCCATTGCCGCATAGTTGCGTCCATTAATATCCAAAAGATTTTGATATTGTGAATTCATCCTACGTCCCTTGTCGCCTAAAGGGAAGCATATCGAGTGGCTTTAGGCAATTTCGGATCCAAGATTGGAAACTGGCTTTCCTCGTGTAGGTCAGTGGCGACCAGCACGATGGATAGGAGCAGCCGTGCATAATGGAATCTCATGCCTTCCTCCTGCATGTCACGGCAATTGGTCTGAAACTCTTCACAAAGGAACTGCGACCAATTGAACCGTACACCGGCTACGCATTCCTTAGCAAGAGTGATAACTATAGTAGGGACCTCAGTGCCGTGACATTTCCTCATGACTTTCCCTGCCAGCATTTGGGTGGCAACGCGAACTGCGTTGTTTGAGATGTTATCAATGATATACCCTCGCTGTCCCTTGGCAAGCTGGTAGTTCATTTTCAGTTGTTGAAGCATCACGACATCGTTACCCTTATTAGTGATCTCCTGAGGGTCTCTCCCATCGCAGGGTAGGTGCGAAACCTGATGAACCAGTTCCGCTATGATACGAATGGGTTTACCACCCCATAATATATCTTCATGGATTAAACAGAGAAACTGCTTTATAACCAACATGGTGATAGGGGGCCGGAGAAAGTGAGGAATCGACAAAAGACCGAGTAACCCAGCTTTCTCCACCTCTTGTAGCCACGCCTTTGGCTGCAGGGTTGTCACCGTTCCTTCTATCTTCCGGTCCATTAGTTCATCCATCGCCATATGGGGAAACTTTACTATATCTAAAAGGTCCCAATCTTTGAACTTCATTGTCGCAACTCAGCAAACCACCGAGTTTTCCACTGGCACACCCTTGGGTAGCGACAGGGTGACGATTACAGAGTCGACTTCATCCAGATTTGCAGGTACTTTGGCCTTCCCTTTCCTTGGCGGTACATACTTGGGCTGCCGTACTGGCTGTATGGGGTCTTCATCAAGGGGGACTTCTTCGATGTATGTGGGCGGACCCTCGTCTTCATCCTTGCTTTCAATTATCATAGTTTTAGCCTTCTCCTCCATCGTGAATTTTCCAGACGGCAGGTGCCGAGGTGACCTTATTACTGGGTCTGGGCTCTGAGGATCCTTCTTGGTTCGTGGCGTCTAGGTAGATTTGGGGAGCTTGATGGTCTGCGGCATGGCTGTCTGCTGCCTGTCTGCAGTAGGATCTTGTGCCTTCAGAATTGCGTCTTGGTAATATTTTGGCAATGCCTAAAACCATGGACTATTTTTGAATTACTTGTGATTCATCGTGCTGTTGACACTTGGCGGTTTTCCTGCGGAGCGAGAAGACGTGGTGGCGTGACCCCGACCCTGATTATATATGATTCGACATTCCAAGTTGGCTGCTTGCCCTTTTACTAGTTCATAAATGCGATTTCGGTGGTTATTCCTCCGCCCTAATTTCCTGCTGCCAACTTCATAGTGCTTTAAATGGGTCATTATTTCATGAACAGTACCTGCAACGGTCGCTTTCCATCTTTCCTTCGTGGCAGTGAATCCCCAAGGACGCAGACGCGACTTTTGTATGTATGCGATGGTTCTGTTGTGCAGCTTCTCAACAGCTTGGTTCATTATCCCACGCCCTCTTTCAACTGCATGGGGTGCTGGGGCTGGGTCTTTGATGGATAGTCAGGTGGGCGAACCCCTAGTACAGGTCTTCCGTTTCCTGACTAGCCCGGGTTGCGAGCACCCTATACATTCCTTCGATCCTACTACTGAATTATGGTGTGCACATCCCTGTTCTTCTAGGTGCAGTCGCAACGATGTTAGCGGGGTTAATGCTTGTAACAGGGTAGGAGGGGCAGCCATGTTGGTTTCCTTTGGTGATTCCTTTCCGTAATCCAGGTAGGAAACTTCTAACTGTAATTCTACAATTGCTTTTTCCAACTTCCTATTTCGTGCGTGGAGTCGGGCCCCAGTTTCTTCTAACTTATCAAGTCAGATTTTCCCATGCAGAATGGTTACCCAAAGCTGCTAAACTCCTTCACGGACATTATCACTGGTGGAGTGAGTTGTACCAGCAGTGTTTAGTCTGGTTGTAGAGAGATGGTCCCTCCCGACGTTGTGACCCGGTGTTCCGTGCAGGTCTGGTTGGGTTGTCAGTCATCCGATGCGCATCTGTATCTTTCGAACTACTGCTTTATGCCATCGTGGCCGCCGCGTACGTCCTCTAATCCGAACTTGAAACCGCCGCCTATCCCCCAGCTTCTGCGGCTCCTCCCCATGTGCGCACAACCTGTCTTTCGGCACATTGGGCTACTCCCGTATTTCGCATAACATACCAGGAGGGCCGAGTTGTGCTTCGATGGTTGCGCCATTCTCCTCTGGTTGTGGTCTTTCTTCCGTCGTTACGTGTCATAACGATTGAGTCACCATATTGCAGTTGAGTGTCGTAACTGCCTGCAGTCGATTCTGCCATCGCTCTGCCTCCTCCTTGGAATCCATGGTGTGGATGCTATCACATTCCCATGAGGGTCTTCTATTATCGACGAACTGCATTTGATCTGAGCCGTGCATTGTTATCTGATAAATGTAATCCAGTTCGTCGTCACTTCCTTCATCACGTACGGGTTCAATATAGTGTTCCCCTTCCGCTGGGTCCAACGGAACTACTACCCGTAGTGACTTCTTTTTGAATGTCATCTTGCATCTCTTCAAGTTAATGATTCCTTTCATGTCTGTGGCCCAATAAATTCTGAGCAGTGCAGGGTAAGGATTGCTGTCATCCACAATCTCTATGACTTCGAAATCGGTCTGGGTACTGACACCATTGATATCCACCGTCACTCCTTGCAATCGGCCCATTGGTAAGATCTTTTGTTGGTTGGCCATTCGTAATTGAATCGGGGACCATTGTAGTGCGGGCTTGCCCATACGCTCCCAGGTTTGTTTAGGTAATACGTTTGCATCTGAGCCTAAATCCAGGATGAATTGATCCATTTCATAGTCACCAATTTGTGTTGTCAGTCTCATCTCTCGTCCGGTGTGCATAGCGTGTCTTCCTATCTTCTGGATGACCTAGAGTTCACCGGATCCGATGCACCTGGTGATCAGCTCTTGCAATCCTTGCACAGCGTTATGGTCGTGCAACAACTTCATGCAGGTTTCAAGAAAGGTAGTGATCATGGAGGAATCCACTCCTGACTCCATTCGATCCCTCCTACTTGGGGTAGATGCTTTCGCGAAGCTCTGCTGAGCTTCTTTTGACCCCATCTTCCCCTGTTCCAGCTCAGTGTTATGTTCATGCATAGGTGTGTCGCACCCTCTCCCGCCTTCATTCCCCCCTATAGTTGCGTCGCTTCTTAGTACCATATTTATACTAGGGTCCTCTTCGTGAGGTTCTACATGCATCATCTGGATATTCTAGGTTGGTGGAGATTAGAGGACTCCCTTTTTGCTCAATTGGGCAATTAAGGTTGGACAATCCACTAATTCGTGATCAAACTACTCACAGTAGGGACACAAGATCCTGGTTGGGTTAGTGCAGTCGCAAGCGTAGTGCCCTTGTCCACCACAATTATAGCAAATTAATTGTCCTCGGCCTCGTCCAGGCCCCAATCCTCTTCCCCGGCCATGTCCTTGAAATCCTCCCCACACTTCAGTCTGCATCTGGTAGGCTGGGGTTCTCTCTAGCATTAAGTCATAACTTTGACATGTGTGCTCATCGTGCCCCACCGATCAACAAAAGATGCAATACAACTATTGTGAGGTCTAGGTGTACTTCTGTAATAAGTGGCAGTTATTTGTCACATGCTTCCCGCCCACCTGGCAAATCGCGCACCAGAGTGCCTGCACAGTACTTGGTCCTGCTTGTACTTCTACTTTTAACGGCATCAAGCCTCCTCCCACCAGATAGTTCGAGAAAACTGGACAATGGTCCTTGTCGTGCACTTGGCTCTTACATTTAATATAGCCTACCTTCGGTCATACCTCTAGTCGGGACACTCTTCCTTGCTTCAGACTCTACACTTCCAAGCTCAAGTTTTGAAGTTGCGTGTGGATTTGTTGAACTCCCAACCCTGGGTCCGGTATTGGGGTCACGTGTAACCTCATTGTTGTTTCCAGTGCCTCAGCTTGGGTTGAGATCCTATGTTGTGCCAAAGCCGTCCTCAAATGGGGCGTCAAGGACGCCACAAACCACGTGCAATGCTACCCATCTGTCAAAGTCATGTTAGCTTCGCGGATAGTACTCTTTAATCTCTGGTCTAGATCCCACGAAGTTTCACCAGGCAACATTGCTATCTCCTTGAACCTAATGACCAACTGGGTTTCAGACTTTGGTCGGCCAAACTCTTTGTTAAGTGCGTCTTGGATCGCTGCTATTCCCTCATTCAGATGGTCGGTTGAGTATTTTATGTACCATGTCAGCGCGCGGTCCTGTAGTGCACTGACCAACGTGGCCTTTTTAATGTTTTCATCCGTTATGCCTTGCGCGTCCCATACAGATTTTATCACAAACCAGAATCGACTTGGCTCTTCATTCCCTACACCCTGAAATGTCGGTAACTTGACTGCGGTCACCATCCTAGCTTTTGGTGGTGGAGGGGGTGTTGGTGTGGATGGACTTGACACTGGTGAAGTGGGTGGTGGTGTAGACGGAGGTGGTATCAGTGGGAAGCGTTCTTTAATCAATCAGACCGCACTTCCTAGCGAGAACCTAGCGAGGTCCTCCTCGCTTTCCCGTGAGATAGAAATCAAAGGGCTGTTTTCTACTTCTCCTGTTCTTCGATAACCCCTTCCACTCCGCGTTACTCTAGACATCAATATACACGCAGGATCTATTTTTCACACAACAACATCTTAATCCAAGTATTCAATGATTTGATGTATCTACCCCGCGGTCCTTGGAGAAATTGCCTTTTTGCTTTGCTGTAACTTACAGTTGTGTCTATCGTGAATTCAATGATAAATCCCCCTATGATCTGATCTAACCAGTGGTCTACTGTGAGTGCAAGTTTATCTTCGGTAGCTTCCAGCCTACGCACCAGTTCCGAAGTCCACACTATCGGCTAGTTTGATCTGCACCTTCCCATGCTATCAGCTAAGTTCATGATCCACTCATACAATTCTATCAGGAATGTTACGAAAAAGATCTCATGTATATCCATGAATATATAGAGATCCAACCACTGTTTCTCTGATATCTGTGAGTTTCTGTTTTCCTGAACCACGAACTCGTGAAGCTTCAAATCCCACCAATATTCAAGTTCTTTCTTTGTAGGATTCCAGTGTTCCCACATTAGACACCCCTTATGCAGATCTTGGTCCTGGCAATGGAACCATTTGTTGGATTATATAGGCCTGACCCAGGTTCGAAAGAGTTATTTAGCCAAACAAATCTCGCAGCTACTGGCCCTTTTGGCAACAACCCGTGTAGCGCGGACTGAGGTCTCACCCAAGGTAGCAGGGGCGGGTGCTGGAACCATGTTTCCACACCCTAGGGATGTCTCAGCGTGGTCTGGAGGTTTCGCGAGCTCTGCGCTACTCGGTACTCGCATAGATCTAGCTTGAGTATATCTTTCTTATTAGTGCGCTATTCTATTAGATGATGTGGTTATCAATTACCAAGGTCTTTAAGCAAACATTTAACCAACACAATTGATTCACGTATTAAAATAAACCCAGATTTATACTCATTCCAACCATAAGCAGATAAGATTAAACAGATATTATGACAGTTCAGAAGAAACACAGAATTCCAAAAGAAACTTATCTTTATTTCCACTTTGTCCTTAATACATCCAGATTCGCCCTACACACTCAGCTGCAGGGGTCCATGCACACAGCTGCGAACTTTCCAGGCCTCTGCACACACAGCTATAGAGCCTCTACCTACTACCCCAATCCCTCGACTCGGACTTATAGACGATTTCCAAATATCTTTTTCAAGAACCCATTACATTTCATATTATCAAAACTCTACTTTCTCTACCCATAGAGCCTCACTCTATTTATACCCTTCTTTGGCCCACGATCCCTACGCGAGCTGACTCTATTTACATTATTTGTGGGTGAACCTCGACCTATTATGATTCACGCTCCGTGCTTCCAGCGGAATATTGGTCATAACTTTACCCAAAATATCCGACTTCGCGCCCTTTAATTGTTGCGCGGGGCTTTTGCTACCCAATAGTCCCCCAACACAATCATCATGACTTGTCCTGAGTCACTCGATTGGTGCAGTAATCTTCTTTCAGAGGGCGGTTAGCATCCTCTGTGCCTCACTTGTTCCAGCAACAAATTCTTCTGTCATCCGTTGCATCATTTCCATGCGTGTGGCCGTCAACTCAATCTCGGGCGGTGCTATCTCAATGGTGGCGTACTTGCTTTTCATCTGAGCTACCCTACGCTTGATGGTGGTCGAAACTACAAATTCCTCATCCAACCATGGTTGGAGACGAGCTTTAATCATGACTGCCTTCTACCACATCGTGTCAAACTAGATCTTTAGGTCTTGGGCCTCCCTTATCTTGGCCAGGCGCTGCGTGATAACGATAGTCAACATGGTTCCTCTGATCCTATCATAAGCTTGTTGAAGATCCCGAGCTCGATTTCCAAGCGTTGAAGGGTTGGGTCCTCTTGAAGGGTCGTGAGTGTGATAATCAACTGTGTGAACAAGTCCGTACATTCCTTCATTGTTCTTGTAAGCATTTTGCGGGCGACGGTGATGATGTTCTTGCGCTGCTCCATGATCTCAGGGGGCATCGCTGGCTGAGTCTACAATTTTAATTCTGAAATTTGCACACTAAGCTCCCGATGGATCCGCGTAGCCTCCTCCTTAGTGTTATGGAACCCAGTAGCCAGCTTCTGAACTTGGGTCTCAAGAGGGGGATCAGCCGTAATTTCCAATTCAGGGGCACTAGAGCAAGCTTTCGTGACAATATGCTGCATTTGGTGGTTCTGTGTGACGGCTTCATCCCGTTGGATGCGCAGTTATTCGAGATTTATTTTCTATTCCTGGAGGATTTGTTTAGTACGGCCTTCCTGGGTGCGGAGCTCTCTCGTGGCGCTGTTGCAAGATTTCGCATGGTAAAGTAGCTATATTAAGTCCCAGTCCTGTAAACCATCCCAGCATAGCTTTGTCCTCTGTGTTGTCGACGATCAACATGCCTGCTGGAATCGCAAAAACATAGGCGACTTGAGTCTTCAATAATGGTTCCGCAGTTGCCATACCGAAACCCTTGGTAGCAATACTTTCACTTGTGGGCGCGACATGGATTCCTAATGTCTGTAACTGTGTACAGAGCTCCCCCAACACAATCTGCTGCTCGGACATAGCTTCGTCAACTGCATCACGTGTGGCCTCGTGAACGACATTTTCAATGTCATTTAGGTCACCCTCGGTTAGGGTCGTCACCTCACTATCTGTCTTAGAGGCCTTCGCCTTCTTCCTTGGCTTCAGCCACTCACGTGTTGTTGAGCGCTTTAAAGGAACCCTCGTAGTAGAGGATGGAGTATTTGTTGCGATTGGCTGGGTGGTTTCCTTCTTATTGCTTTTTTTCTTTGTCGACGTCTCCTCGCTGGGTTGGATTTTTCTGGCTGCTGTGAGTGCCGCCTCCCAAGCTGCTTTAACTTGCGTGGCCAACAGTGCATTCCGCTTTTGTTGCGCGACGCACTTGGCTTCCTCTATTATTATTTTATTTTATTTTATTTGTTTTATTATTTATTTATTTTTATTATTATTTTATTTATTTATTTATTATTTATTTATTTTTTCATTTATTTATTTTAATTAATTAATTAATTTTTATTTTTATTTATTTATTTTTATTTTTTTCCTGAATAGCAGCTTCGTCACACTCCTCTGCCAAGGGTCTGCGCTAGGCCGCTAGCCAAGTATCCACAATCCCATCAATAACATCATTAATGGCAATAAACCAGAGTGATGTCCATGCCTAGGCTGGGTCCTTTCATGCCCTGATGTAGACATGATGCATGTCTGCTTTAAATTTGACAATGTGCTTCATGCTTTCATATATCTCGTCAGTTAAACGGGGTAACTGATTAATCCACTACCGCACAGTTGCGTCCATTAATATCCAAAAGATTTTGATATTGCGAATTCGTCCTGCGTCCCTTGTTGCCCAAAGGGAAGCATATCGAGCGGCTTCAGGCCATTCCGGATCCAAGACTGGAAACTGGCTTTCCTCGGGTAGGTTAGTGGTGACCAACATGATGGATAGGAGCAACCATGCATAATGGAATCTCATGCCTTCCTCCTGCACATCGTGGCAATTGGTTTGAAACTCTTCACAAAGGAACTGCGACCAATTGAACTGTACACCGGCTGCGCATTCCTCAGCAAGAGCGATAACTATGGTGGGGACCTCAATGTCATGGCATTTCCTCATGACTTTCCCTGCCAGCAATTGGGTGGCAATGCGAACTGCATTGTCTGAGATACTATCAATGATATACCCTCGCTATCCCTTGGTGAGCTGGTACTTCTTTTTCAGTCGTTCAATCATCGCGACATTGTTACCCTTATTAGTGATCTCCTGAGGGTCTCTCCCATCGCAGGGTAGGTGCGAAACCCGATGAACCAGTTCCGCTATGATACGAACAGGTTTACCAACCCATAATACATCTTCATGGATTAACAGAGCAACTGCTTTGTAACCAACATGGTGATAGGGGGCCAGAGAAAGTGAGGAATCGACAAAAGATCGAGTAACCCAGATTTCTCCACCTCTTGTAGCCATGCCTTTGGCTGTAGGGTTGTCACCGTTCCTTCTATCTTCCGGTCCATTAGTTCATCCGTCGCCAGATGGGGAAACTTTACTATATCTGCAAGGTCCCAATCTTCAAACTTCATTGTCGCAACTCGGCCAACCACCGAGTTTTCCACTGGCACACCCTTGGGTAGCGATGGGGTGATGATTACAGAGTCGACTTCATCTAGATTTGCAGGTACTTTGGCCTTCCCTTTGCTTGGCGGCACATACTTGGGCCTTCGTACTGGCTGTATGGGGTCTTCGTCACGGGGGACTTCTTCGATGTATGTGGGTGGACCCTCGTCTTCGTCCTCGCTTTCAATTATCACAGTTTTAGCCTTCTCCTCCATTGTGAATTTTCCAAATGGCAGGTGCTGAGGCGACCTTCTTACTAGGTCTGGGCTCTGAGGATTCTTCCTAGTTCGCGGCTTCGAGAGAGATTTGGGGAGCTAGGTGGTTTGCAGCATGGCTGTCTGCGGTAGGATCTTGTGCCTTCAGAATTACGTCTTGGTAATATTTGGGCAATGCCTGAAACCATGGACTATTTCTAAATTGCTCATCATTCATCATGCTGTTGACGCTGGGCGGTTTTCTTGCAGAGCGGGAAGACGTGGTGGCGTGACCCCGACCCTGATTATATATGATTCGACATTCCAAGTTGGCTGCTTGCCCTTTCGGTAGTTCATAAATGCGATTTCGGCGGTTATTCCTCTGCCTTAATTTCCCACCGTCGGCTTCGTAGTGCTTTAAATGGGTCATTATTTCATGAATAGTACCTGCAACAGTCGCTTTCCATCTTTCCTTCATGGCAGCGAATCCCCAAGGACGCAGACGCGGTTTTTGTATGTATGCGATGGTTCTATCATACGGCTTCTCAGCAGCCTGGTTCATTATCCCACACCCTCTTTCAACTACATGGGGCACTGGGGCTGGGTCTCCGATGGATAGTCAGGTGGGCGAACCCCTAGTACAGGTCTTCCATTTCCCGACTAGCCCAGGTTGCGAGCACCCTATACGTTCCTTCGATCCTACTACTGAATTATGGTGCGTGCATCCCTGTTCTTCTGGGTGCAATCGCAACGATGCTAGTGGGGTCAATGCTTGTAACAGGGTAGGAGGGCTAGCCACATCAGTTTCCTTTGGTAATTCCTTTCCGTAATCCAGGTAGGCAACTTCTAACTGTAATTCCACAATTGCTTTGTCCAGCTTCCTATTTCTGCATGGAGTCAGGCCCCAGTTTCTTCTAACTTATCAAGTTAGATTTTCCCATGCAGAATGGTTGCCCAAAGCTGTTGAACTCCTTCACAGACGTTATCACCGGTGGAGTGAGTTGTACTAGCAGTGTTTAGTCTAGCTGTAGAGAGATGGTCCCTCCCGGTGTTGTGACTCGGTGTTCCGCACAGGTCCGGTTGGGTTGTCAGTCGTCCGATGCGCATCCGTATCTTTCGAACTACTGCTTTATGCCATCGTGGCCACCACCTACGTCCTCTAATCTGAACTTGAAATCGTCGCCTATCCCCCAGCTTCTATGGCTCCTCCCCATGTGCGCACAACCTATCTTTCAACACATTGGGCTGCTCCCATATTTCGCATAACGTACTAGGAGGGCCGAGCTGTGCTTCAATGGTCACGCCATTCTCCTCTAGTCGTGGTCTTTCTTCTGTCGTTACATATCGTACCAACTGAGTCACCATATTACAGTTGAGTGTCATAACTGCCTGCAGTCGATTCTGCCATCACTCTGCCTCCTCGTTAGAATCCATGGTGTGGATGCCATCACATTCCCACAAGGGTATTCTATTATCGACGGACTACATTTGATCTCAGCCATGCATTGTTATATGATAAATGCAATCCAGTTCGTCGTCACTTCCTTCATCGTGTATGGGTTCAGTATAGCATTCCCCTTCCACTGGGTCCAACAGAACTACTACCCGTAGTGACTTCTTTTCGAATGTCATCTTGCGTCTCTTCAAGTTAATGATTCCTTTCATGTTTATGGTCCAATAAATTCCGAGCAGTGTAGGGTAAGGATTGCTGTCATCCACAATATCTAAGACTTCGAAATTGGTCTGGGTACTGACACCATCGATATCCACCGTCACTCCTTGCAATCAACCCATTGGTAAGATATTTTTTTGGTTGGCCATTCGTAATTGAATCGGGGACCATTGCAGTGCGGGCTTGCGCATACACTGCCAGGTTTGTTTATGCAATACGTTTTCATTCGAGCCTAAATCCAAGATGACTTGATCCATTTCATAGTCACCAATTTGTGCTATCAGTCTCATCTCTCATCCGGTGCGCATAACGTGTCTTCCTATCTTCCGGACGACCTGGAGTTCACCGGATCCAATGCACTTGGTGATCAGCTCTTGCAATCCTTGCACAACGTTACAGTCGCACAAAAAATTCATGCAGGTTTCAAGAAAGGTAGTGATCATGGAGGAATCCACTCTTGACTCCATTCGATCCCTCCTACCTGGGGTAGACACTTTCGTGAAGCTCTGCTGAGCTTCTTTTGACCCCATCTTCCCCTGTTCTAGCTCAGTGTTATGTTCATGCATAGGTGTGTCGCACCCTCTCCTGCCTTCATTCCCCCCATAGTTGCGCTGATTCTTAGTACCATATTTATACTAGGGTCCTCTTCGTGAGGTTTCGCACGCATCATCTAGATATTCTGGGCTGGTGGAGATTGGAGGACTCCCTTTTCGCTCAATTGGGCAATTAAGGTTGGACAGTCCACTAATTCGTGATCAAACTGCTCACAGTAGGTACACGAGATCCTGGTTGGGTTAGTGCAGTCATGAGCATAGTGCCCCTGTCCACCACAATTATAGCAAATTAACTGTCCTCAGCCCCATCCAGGCCCCAATCCTCTTCCCCTGCCACATCCTTGAAATCCTGCCTGCACTTCAGTCTGCAACCGGTAAGTTGGGGTTCTCTCTAGCATTAAGTCATAACTTTGACACATGCGCTCATCATGTCCCACCTGAGTGTACTTCTGTAATAAGTGGCAGTTATCTGTCGCATGCTTCCCGCCCACTTGGAAAATCGTTCACGAGAGCGCCTGCGTAGTACTTGGTCCTGCTTGTACTTCTACTTTTAACGGCATCGGGCCTCCTCCTGTTAGATAGTTTGAGAAAACTGGAAAATGGTCCTTTTTGTGTGCTTGGATCTTACATTTAATACAACCTACCTTCGATTGTACCTCTGGTCGGGACACTCTTCCTTGCTTCAGACTTTGTGCTTCCAAGCTCAAGTTTTGAAGTTGCATGTGGATTTGCTGAACTCCCAACCTTGGGTCTGGTATTGGGGTCACGTGTAACCTCATTGCTATTTCCAGTGCCTCGGCTTGGGTTGAGATCCTATGTTGTGCCGAAGCTGTCCTCAGATGGGGCATCAAGGATGCCACAAACCATGCGCAATGCTTCCCATTTGTCAAAGTCATGTTAGCTTCGCAGATAGTACTCTTTAATCTCTGGTCTAGATCTCACGGAGTTTCACCAGGCAACATTGCTATCTCCTTGAACCTAATAACTGACTGGGTTTCAGACTTTGGTCAACCAAACTCTTTGTTAAGCGCGTCCTGGATCGCTACTATTCCCTCATTCGGATGGTTGGTTGAGTATTTTATGTACCATGTCAGCGCACGGTGCTATAGTGCACTAACCAGCATGGCCTATTTAATGTTTTCATCCGTTATGTCTTGCGTGTCCCATACAGATTTTATCACAAACCAGAATCGACTTGGCTCTTCATTCCCTACACCCTGAAATGTCGGTAACTTGACTGCGGTCGCCATCCCAGATTTTGGTGGTGGAGGGGGTGTTGGTGTGGATGGACTCGACGCTGGTGAATCGAGTGGAAGTGTAGACAGAGGTGGTATCAGTGGCAAACATTCTTTAATCAATTGGACCACACTTCCTGGCGAGAACCTAGCGAGGTCCTCCTCGCTTTCTCGCGAGATAGAAATCAAAGGGCTGTTTTCTACTTCTCTTGTTCTTCGATAACCCCTTCCACTCCGCGTTACTCCAGACATCAATATACATGCAGGATCTATTTTTCTCACAACAACATCTTAATCCAAGTATTCAATGATTTGATGTATCTACCCCGCGGTCCTTGGAGAAATTTCCTTTCTGCTTCACTATAACTTATGGTTGTGTCTATCGTGAATTCAATGATAAATCCCCCTATGATCTGATCTAACTAGTGGTCTACTGTGCGTGCAAGTTTATCTTCAGTAGCTTCCAGCCTGCGCACCAGTTCCAGAGTCCACACTATTGGTTGGTTTAATCTGCACCTTCCCACGCTATCAGCTAACTTCGCGATCCACTCTTACAATTCTATTGGGAATGTTACGATGAAGATCTCGTTTATATCCATGAATATATAGTGATCCAACGACTGTTTCTCCGATATCTATGAGTTTCTGTTTTCCTGAATCGCGAACTCGTGAAGCTTCAGATCCCACCAATCTTCGAGTTCTTTCTTTGTAGGATTCCAATGTTCCCACATTAGACACCCCTTATGCAGATCCCGGTCCCAACAACAGAACCATTTGTTGGATTATATGGGCCTGACCCAGGTTTGGAAGAGTTATTTAGCCAAACAAATCCCGTAGCTATCGGCCCTTTCGGCAACACCCCGCGGAGCACGGACTGAGGTCTCAACTAAGGTAGCAGGGGAGGGTGCTGGAACCAAGTTTCCACACCCTAGGGATGTCCTGGTGTGTCTGGAGGTTTCGCACACTAGTTTACAGCTCTGCGTTGCTCGGTATTCGCACAAATATAGCTCGAGTATATCTTTCTTATTAGTGTGCTATTCTATTAGATGATGTGGTTATCAATTAGAAAGGTCTTTAAGTAAACATTTAACCAAAATAATTGACTCGCGTATTAAAATAAACCCGGATTTATACTCATTCCAACCATAAGCATATAAGATTAAACATATATTATGATAGTTCAGAAGAAACACAGAGTTCCAGAAGAAACTTATCTTTATTTCCACGTTGTCCTTAATACATCCAGATTCACCCTGCGCACTCAGTTGCAGGGGTTCACGCACACAGCTGTGGACTTTCCAGGCCTCTATGCACACAGCTGCAGAGCCTCTACCTACTACCCTAATCCCTCGACTCGGACTTACAGATGCTTTCCAAATATCTTTTTCAAGAACCTATTACATTTCATATTATCAAAACTCTACTTTCTCTACCCATAGCGCCTTGCTTTATTTATACCCTTCTTTAGCCTGCGATCGCTAAGAGGGCCGACTATATTTACATTATTTTTGGGTGGACTACCCTTTGACTTGACCTATTACGATTCGCGCTTTGCGCTTCTGGCGAAATATTTATCCTAACTTTACCCAAAATATTCGGCTTCATGCCCTTTAATCGTTGTGTGGGGCTTTCGCTACCCAACAGATAATATCTTATTTACAAGTCTACTAGGTTGATTTTCTTGAAATCATCTAGTCTTTTAAGGATAAAAATATTGGGGACCATTTTGCATAAATATTCACGCATTCATTGTCTAACATTATGTTACATGAAGTATTTTTTCTAATATGGATCATCGTGATCCTGTAAGAATCATAATTTTTGAATGCTCTTAGAAGAGGCATTATGACAATATTGATATATATTCCATATTTTATTGAAACAATACTTTGAAAAGGATGAAGGGATGCATTCAGTCAAGTTGCAAGCTCATTGTAGGATACACATAATTAGATGATTTTGTGGAATATTAAGAGTGCATGTTTAAAGTAACATTTGGAATATATTATTCGTATAAACCTGTAAGGAAGGTTGGTCATATGCATAGTGAATCTTTAATTTAGTTATATTATGCCTAAAGAGATGATTTTGACTTACTCTAGAATGGATAAAATTCTAAGACTTTCTCGCTAGAATAAATCACGTGGTTATATTATTTTACGTACAATTACATTGATGTTTACTTGCTGCGAGGTCGGTGCCCTCTGATCACAATGTATTAAAATGTTTCCCTAACTTACAAGACGCATGACAATATATTGTAGTAAATGACTGTCATAACATATAAGTAACATTGCTTACAAGTTGGGTAAAATAGAATACATACTGCCCCCATAATAACATTGTTTGTATATATTCAATTTAAATTGTAATCAATGAGCTACTATTCCCCTGCAACTATTGATTTTATGGCACATACAAATACATAGTTTCCTTCACGCCCCTCGAATATGAAATTGGGTTGTTTATTTGTGGTCATGGGCCATGTACTATTCATAAACCCTGCAATATTCCCTGTTTCTTTTGGCCTTCCATCAATATACATAGTTGCGCCTTTATTTTGATCATTGTCTTTTATGTGTATATAATTTGTGGTGACGCCATATCTTTTCATACTTTTGATATATTTGATTTTCCATACCCAATCATTATAGACATAATAGGGTATGACATACTCCATAAATTTAGTTAATTCACCATAACATACCTTTACACCATCCATGGAAAATATCCCCAAACCATGTAATGATGATGGGGCAATGTGATATATCCTTTCATTGGCAGAAAAATTAGTTTTTTTATTTCAGGAAGATCCTTGGGTACCCATTGTTTCACTAGATGTTTGTACCTCAAGGGAACCTCCATATCATATATGCTCTCATTATGATAAGAACATGACCTCGCTTTAGTGAGAAAAAATTCCATGCGTCTATGGACTTTTCTTCTAATCTTTTCACCTCTAGTTGATCTTCGCCTGTTATACGATGTAGAAAATGTTTGTTCAATTTCTTTTATCCTACTTGAACTTTTATCACTTGACAAATATAGATATGACAAATACCTGCTTGGGTAAAAGTCCTACAACACTCCATCAAATGAGAGAAACTGTTAGGGAGTGTCATAAGGGATGTTGATAAATGTCTTGAAGAAACCACAATAACATTATAATAGTACAAGTGAGTTACAAGGAAGTTCCAATGAGTTACAAGTGAGTTACAAGGAAGTTCAAAGTGAGTTACAAGGAAATGTCTGCAATGAGTACAAAAATTACGGTAGAAAATGTTGCAAAATATGTCTCAGTCAATCCATACATTGTCTGAAATGTTTGCCAGAAATGTCTACCATGAAATCCATGAATTTACAGTGGTTATTTGTAAAACAAACTTCTAAAAACCCATAAATATATGTACATGGGGTATTTGAAACTTGCAAAAATAGCCTTGAGAGACACATCTGCACCCCTCGATTTTCTCAAGAAGTAAGGGTGTCTAAAAACTACCTCATTTATGTTTGTCAAGGCCCCAAATGGGAATTTGATTCTTGGCTCTAATACCAAGCTAATATGTGAATAAATAATCAACATATGAATACAAACTTTAATATTGGCTCTAATACAAAGCTAATATGTGAAGAGATCATCAACGAAGCATGAGACAGTAGGGTAAATCACCGAGGGAAAAAATTAAATTTGTATTCATTTTTAGGTTTTATTACATGGGAGATGAGATGGTCCATTATGATTAGCTAGATTTATTATTTAACTAACAAAGATCTTAGCACATAAAACTACTCTTTCTAATTAGCCTTTTCCACGTTGATAGTAAGATTGGGGGTCCTGAAATAACATCATTCTGCTAGTTTAAGTTGGCACTGCTTTTTAATTTGGAAACACTGATTTTAATGATATAAGAAGTTGGCATTGCCTTTTATTTTGGAAGCTCTCGTTTTAATGATATCAGAAGAAGGCGTTACCAAATCAAAAGGCATTGAATGGTACCTTTGATGAAAATGAAAGCGTTTCCAAAGTAGCAGACATCTTATGATATATATCGTTTCAATAGGTGGCGCTACCAAAATAGAAGAAAATTCCATAGACACTACGAATACAAAGTTTCCTTCACGCCCCTAGAATATGCAATTGGGTTGCTTATTTGTGGTCATGGGCCATGTACATAAACCCTACAATATTCCCTATTGCTTTTGGCCTTCCATCAATATACATAGTTGCACCTTTATTTTGATAATTATCTTTTAGCTGTGTATAATTTGCAGTGACGCCATATCTTTGCATACTTTTGGTATATTGGAATAGCCATACCCAATCATTATAGATGTAATAGGGTCTGAAATACTCCATCAATTTAGTTAATCCACCATAACATACCTTTACACCATCCATGGAAAATATTCCCAAACCATGTAATGATGATGGGAAATGCGGTATATCCTTTCATTGACAGAAAAATTAGTTTTTATTTCAGGAAGATCCTTGGGTACCCATTGTTTCACTAGATGTTTGTACCTCAAGGGAAACCCATGTCATATATGCTCTTATCATGATAAGAACGTGACCCCCCTTTATTAAGAAAAAATTCCATGTGTCTATGGATTTTTCTTCTAATCTTTTCACCTCTAATTGATCTTCGCTTGTTAGATGACGTAGAAAATGTTTGGTAAATTATTTTATCCTACCTGAACTTATATCACTTGATGAAGATAGATATGAAAAATACCTATTTGGTTAAAATTCCTATAACACTCCATCAAATGAGAGAAACTGTTAGGGAGTGTCATAAGGGATGTTGATAAATGTCTTGAAGAAACCACAAGAACATTTTAATAGTGCAAGTGAGTTACAAGGAAGTCCCAATGAGTTACAAGTGAATTACGAGGAAGTTCAAAGTGAGTTACAAGTGAGTTACAAGGAAATGTTCCTAATGAGTGCAAAAATTAAGGTAGAAAATGTTTCAAAATACATCTCAGCCAATCTACAAATTTTCAAAAATGCTCGCCATAAACGTCTGCCATGAAATCCATGAGTTTACAATGGTTATCTGTAAAAACCACTTCTAAAAACCCACAAATATATGCAAATGGGGTATTTGAAACTTGCAAAAATATCCTTGAGAGACACATCTGTGCCCCCTGATTTTCTCAAGTAGTAAGGGTGTCTAAAAAAGACCTCGTTTCTGGTTGTCAAGGCCCCAAATGGGAATTTGATTCTTGGCTCTAATACCAAGATAATATGTGAGGAAATCATCAGCAAAAGAATAGAAACTTGAATATTGGCTCTAATACCAAGCTAATATGTGAAGAGATCATCAACAAAGCATGAGATAGTAGGGTAAATCACTGAAGGAAAAACATTAATTTTTTATTCATTTTTAGGTTTTACTTACATGGGAGATGAGATGGTCCATTATGAGTGGCTGGCTTTATTATTTAACTAACAAAGATCTTAGAACATACAACTACTCTTTCTAATTAGCTTTTTCCATGTTGATAGTAAGATTGGGGTCCTGAAATAACATCATTATGCTAGTTTAAGTTGGCACTTCTTTTTAATTTGACAACACTCATGTTAATGATATAAGAAGTTGGCGTTTATTTTTAATTTGGAAGCTCTCGTTTTAATTATATCAAAAGAAGGCGTTACCAAATCAAAAGGCATCGAAGGGTACCTTTGATGAAAACAAAAGTGTTTCCAAATTAGCAGACACCTCACGATGTATATCGTTTCAATAGGTGACGTTATGAAAATAAAAGCCACGTGTTTTAATGATTTTAACCCGTCAAATGGACTACCAACAAGGAATAATGAAGACCAAAGTTAAGTGGAGAATGATGAATGCATGAGCTAACATAAAAATCATCATTGGTTTGTGTTTCAATATGTCACCTAAGGGTTTGATGTTTTCATGGCTAAGGGGGAGAGGTGGAGAATCATTACTACTGCTTGTAGGAACCCATGGGAAGGTCTAAGGAGAATATAATATCACAACGAAAGAGGGAGAAACCATAGCAATAGTGAGGAATAATTTTACTAAAGATTTGTTGGTTATTGATCACCTTCAATAACATTA
Organism: Pinus tabuliformis; assembly: GCA_031772625.1. NCBI lineage: Eukaryota > Viridiplantae > Streptophyta > Pinopsida > Pinales > Pinaceae > Pinus > Pinus tabuliformis. The sequence continues at coordinate 262,629,648 of CM062807.1, forward strand.
TGGGTGCCATGATTAGGATAAATTTTAACCAAGAATGGGCCTCAAAATCTCACCAAGGTCTGGGGAGGACACTAAGGGAATTATTCCCTAAATGGTGATTCTTAGGTCAATCACCATTAAAAACACATCCAATCTAGAAAACATTCCCTCCCTTTGATAACTTTCAATTATGAGTTGTTTACTAGGGGACATTATGCCATTATTGATAACACTAATGGGCCTTTTTGTTTTAACAATGATCAAGGAAGGATAACAAAGGCCTTGAGAATTTAATAAAGCTTCCTAGTTGAAGCATTTTGAAAGATGCATTAAAACACCACATAGGACCTTTATATGGGATTCTTGGCCTCTAAATGAAATATGGCCACCATTTATTGTTTTTAGGAAAGAATAATGGGTTTTGAGGCTTAGATCATGGTTGAAAAGGAAAACGAGGGTTTATGTAATAAAATTAACCTTCTAGGCCTTTAGCACTATGAACAAGGCCCACAACCATGTCACATCATCTCCTATATGTGGGGTGTTTCACCTCCAAGTGATATTTCAAGATTGATTTGGTGGTTTTGCAAAAAGAGGATGGGTAGAGGGGCCTTGACTATGTTTTGGAAAGGAAAATAGGATATTTTCCCCTAGAAGAAGGTTTTAGTGCCAAATATTTCCTTTTGAAACATGTCAAGGGGAGGGAGTTTTACAAGTTATTTATTTATTTATTTATTTTTTTTTTTTATGTAACAAAAATGCATACATGTTATTAATGTGTGTGCATTCCTATGAATTCAAAAAAATATGTGGGATTGTCTCTTTTCCTTAACATGATGGTTGAGTTGGCTGCATAAACAAAAACACATTAGTTTTTCTAGCCACCTAATATTATATTTGTTTTTGATGAGATTCCTAATATAGTCCACATATTCATGATTAATGCAACTAAACACTTATAAAGCTCTATATTTGGATTTCATACACAAGAGATGACTAAGACCTACACAATAAGAGAAAATGATTGATTATGGTAGGACCCTCAAAGCCAATCTTAGTGCTTGACATCACAATTTAAAAGATTCACTAATTTTATTATTATTTTTTAAAATATAAAATTAGTATTAAAAGAATCCAAAATGTGGTGGTGCATAGGAAATTATTCTTATTAGGTCTAAGAAAATTGTTAAAATAATTTTTTCCATTTAGGTTCAAAATGAACATCTTAATGCAAATATATGAAATATAATGTAGAGGAAAAGAAACATGATTTTTTTTAGATTTATTTATCTTATATATACAAATTTTCCATAAATAAAAATTACATATTTTTAAAGCTAATTAGACCCAACTCCAAAATATAAGGTACAGTCTCCAACAATTTTTGTCAACTCCATAGTCTCATTAAAATATCCATCAATTTCTGGGGAGGTTGGAGTGGGAGGGGTTCTTTCTCACCTCGATGAAGAACAAGAGAAAATTTTTTCTTGGGCCTTTGGGGTGTTGACCAATAACTAGGTAGAGTACTATGCACTTTGGAAAGGTTTGGAATTGGCTCTCGTCAATAATTTCTGGTCCCTAAAGGTCTTTGGAGACTCTAAGATCGTCATTCAAAAAGTGTTAAAAAATCGTGAGAATGATGATCCTTGGCTTCCTCCCATATTGCATCGAATTAATTTGTTGATTAATAATTTTGTTAATATATATTTTCACCATATCAAACGAAATTTGAATGTTGAAGCTGATCTTATGGAAAATCAGGGTGTATTATTAAAGTGTGGGGAATTAAGGATAAATGGTGAGGATATAATCATCAAACCTCCACCATAATGTACAATAGTCAGATGGGAATTTCTCGAGCCTTGAGGATTATTAAAATTGGGAATAGAGATTTGATTATAATAATCATTCTAGACACCTTTGAGTTAAGAACCTTATTAAATAAGGTACATGTACGAGAGTCGTTCCATTATTGTAGAGAATCAGGCTCTATCAGCCACCTGGAGAAATGACACAAGTCTGAAATCAATAAAGGATAGATGGTCAAGATGTGAATTGAATAGAAGAGTATATCAAATGTGCAAGCCCATATCTTTTGATCTAGAGTATTAGTTTGGAAGTAGGTAGTGTTTGGAAGGTTTAGAGTTGAAAATTTAATGGATCTGATGCAAGTGGTTCTAGCGAAAGCATTATATTTCAATGCCACAAGACTCCAAAAATTGGGTAGGAAGGGAATTATGTCATTATATATAGAGTGCAAGGCAACAGAGGATTGGATTACAAAGGAAATTCAAATTTTAGGTGTGTTGAGCCAGCAAATTCAGAGAATTTAGGTGGAAATGGAGCTCACTGAGGGGGAAGTCAATGAGGAGCTTGGTGCCATTATGGCTAGTCTTGCAGGAATCATGAAATTCATGACCGCCTTAATATCTAGTACTACTAAGATGCAATTAGAGGAGACATGCGCCTGTAAGGAACTAATGTAACAATGGTTGGAGCTTAAAATGGAGCATATGTAGTTAGTTGCTGATATGTTGGAGTTTAGAGTTGATAGTATTGGAAGAAGAAGGGATGAAGGTGGGCTGACACACAATCAAGCTTTTGTTGATAATATGCAGGATGTGGTGAACAAGGATCTCATGGAAAATGATGACAACAATGTGAACAATGTCAATGAGAGTCAAGAGCATCTTGTAGTGGGCTTCGAGGAAGATCAGGGAGCTCTAGCTAGGGAGGATCCATAATGTTTATCTCTAATTTTAGTATGGACATATTTATTGCTGATACATAGCTTATAATGGCGTTTTTGGAGGGTATATGGGAGAAGTGTTTTGAAATACCTATAGAACGAAGGATGGAGGGACTAGAATTTGCTATTTTGCTTTGATCCGACATCAATTTTCTTTGTTTCTTTTTGATGACATCAATTTTCTTGAGTTTTTTCTATACCCACCCTACGCTCTTTTTTTGTTTGTTTTTTTGACCATTATATCTAAAGAGAGCACGTATTGTGTATGTACTTTTTTTCTCTGGAATGGGTTCTTCCTCTAAGTGCAGTAAGTGTAGTCTGAAGCTTTGAACATCTTTCCCTACTCAAGCTGATAGTGCTTTCATTCCAGGTTTAAGCACGTGTATAAGCTCTTGATCCAGTACCAGCAACCTACCTTCCATCAGTAGCACGAGCAGTCCAATAGTAGTAAATTTTAAACTAGAAATATATTATGTAGAGGGGCGAAAATTTTGAACAAATGGAGATTTTGTGGCACAATATGTAAAATGATCTTGCTTTCAAACCATATATTTATAATGGAAACCATACTAGTCCCTTTAAAAAAATTGTGGTAGATGCTTGCTAAATTCCAATTTATTTCACTTGAATATAATGGATGGAAATTGTTGGGGAGGGTTTTGGACTAATGTCATAGATGCTTGCTAAATTCCAATATATTTCACTTGAGTATAATGGATGGAAATTGTTGGGGAGGGTTTTGGTCTATTCTTTCACTTTAATGGCTTCATCTAAGTTTTTCCTCTTCTTCTCCATTTATACTACCCACTATTCTAAATATTGGTAAATTTCTAAGATAATGGCTACAAACTCCTTACATGGATAAAGGGGCATGAAAAAATCCTTGAGGCTAGGCATCTCTTCTTACTCATAAGCAAAGCTAATAAACTCCAAGATATTGTTCTTAGACCCTTTGTTCTATGATCCTTGATTATTGAGATTATCTACACATTTTTTTTTAATACTTAACCTCTTCCATTAGGTTAAGATTATCTCTTCATAACCTTGTGCCAAGTTGCAAGCTCTAATCCATTGGAGCCCTAGCCATATGTATTTAAAGGATTTTGTACAACCTTGTTTGACTTAGTTGCATGACCAAATAGGACTATCTTCCTTGGTCGCAAACCCAATGAGGGGTTTTCTATTGTTGTACGTGATTTAAGAGCTAATTCTATGGTTTTTGTAGGTCTTGGTCCATCATCACATGGGTTTCTTACTCTGGTATTGGACTGGATCACTTGGAGGGTGCCTCTAGCCTTAGTCACAGGCCTTTGAGGGCTCAAAAACATGTTGCATTTTATCCTCATACAAATTCACTTTTTTTGTAGCCCCAATCAAAATTATTGCAAGCGTTTATCATTGTTTTAACTTGGAAACTTGCCATTACTTCATTGAAAGGCTTTGTATTTAGTTAATAGGATACCTGTGGGTAATTGCAGGCCAACGTTGCCTGGTGGAGGGGTTACATTTATTGTTTGAAGGTAAAAAATTATCATTTGAGAAATTAACGAGGCATACCAACCCTTAGAGTGAGGTCACAAGGCCTTGTGTCCTTGATTCTTCTCTAGTTGTCACCTATTGCAAACTGTCCTAACATATCAGATTTGAAGTGTTGCATACATAGGCTAATCACATTGAAACCTAATAATCATAGGCCTAAAAACAATAAAATTTGTCACACATAAATTAAAAAAAGGTTAAATTGTCCATAATCTAAACTGAAGGAGGAATATACGCACTGGGAGACTTTAGGAGGAATATAATTACCAGGCTTGATCAATTCTCCCTCATAAAATTTTATTCGTTTTCTCTACAGGAGGGGTCTTCACTCATGGAAAAAGGAGGGATTTCACTTGTGAATGTGGTAGAAAGGGAAATAGCTCATAAATGTAGATGAATCTCCTTCAAAATTTTTATTAATGGCTTTCAATGACTGCTCTCTTAATTTCAAATACCCTTCAAAGGAATACGTTCAAGCTACCTTACACTCAAGGGAGAAGGAAATACATGATTTGTTTTAAATTTATTTTTTTTGCAAATGGACACCAAGGACACTCGGTCCTGTTGTCGTGGCGGAAAAAGTCGTTTGTGCGGACACAACTGACCTCCCTAGGAGTCTAAACTCTCTAGCGACAAACAAGACAAAATGGAGTGATCTTTCTCTAAATATACCTTTTAAAACATGAAAACTACAAGTGTTTAGGCTTACCTTATTCCAAAACGCGGTTGTTGTAGTCCGTCCTTGCCAATCCGGATGAGCTCCTCCTTCAAGTCAATTCCTGCAACCACAAACAATCAAACAATTACCAAGCACTTGCATTTCATATAATAAAACATATATTTAACATGCAGACCAAGGAACACATGAAATAACTCATTAACACAAGCTATTGAGAAAAATAAACCAGTTTGTATTAATAACGAAACAAAGAAACTCTTACAACCTGGCCTTGGTGTTGTGCAAGTTCCTCCCAGGGTCCATCAAGGGTTTTCCTCTACTTTGACAAAGCTCACCCACTTCCAAGTAGAATCAAGCAAAGACAATCTCTCCTCACAAGGTTCTAAATGGGAGTCCTAATTCCTGCAGCATTTACCCAAAGAAAATGTATAGCTCCAACCTCTTCTCCCTCTGGCTCAATGTCTTTATTTATAGTGCTGTAAAGAGGTTATTCAGGTCCACCATCAATGGGATAATCCCCCTCTTTGGGTGGGATAGCTCCCTTATTGATGGGATAAGTTCCCCCTTAATAGAGATACATGAACCAACTGGAGGCGCATCCAAATCATCAAACCGACCTCTAGAAAGTTCTAGAAGTACCCACAAGTAACTTTTTAAAGATGAAACTCGCGCATTTTGCCTTTTACAGAAGGACGCACCTGTCCCTTAACATACAGAGCGTCCAAGGACGCACCTTTTGTGAACATGGTCAGCGTCCCCGCAGGTAAGGCTAGAGAGAACCTGCGACCCCAGAGATAAACATATTTTTGACAAGACTTTCTCTCTTCTTTGAGTTTGAGATGGATAGCAGAGGCATAAGACTTGCCTAAGAGGGTAGCATGACTGTTGATTTGAGCCATACTAACTGTAAGTGGTCATGGTGACATTTTTTAGTGTAACAGATTGCCCCCTAAAGTGCGAAGCCTGGAATAGATTTAGGGTTTTGTAATTCTAGGAAGGGTGAAGCGCTTTATCATTTCAAGGATTGTCTTGTGGATGGCCTGGTTGGAACCTGCAATTTTCAACACAAAATACATGGATAAGATTATATCATCACTGAGGTAGGCATTCCCATACTCAGATTCAAAACTTTAACTAATGGACTAACTATTCTGATACAGGAATGATCTTGCAGTACATCATTTTTATAGACTTTTGTAGACACAGTATGGATGCAGCCATCTGTTTATGATTAGTCTACATAGATAATGAATACAAAACTCCTCGCAGCCTGGATGGTAGAAACTAGATCCAGGGTCTTCACTTCTACTTCCCGAATTGGTACGATTCTAGCCATGTGATTAAATGATTCGATGTCGAACATGTTAGAAACCACTTGATTACCAGTCGATGATGTAAACTGTTAACAAGCGTGAGAGAAACCACCAGTAATGTCAATGGTTCTCAAAGTACCAAGCACAACCCGTGAAATGTGAATAGATGTTTTGATGTCGAACACTTCACGGAATCCTTTGATCGAAAGTCAATGATGTAAACTGACGTCAAAGGCGAGAAACCTGCCATTGATGCATGCAGACTTCAAGGTGCTGTCGATTCCTAAGTCATCTTTCTAGATAATGTGTCGATGTCGATAGAAAGCGACCCGTTGCAGGCAAGCCCACAACACGAAATCATTGTTCAAGTTGAAGAAATGTTGCTGTAAGGACTGACTCAGGGATGGTCAAATGGATGACAAGTATTTTGCAGATGAAAGTTTTTGCTTGCAGACCTCTTGAACACATAACGACACGACAGATGGCTTGGTGACGAATAACTCAAAGTTAATCCCCGAAACCCGGTTAAAGACTTTCAAAGTGGTTTGGTCAACTGTGAGGTAAAAGATTTCCCAACCCAGGTGAATGAAAAGTGTCGTGTTCAAGAGTGGTAATAAAGTTTCTTTTGAGATAAAGGTAACAAATAGGCTCATTCTTCTCTCTTTTCCCCCACCATTTCTGGCAAGTACCTCTTTATTTTTAACAAGCTTGAGGAGGATAACATATGCTTGATTATAAGCTCATCCTTCGGACGAGTCCAACCTAGTTTAAATTCGAACCCTAGGAAGGAGTGGTTCGTTCCTGTTTGTAATTGAACAGGTCCTTTACTGTAAAAGTTTAACGAGCCCAGTATAGGAGAAACTCGGCGTTTTTCAATTTTAGAGAGTCTGAAAAAACAAAAGGAGACTCCACGTTGAACTTTTTCGTATATTTGTGTCCCTCAAGCCCGAAAAAGTATAAAATAATACCTGGGGGAACCGCTTGATCTTGCGACCAAGGAGTACTTTCATAATAGTGTCGTCGACCTGAAAAGTAAAAAGCGATCAAGGACACGTCGTTTTATTTCCTTATCGAGTTCGAAACGACAAAAACCCGGCAATCTTTTCCTGATTTTACGGTCAGAAAAGAGCTGAAAGGGGACCATCTTTTAATTCCGTTTTAACGAGTGTAAAAGAAACGCTCGGCGATCTTTTCATTTTTTAGGAGTCAGAAAAGGGCTTAAAAGATGACTCTGATATTTTATTTGTGAAAAAATTACAATTTCCCTTGAAATCCCTTTGTCCTGCACAAAAGCAATACATTACTCATACCTGTTTAAAATAGGCAAAAATACATCGAAAAACAACTTTTCATGGTAAAAAATGAACTAATTCATCCAAAAAACCTATAAAAAGACCTTTTACCATGTCATTTTTACCGTTTGACTTTGGAGGTTGAAAAAGGAGCTTTTGACAAGAAACTTCCCGTGGTTGCTGCGGAAAATCTGACCGTCGGAATCGAACGCCGTCTCATCCAGGTATTTTACACATCCTACTCTGCATTTCTATCCGTTTAGAATTAATTTTTAGGTCTTAGTTTCATTTTTTGGGGGGGTTTTGGTTTTGGAATGCGCCTCTCGGCGGACGCAGGTGCCCTTCGGGTGACCTGCGTCCCCCGACTTTTTCTCATACGGGAAAACGGTCGGAAGACGCAGCCCGCCTTCAGGCCAGCTGCGTCCGGGCGCCCTGTGCTACAAAGCCGGGGTGCGTCTTCCGAGAAGTGCGCATTTCAAAACCCCAACTCTCTCAAAAAACCACCAAAAATTCCCAAATCAATTTCTAATTGCTATTTTTGATATGCAGGGCATTAATCATGTTAGACTGGAGAGAAAGAGAGCATGTAGAGGAAGATGAAGCTGCAATAAATCACCAACCTTCTCTGGATGCCCTAAGAGCATGCAGATTATACAAATATTGGACCATACCGGGCATGAGGGGCCAGGTAAGATTCTTGGAATGGCTGGTTGAGCGATGGAACGTTCAAGAACAATGCTTTTACATAGGAGGGCACCAGCTTGAGATAGAGCCCTCGGATGTATACTTTCTCACTGGCTTGCCGAACAGAGGTGAGCAACTCAGCCTTGCGGGGACTAGGCCGGGTGGCCAATCCCTTGATAGTCTCCGCGAGGATTGGTGCACACGTGGGGCTCACCATTCAAAAGGCATAGAGATAAAACACATCACTCTACCGGAACTCAAAGTCATAGCGTTCACGGTTACCAGAATTTGTGGCGCGGCCGCTTTACACATTGCTTCCGGATCCCAAATGCGGATGGCAATTGACTGTTACCAAGGCACCATTTTCAACTGGTGTGAAGCTGTGTCGGCTCATATGAAGAGCCAACTGACCAAGGCAAAGAATGGACGACTAAAAACTTTTGGATATGGGCCTATAGTCGTGAGCTTTGCCTTGGAGAGAGTTCCAATGTTGATCCCTCAGCAACTCACTGTTGATATCTTGGGTCCTCGGCAGCCAAAGCTGATACGATGGGTTGCGGTGATGGCCCGGCATCCTGACGAGGGTGCGACAGTGGTTCGATTCTCAGATAGTTATTTTCACTGGTTAGAGGACCAGGTTTTTTCGATACAGGACTTTCCGTATGCCGGAATGGATTTCAGAGGTGATCCGGACATGGTTCTTCCACAGGGAGAACAATGGGACGACAGAGGTACTTTTATTTTCACAAGTTTTCTAATTATGTATTTTTTTATTTTTCATATATATCGTCTCAAAACTAACAGTAAAACTTTTCAAAATGCAGATGTTGGTCCACAGCGTCCAGCCAACCTCTGGCCTTTTGATAGACTACATCCAGCTGCACCGGTACCGGCCCCACAGGACGCGGCTGCAGACGTACTAGCTGAGTTGGAGCATGATCTAGAGCGTCTCACGACAGACATACCTGAGACTACTATGGACGATATTCCTATCAGGCTTCAGCGTTTTGTAGTCGCGGTCCCTGGACCGTTTAGGAGATTTTTGCGTAAGGTAGCCCGCGCAGTGGTGTCATACAGAGAGCACCACCAGTGATTGACTAGTCACTTTTGTAGTCACATGTGACATTTTGACTTTTTGTACTATCATTTTGCCGATCATAAGGTGTTTTCAACCTATGATCGAAGACGATGTATATATTTTTTGACACACTTCTATCTATATATATCACTATTACCGGCTTATCTTGTTTAACATATGTGATGAAATGTTTTTAAATTTACTTGCATGATTATCGTAAATGTCTGTCCAACATTCGAGAAGCAATTGCATCTGCTAATGTATTCAAAGACCTTGGAATATGTTGATATTCAATGTAATCAAATTCACGTTCCAAGAGACGCACTCTCAAAAACAACCTTAATAACACAGGATTCCTAATGGCATAAACTCTATTAAGCTGTAATACAACAAGTTCAAAATCTAACCTCACTGTCAAACGTCGAATTCCAAATGAAATAGATTCGGATAATAATTCAATCACTGCACTGTATTCTGCAATGTTGTTCGTTGTTTGACCGAGGCTTACCCCATGCATAGAAACTAACTCGTCAGAGGGCGAATAGATAACCCAAGCTGCGGAAGAGATGTTCCGTGTACTACGACAAGCACCATCAGCAAATCCAATATATGTTTGGAGAGGCGTCGACATCTGCAATATCAAGAGTAAAACCAAGATAAGCCAGAATAACGACGAAAAAACCACACTCTCTAAGCTAAGCACACTGACTAAACTAACACACTTGCTAGCTAGAAAGAAAATCTAACCTATCTAAAAATTCTCCATTCCCCTCATTTAAGCATAATACCTCTTTAGGTAAAGTCCATTTCTGGGTTTACCCAAAGAGTCCCCATCAAAGTCAACTAGCTCATAAGCCCCTTTTGCTAGCTTTCGCTTTACAATGTAGGGCCCATGCCACATGGGAACGAATTTTCCGGCACCTAGCTTATCGTTAGCTTGATCATATAATAGTACTAGGTCTCCTTCCGAAAAACTTCGAGGGGTTACATTTCTATCATACTGAGCTTTCATTCGTTTCGCGTGAGTCTCGATTGCCAATGTAGCGTCACGTCGAGTCTCATCTAATTTAGCCAAGTACAATAAACGTGTCTCCTCTTCGGAAGTAGCTGGAAGTAATTCGACAGCCATTTGAAGTGATGGGATTTCGCATTCAATGGGTAACACAGCTTCTAAGCCATAAACTAGCTGGAAAGGAGTGAACCCTGTTGAATTTTTCACTGAGGTTCGGTATGCCCATAGTGCTGAAAATAACATGTTGTGCCAATTCGACCGATGAACACCAATGGTTCGTCGGATCATGGTAACTAGAACTTTGTTGATAGACTCAACCAAACCGTTGGCTTGCGGATAATAAGGAGTAGAGCTATCGTGGCGCAAACCAAGCTGGCTTGTAAGCTCAGTCATCATGACATTTCGAAAATGGCTCCCATGGTCAGTAATGATTGCTTGTGGGACACCAAACCTAGTTATGATATGATTGAATACGAAAACTGCAGCTGTTTTGCCGCTTGCGTCGAATGTAGGCATCGCCTCGGCCCACTTAGTAAAATAATCAACCGCAAGGATGATATACGCATGCCCCCCGGCCGAGTGAGGGTTACAAGTAATAAAGTCGATACCCCATTTGGCGAATGGACCAACGGCAATTATAGGGTGGAGAGGAGCAGGTGGAGTGCGCATCTTGCGATCAAACACTTGACAGTTGTGGCACTTCCTGACTGCAATGATACAATCTTTAAACATAGACGGCCAGAAATAACCAGCGCGCAACACCTTCTGAGCTGTGGCATACCCAGACATATGACCGCCACATGCTCCAGAGTGACAATCATTCAAAACCCTCTCAGCCTCTTCGTGAGTTAAACAACGTCGAAAAACTAAGTCTGCCCCCCGGCGATAAAGTGTATCTCCAATAATTTTGTATGGCTGGGATTGAAACCGAATTTTTCGACGTTCCGCTTTGGAAGCTTCAGGCCGAAAGGTTTGGGTTTGGAGATAAATGATTATATCCCCGTACCACGGATCTACAGTACTGATAAGAAACAAAGATTCGTCCGCAATGGACTCCTCTGCCACAGTCTCTGTGTCAGCACTCGGGAAATCACACATCAATTCCGCAAAAACTAAGGATTTCTTAGACTTGGACTTCTCGAACTCCAAGTCAAACTCTTGCAGGATAACAATCCATTTAGAGTACTTGCCCCCTAGCAGTTGTTTTGTCAAAATATAAATCATAGGGTTGCAATCCGAAATAACTGTAGTTTTGCGGAGAAGAATGTAGTGACGGAAACGCTGGACAGCTTGAACGGCTGCCAGGGCCAATTTCTCCACATGCGAATATTTTAGCTCAGTTGGATTCAAGGTCCTACTAAGATAATATATCACATGCTCTGCTCCGAATTCATCTTCTTGAACTAACACCATTCCAATGGTGGAATGCGAAGCTGCGAGGTATAAGAAGTAGTCTTGGTTGTAGTTGGGAGGATGCAATAACGGTGCATGGGTCAACGCGTGTTTAAGTGCATCAAAAGATTGTTGGGCAATCTCGTCCCAAAAGAATTGTGCGTTCTGTTTCAACAACCGTGTAAAACCTTTAGTGACCTCGGCGTAGTTTGGGATGAATCGGCGTAAAAAGTTCGCTTTCCCTTGCAAACTTTGGAGTTGGCGCAAACTCGAAGGAGGAGGCAATTTGATGATAGCCTCGACTTTTGAGGGATTGACGCGAATGCCGGCTTTTGAAACAACAAATCCCAGCAATCGACCTGTTTCTATACAGAAAACACACTTGTGGGGATTCAACCGAATTCGATAATGCCTACACCTCATAAAGATTGCTCGTAGGTGGACAAGGTGATCAGCTCGATGTAAAGAATGAGCAGGCAAATCATCGAGATAGGGTTGCACAATGTGCTTGATATCATGAAATGCATAAGACATCGCCCGTTGAAAAGTGGCCCCGTCATTCTTAAGCCCAAAAGGTAACTTGCAATAAGCAAATGTCCCCCATGGACAAATGAATGCCGTTTTTGGTTGGTCGGCAGGTAGAATATTGATTTGATTATAGCCCGAAAAACCATCCATGAAGGAAAACATTTCACTTCCGGCACAATCATCAATAATTTGATCGATATAAGGCGTAGGATAGTTGTCTTTTGGACAAGCTCGATTTATATCCCTATAGTCGATACAGATTCTTATTGTTCCTTGTTTCTTGTTGACCGGAACAATATTCGATACCCAATCCGTTAACAGGATCGGATAAATGAAACCTGCTTTCAACAGCTTTTCGACTTCTGCTTTAATCGCAACCGTTTTTCGAGGGTGAATTTGACGCAACCGTTGCCGGACGGGTTTAGCGTCCGGGTAGGTCTTAATTTCATGAATAACAATGGCAGGATCAATTCCTGGCATTTCCTCGTAAGACCAGGCAAACACGTCGCGGAATTCTTGGAATAGGGCCTTGTAAGTTTGGATTTCTTCTTCAGTACATGCGGCACCTATATGAATGTTTTCCTCGATTCCGGGCTTCACTGAAATATCAATGGGAATAGTACGAGAAATATTCCCTAAATTCAGCTCTGAATCAGAGTGTTTCGTTGGATCCTGAGCGTCTTTGACATATTCAGCGGTAAAGATAGATGAAAAATCATTTTCAAATGCATCATCCTTAGGTAAAAACGAAGATCTGTGATGGAGATCTTCCCATGGTAGATCGTCTACACTTAGGATTTCGCGAAGTTGTTCGTCAGATGACACGACTTCGGGAAACGTTATCCGTTCTAAGGGTGAGGTGAAAAGTGACTCTTCACTGACCACATTCATTTGGTCGACTTCGGTTGAATGAAAGTCAGTAAAAGACATGAGAGCTTCATAAGCAATTTCATATGGACTCAAAGGCATAACATCACTGAGTGAGTCTATCTCAGAGTCAGATGGGACGAACCAAGGATCATCATAAATAATGTTTTCTGATGTAATCATATGAATGGTTGCAAATGAAGGATCTGCGCTGAGTGGAGGGAGAGGAAAAGTTCCCAGTAAACCGGAATCCTTAACTAAACCTACACCAACGTCCCTATAAGGGATTGTCGTTTTACCAACATGCTGGATACTCTCTGAAGAGGCTGGATCGGATGAAAAGTATGTCAGCTGATCAATAGTCACGATCTTACCGTTATGTGGAAACTTAATTACTCTGAAGACCGATGAAACGACCGCTGTCATAGCATATGACCAACTTCGACCCAAAAGAAGGTTGTAGTCTAGAGGGGCATCAACCACTTCCACATCCAGACTAACGGTTTTACCTTCAACCCCTATAGGCAATTCTTGTAGAATACCAAACGGACGGAACCCACGGCCATCAAAGGCCTTAAGGATGGTGGGGGATTGGTTCAACGAAGGAGAACCAAGCGATCTCCAACATTGAATCGACATAATACACGTAGAAGCTCCCTCATCAATCACAGTCCGATGAATAGGCCTGTTTTTGACTATCACTAAGGCTGAGGTTGACCTTGAGGTAAGTATTGCACCATAGGTACATACTGACTTTGAGGTTGCCCCCCAGGCGTTAACTGCGGTTGCCCCCCAGGCGGTAATTGGCCACCTTGAGGTTGGGAAACGGGAACTGAACCTGACATCATGTAAATGTCTCCTACACCCAATGGTATATTACCACTGTTTCCAGCAAATAACCCATGATCAATGGGTTGAGGAGATGCCCCCGCAAAGGTACCAGAAAGTGACTGATACCCAGTGGGAACAGAAGGACCGCCGTGTAAAAAGATTCAGGACTTTGTGTAAACACGGACGACTGACCAGACATATTTACAGGAGTATGAATACCTCCGGGTGGAAAAGGAGTACGAGGTGTGGAAAAACCGACTGAGTTGTCTAAAAAATTGGTTAACGCAAGGTACCAAGAAGTACTTCTAGGAGGACTGTAAAAGATGGATTCACGCTCCCTTAGATCAATAGTAAGTTGACCTTCAAGGTGAGAGACACCTATATCTTCTTCTGGAGCAAGTTCTTCTATAGCAATCAAACCAGAAGGTAGATTTTCGGTGATAATTCTTTCTATTCTCGGTGAATCAGGGACACTAGAAGTTGGAGTAACAGGTTTGGAAATTTCAGGTTCTTCGCTTGTTTCACTGGCAGATGAAAAACTACCAGCAAGCTCGGAAACTGTAACAGTTTCGGGATTGTAACCTGTTTCTAAACTTTGGTAATCTGGATGGACTACCAAGGAAGATTCTCCTTCTTCAGGTGAACCTACTCTACTGTCACTAGGAGGAGTTACAAGGACCTTTAACCCTTCTAAATTACCCGGGTCGTCTCGAGGAGGGGATCCCCTAAGTCTACGGGATCTTCTCAACAATTCGGCCACAGAAACAACTTCAGGAGACTGGCCCCGAAGTCTACGGGACTGTCTCGGTAATTCCGCCACAATTAAAGATTTTTAACTACAACACACGAAAACAAAGTAAAAATTTCAAATCAAACCACCTAAAGTCTTCTAAAGAAGCAAACAAATTTGAAGCACACGCCTAAATAATCTAGAGCGTCAAACCACACACAAACAGTAGTCTTCCGGACCAAAAGCGCTAGTTGGTGATTAGGCCCAACCTCGCAGGATTCAGTACAAAAATGGCGGGTGGAACAGTTACCCCGGCAACCTGCTTAATGAATAGACCGGCACAAGTTCCTCCACTTTAACCGTCTCGAAGTGAAGTGAACCCCCCGGAAAATCCAAGTGAGTATAACCGACGTCTGCTCCAGGTACAGTGGGACCTTCCCTCCACCATCACCTCGGTAGAACCCTAAAGATTATGGTCACTAAAGTTACCAATCACAACAATTACACCTGAGGGAACAGTCTAAACTCCGACAGCACGCAAGGGCAGAGTAACAAGCTCAATCCCCTTACCGGCTCCTTGACAATAATCCAAGGTTTACCGATAAGTGACCCCTGGCTCCTCGACAATGGTTAATCCGAGGTTTACCGTTTGTAATACGTACTGTCTGGCGTCGTTCCCAACGAGGGAGGAATGATCCCCTCACTGGTTCGGACACGAGCTCGTGCTTCTCCTTTAAGAGGAGCTTTCCCAGAGTATAACTGAAACAATTGGATTTAATCTACTCAAGATAAACTATCTGTTTGGTTTTGTAGTCTTGGAGAGTTAAGTACTCACCTACTCCAAGACCCTAGCCTAAGCTATGTTGGTGTTTCAGAGCCCTAGAAAAATAAAAATTACTAGATTGATTTTAATTTAAGCGTTACTTTTAAGGTTGTTTCTTAAGTCAAAAGGTGATGGAAGTGAAACCAGTGGTGTGTTGACTCGACTCGAAACCACTACAAAATGCACCTAGGATGATTTACCCACTACTTTACTTTTTCGATGAATTGCTTAACTAAAAAGTTGAGAGAATGCAATCTTTATAAAAGCAACTTCTTAATTGAAGACAATCAAAGAAACAATTCGTTTGTCTTTTTCAAGCATAAAAAACATGACCGCTCTTTACATGCACGAAAAAACTCTTTTTCTCTTTCAAAAACAAAAAGCTACTTGAAACAAGACTTTTAAAGAAGATGTTTTTGTATTTTTCTTTTAATAAAGCAAATAAATCTAGTATAACCAAAAATCAATCTTAACAACTATTAAAATCTATGAAAATGCACTCATAAGCAAACTAAAAGGTAAATTTACTCTAAGCAATCTTAACGGGGCCAAAACTAACAATGATTATTCTAAGGTGTTTTACTTGATCACAATCAAATCAAGGACTAGCTTATTGCAGAACCAAAAACTAGTCAAAACAAAACTCTAATCTTTTTGTTCTTTTGTAAAATGGAAATCAACACTTTATAAACAAGTAATTCGAAATTTGACCCAAAACAACTTAAATGGCAAGCTGCTCACACAAGGAGACTTTACGACAGGCCCGACTTCTAAGAAGGCTGACTAACCAGAGAGATCTAAGGCTGGACAACTTTCTACCGTCAAAGTCACTACAGGACCTATTGAAAAATCAAACCCTAGGCCTAAACTTCGTTGAAATCCACTAAAACACTCAAAGCTCACAAAACAAGTCTAGGTGAAAATTCTTGACAGGGTACTAAAGGATCTGGGTAGAAAACACTAAGAAAAATCAAAATCTAAAAGCAATTAAAGCAAAAAATGGACTTTTCCTAAATTTTACAGGAAGACGCAGGCAACCCGTTATAACAGGTGCGGGCCCGCTCTGTGCAAACGGCAACAGCGCGTCCAAAGACGCACTGTGCAGTACTCAGAGGGTGCGTCATTCTGGAAAAGTTGAGAAAAACCAAATCTAACTAAATCTAAAGCTAAGCCACCCAAATACTAATTCTCACAGTCAAAAACCAGAAAATAAAAGTGATTTTCACAGAGCAAAGTTCACACAAAGGAAAAGACTCTCTCATTAATGGATTTCCCAGCGGAGTCGCCAATTTGTCGTGGCGGAAAAAGTCGTTTGTGCGGACACAACTGACCTCCCTAGGAGTCTAAACTCTCTAGCGACAAACAAGACAAAATGGAGTGATCTTTCTCTAAATATACCTTTTAAAACATGAAAACTACAAGTGTTTAGGCTTACCTTATTCCAAAACGCGGTTGTTGTAGTCCGTCCTTGCCAATCCGGATGAGCTCCTCCTTCAAGTCAATTCCTGCAACCACAAACAATCAAACAATTACCAAGCACTTGCATTTCATATAATAAAACATATATTTAACATGCAGACCAAGGAACACATGAAATAACTCATTAACACAAGCTATTGAGAAAAATAAACCAGTTTGTATTAATAACGAAACAAAGAAACTCTTACAACCTGGCCTTGGTGTTGTGCAAGTTCCTCCCAGGGTCCATCAAGGGTTTTCCTCTACTTTGACAAAGCTCACCCACTTCCAAGTAGAATCAAGCAAAGACAATCTCTCCTCACAAGGTTCTAAATGGGAGTCCGAATTCCTGCAGCATTTACCCAAAGAAAATGTATAGCTCCAACCTCTTCTCCCTCTGGCTCAATGTCTTTATTTATAGTGCTGTAAAGAGGTTATTCAGGTCCACCATCAATGGGATAATCCCCCTCTTTGGGTGGGATAGCTCCCTTATTGATGGGATAAGTTCCCCCTTAATAGAGATACATGAACCAACTGGAGGCGCATCCAAATCATCAAACCGACCTCTAGAAAGTTCTAGAAGTACCCACAAGTAACTTTTTTAAGATGAAACTCGCGCATTTTGCCTTTTACAGAAGGACGCACCTGTCCCTTAACATACAGAGCGTCCAAGGACGCACCTTTTGTGAACATGGTCAGCGTCCCCACAGGTAAGGCTAGAGAGAACCTGCGACCCCAGAGATAAACATATTTTTGACAAGACTTTCTCTCTTCTTTGAGTTTGAGATGGATAGCAGAGGCATAAGACTTGCCTAAGAGGGTAGCATGACTGTTGATTTGAGCCATACTAACTGTAAGTGGTCATGGTGACATTTTTTAGTGTAACACCTGTCCTTAAAAATATGATATGAATTGAATAATTATATTTTTTTCATCCATCTCAATGCATTTCAATAGAAAAAGTGGAGGAATCAGGTTAGGGGACCGTTTTTACTGGCGGGACCTAGTTTGGTGAAACAAGGTTTGAAACCTTCTGTGAGCATTTTGAGGCATCAAACGATGTTTCTTGGGGGTAAAAATTTTCTTCTCTAAAATGCACCATTTAATTCTATTCTACACACAGAGACCTTTCCAATGACATAAAAAGCACATAAATCAGAGTTCGTATGTAAAAGTTATGCCACTCAGAAGTTGACCTTCTTGTTTACACACCTATAGTTCGGGAGGATGCCGCATCATCCCCCATTATTCATGGAAAAGGGGATATCCACACGTTTTTGATGTAAAATACCCTATAAGAGTCTACTTTGTAAATCTAGTTAAGAGTTGATGTAGTCAAACTTAACCACTAGTAGGCTATCAGGCTATGTTATAAGCATGCCACTAGGAGGAAGAGACATTCCATTCTTTCAAAAGAATTTTGTTCCATAGATAAGCAAAGATAGTCATTAGAGATAGGAGGTAGAGCACACAAAGGTGATCTTTGCACTGTAGCAGCCCACGGGCCACAAGCATTACTTATTTGTACTTGCAGCCATATTTCCAGACAAAGAAAAAGAGTGAAGCGACCTCACCTTCCAGCTGGGTTTTCTCCCGAAAGGGCTTCCCAGAGAGTATATCTTGTGTCTTATGCATGTGTGAGCTTATTTTTCCTTTCTCTACTTTTCTGTATAATTTCCATTCGCATGCATGCACTAATTACATTAAAATCTATTGAAGAAAGTGTAACTAGGTTTGGTCTCCATGACATTGTAATTATGATTTTTGTAAACAAGAAAATGAATTTATTATTATTCCTTGTTGCATGGGTTTCATGAGAAAGAGGTTTATTTACTAGTAGCTCCCATTGAGAGCCTTTGGATGTCAAAGAGTCAATGTCATGCTCTTTTAATCCTATGTGTAATGTATAAAAGTCTATAGAAAGGTCTAGAAGCCCTCCAAAGACAAGCACAATCCTCTTAAAAAGGGAAGCAAGATAAACGATGTATAACATAGTCATGTCGGCCTGTAAATGGATATAAATGTAAATTTGGCTCACAAAAGAAGACACAACACTTCACAATGTCATGTCAGCTCAAATACAGAGACATAACGCCTATAAATATGTTGCTAGAGTCACAGAGAGACAAAACTTCACATAAGCCCCTGCAACTTCGGATATCTCTGAAATCTCACTAATAATTACAGTAATATCTCAGACGAAGACAATGTTACAGTGTTTTGGTTGAAGAAGGAGTCTATAAGTTTTCAAATGGGTATAACAAGGGTACACACTCTCACTGTCTCAACATAATAAGGAGTAGTGATGATAGCGACAAGGATGATCTCGGTGAAAAGGGAACACATTTACATTCTCAGTAAATATCTCAATAGTCTTGGTAACAAGTATGATCACAGTCTCAAAATAATGATGATGGAAGGATCTCATAGTGACACACTATCTTGACATGCATTAAGGAGCAGTCATAATCCTATCATAGTCATGACCTCGTTGTTGGTGAAGACATAGTCGCAAAAGTTATGATCTCGGTGAAGGAACAATTATGATGAGACTGACATGATATCAGTACATCTACATAAAACTCTCATATACATATTAAGAACTCGGTGATGGTGCAACAATTATGATGATCTCAGTAGTGTCAAAGAAAGAGGATTGGTGTCTTGGTCTCAGAGTGGCATAATAGGTCAAGGGTCATGGTCTTGGTATCCGTCAATTGGAACCTCTATAAGAAGAATTTTATGCGGGTTTTCCTCTCCAATAGGGAGAGGTTTTGGCCCTGGAAGAAATCCAACATCTTGTTTTCTTGTCTTTTTGTTTTGGTAACTATTTGATGAACTAAGAAGACACACTCTAATAATAACAAGTGAATATTGTGCTAATAAGAAAAAGTTAAAATACATCACAAATAGTTATCATGGAGAGAAGAATCTTATTAACCTAATTCTCCATATATTTTTCAACATGGTATCATAGCTAAGGTGTTGAAGTCAAAGCAAGGGAAACAAAGAGACATTCAAGGATCAAGTTTCAAGAAGAGACATTCAAGGATCAAGTCTCAAGAAGAAGTCTACAACAGCAAGATATTTTGTTTCCAAAGTCATCATCAAAAGGCCATCAAGATCCTCATCAATTTGTCTACAAATCAAGGCAACTCAAAGGACCTCCAAAACAAAGATCACATCATCTTGAAGAAAGTCGAAACCATAGAAGCAGTCCTGATCTACACTACAAAAGAATGCAAAGCATATTGAAGGCAATAAGGCATGGTCATGTTCAAGAAAGGATCATATCCTTTTTCAACAAGAAGATCATCTAAGGAAGCAAAAAATCATCCTCATCAAAAGGAGCAACCTCTTATATTGAGGAAATACTCTCTCATTCAAAAGAAGGTCATCCAAAAATAAGAACTAATACATCTTCTTCAACCATCATCAAAGTGATCAATTGGAAGATTTCATCTTACTTGTCAAGTAAGTATCTTTCATTCTATAATCGAGTTTGGTTCAATGACTTCGTGTTTGCAAGGAGATCTATAAATCGGTTGGGTCATCAAGATTCCTTGCATAAGAAAGGAGGATAGATATAGTCCCCAGAAGAGAAGTCATTATATCTATGGAAAAGTCTCTAAAGGTCAAGCATTGTTTGAATTCATCAAGGGACTCATAAGATTCTTATGAAATCAGTCAAAGGTACTCTCATCTCTATGTAGCAGGAGAAAAGTCATAAAAGAGATATATGAAATGATAGAAGATATACTCTCTGAAATGCAGTGAAGAAGGTCATATCACTTAGAACTGATTGAAGGTATCAAATAATGAAGGAATATCTTCATAAGATCTCAATTGGGAGATCTAGGAGAGATGATAAGAAGATAATCATCATTGTTCTAAAATACAAGGTAACAAATGACAAAAAATTTACCTCATTCAACAAATTTGGTCTCTATGTTAGATAGAAAAAGACAAGTTGAGGGAAAAAATGTTGAAGGTTAAAGGAATCAAACATGTGCAGAAAAGAAAGGGAAGTTTGGTCCTCAAACAAGACAGAATAGTATAGCTAAAAGTATGGAAATATTATGGAAGCTCATATCACCGGATAGATGGAGGAATCTAAAGAAAAAGGCCAGGGAAAGAGGGAGTAACAAATCTCTATTATGATTGAGATGGAATCCCTCATAAAAGGGTCTTACCATAAGCTCCTCTATATTTTTATATGACCATGATAATAATATGCATCATGGCATCATGGAAGCATTAGAAACAAGAGATCGTGACATCGCCATGGGAATCATGAAGGACAAAATCGATGACAATCAAACATGAAGGATATAGTTCTTGGGGACCTCATTGGACATTGAAGGAAAGGAAGAGTTATCCAAGAAAAGGCTCATCACACATCTAGTAAAAAAGAAAACATCTAAGAGATGGAGATATGCAAGATCCTCAAAATTTCTGATTAATCCTCGTCAGAGGGTTCACTAATATAGAGAGGAAGCAAGTGTTTCATCAGAAACTCCAACTTCTAGAATTCATGGATGATGTTATGATGACATAAGAAAATAAGAAGATCAAGGGATTGAAGATCTTCTCATTCAAGGAAGCTGCTGGAAGAAGCCTAGATGACCTAAAGGTAAAATTAGGTATATATACTTGTGTTTAATATTATAATGTCATGTCATATGGTTGCAGGTAACATGGATCATTACTTGTATCTTGAGAAGCAGGATCAAGAGAAAAAGGATATCCTCCTCTGAAAGGATGCAGGAAGGGATAAGTTACACTATATTAAATAAAAATAATATGTCCTCATATGAAGTATGAGGTGGTTGACTAGAATTAAAAAACTCCAATTGAAATCTCCTGGGAATGGAATGTGTGAGGAAGGAAGAGATTGTGAGATGTGTAACCATGATAAATGCAATCAACATCTAAAAGAACAAGAAGATTTGACTAGGAAATCTCCCAGAAAGATATGAAGACTCTGACGAAAGTATGGAAAAGATGGAGACCCTTGACAATGGATATCTTTGGGAGATGTGTCAACATGTATGCAGGATGATGATACCTACAGGAAGATGTGATGATGAAGAGCCATCTCTTAAGGTACTATTTGACTTAATGTTATGTTTTAATTTCTTGAATAATATCTGGATGAGTTCATGTAGGGCTACTGGAATAAGATTTGAAAGTACACGTACAACTAGGATTCATGTGGTCGATGGAAATTCTTGAAAGAAACATGGTGAGGAAGAAGTAGCCATATTACAAAGGTTCCAGATATGTATCAAGAAGGACACTTTCCATGAAGAACAGAATGACATGATGAACCAAGAAGGAAAGTGATGGATGACTAATGCCCTATAAGGAAGAAGCTCGACTGAATTTCATGACATCAAGGAAATAAATTTATCAAGCATCTAAAGGACCCATGAAGAAGAAGATGCTAATGCAAAGGTGAGTCCCCAGTTAAAAGGGAGCTCTAAAAAGTCCTTAATTGAGAGGGAGCTTAGGCAAGTTCTTGGTTAGAGGGAAATTGGGTACATTCCTTTATAGGAATGAGATAGACACAACATTATTATATTCACTTGGGAATAAATAAAGGAGGATTGGGTATTCATTTGGCATCCAATGCTCTTTCAGGATGTGTAAGGCATCCAAGACAAGAGTAGGTAAGAGGCACGATATTATTTGAGGGCTGGGAACCCAAGATAAGAATAGTCCTAGAAGGTCATACTCAATGAACACCCGGGTGGGTATGTACTTTGAGAGACAATGATGAAGGTGTCTATACTCATCGGTCTCACCCACATTGTGCTCTGATATAATGAGAGATATAGATGTTTGTCAAGGCCTTGGTATGGAAACAATGTTGATTATTATGATGCTATAAAGATGGGTTACCAATCCGATTCTTCTTATGAGAAATTATTCAGATTGAGAATGACCAAGTACCATCATGAATACCTCCCTAGTTAAGATGGAGTGTTGAAGAAAGTGTAACTGGGTTCGGTCTTCATGACATTGTAATTATGATTTTTGTAAATAAGAAAATGAATTTATTATTAGTCCTTGCTGTATGGATTTCATGAGCAAGAGGTTTATTTATTAGTAGCTCCCACTGAGAGCCTTAGGATGTCAAAGAGTTAATGTCATGCTCTTATTGAGCCTATGTGTAATGTACACAAGTCTATAGAAAGGTCTAGAAGCCTTCCAAAGACAAGAAAAATCATCTTGAAAAAGGAAACAAGCTAAACGATGTATAACACAGCGATGTCGGCCTGAAAATGAATATAAATATCAAGTTTTCTTATAAAATAAGACACAACACTTCACACTGTCAAGTCAGCTCAAATACAAAGACATAACACCTATAAATATGCAACTAGAGTCACAAAGAGACTTAACTTCAAATAAGCCTATGCAACTTCATATATCTTTGAAATCTCGCTAATAGTTACAGTAATATCTCGGACAATTAATGGAATAGGAATCTCGGGTGAAGACAATGTTACAGTGTTTTGGTTGAAGAAGGAGTCTATAATTTTCCGGATGGATATTATAGGGGTACACACTCTCACATTCTTGACATAATAAGAAGGAGAAGTGATGGCAGTGACAAGGATGATATCGGTGAAAAGGGAACAAAATTACATTCTTGGTAAAGATCTCAATAGTCTTGGTAACAAGGATGATCACAATCTCAACATAATGATGATGGAAGGATCCCATAGTGACCCATTATCTCATAATACATTAAGGAGAAATCATAATCCTATCATAGTCATGACCTCATTACTGATGAAGACATAGTCACAAAGGTTATGATCTCGGTGAAGGTACAATTATGATGAGACTGACATGATATCGGTAGATCTACATACAACTCTCATATACATATGAAGACCTCAGTGATGGTCCAACAATGATGATGATCTTAGCAGTGTCAAAGAAAGAGGATTGGTGTCTTGGTCTTGGAGTGTCATAATAGGTCAAGGGCCATGGTCTTGGTATTCATCAATTGGAATCTCTATAAGAATAATTTTGTGCGGGTTTTCCTCTCCAAGAGGGAGAGGTTTTGGCCCTTGCAGAAAGCCAACATCTTGTTTTCTTGTCTTTTTGTGTTGGTAACTATTTGATGAAATAAGAAGACACACTATAATAATAACAAGTGAAGATTGTGCTAATAATAAAAAGTTAAAAATACCTCACAAATAGTTATCATGGGGATAAGAATCTTATTAACCTAATTTTCCCTAGATTCTTCAACAAAATCTACAAATCTAGAAAATAAAAAAAGTGTAATAGTGTAAAATTTGAGTATTTTAATATATTATTATTAGATATGTTGTGACGAACTTTCCAGTGGAATATCCATGACAGTTTATGGATCATTTGGTATAAGAGTGGGTTTCTTTGGGTATTTTGTGGATATTGTAGGGATCTAGATCAGCAGGGTCAAAAATAGTAAAACCCTAATCATGGGCGACGAATTTGTAAATGAACCTTGTGATCCTACAAAGATGAGGTTTTGGTGGCTCGAACAACAAGTCATGGATATAAAATGCAATGTAAACCTACTCATGAAGGCCCTAAGAAATAATATGGGGATATTTGGATAAGATGGGGGTTCAAATGTAGAGGAAAAACTAGAAGGGGGATCGTGAGATAGGGAAGACATATATAACCAACCAAAGAAATAACCTGAAAATGATCAACTGAATTCGAGTGTTGTGAACCAATCACATTCCTTGTTTAAAATGGAAGAAAAAGTTGATATAAAGATGTACCACGATGAGATTAACACTCTGAAGCTGAACCACTGGTTGCAACAACTAAAAGTTTATTTCAGTGTCCCTCAAATTGAGGAAGGGAAAAATATCTCATTCACTTGGTTAAAATTAGAGGGCCATGCACTCACTTGGTGGGAGAGCCACACAAAAACCTTGAGGTTGGAGGGAGAACCTCCAATGAATAAGTGGAAGGATTTCAAAACCCTCATTAATTCGTAGTTTTATCCCATTAGGCATGTGGAGGACCAGTCGATTTGGAGGCATTACTTTAGGAAAAATCCAAGCCAAAGCGTGCAGGAGTACACCATAGAATTAATAAATATGGCTATAATGATGGATATCTCCCCAAAGAACCCAGATGTACTCCTCAAGTATTTGGGGGGTTTTCAGCACCATCTGCATGAGAAAGTGATGTTTTTCAAGCCCAAATCAGTGGACGAGGCTTGTGTGCAGGCACAATACCTGGATAACATAGGTATGAAAAGAGCACAATCAAGTGGATCGAAGTTGAAGGAGTAACAAGAAGCTTCTAAAGAGGGGAAGAAGAAGAAAAAAGGGGGAAAGATAAAAATATGATAGCCACAACACACCAGTGCAAAGATCCTAGCAACCACTATAACCACTGCAACATTGATGGCCATACAGAGGAAAAATGCTAGAAGTTGCATCCAAAGCCAAAATCGAAGAACAAGAAGAAAGATAATAAGAAGAAAATAATAAGAAGAGAAATATCATGGTCACTGATTCGAGCAACCAAGTTGAAGGAAGCTCAGACGTGGATGAGAAAATCATCCGTACATTAGTGCAAAAGGCGGTGAATCTAAGTAGCCTTCAACAACAGGAAGAGAAAGAAATGACCAAACGCTTCCAAGTAAAGATACAGGTCAAGAAAACAAAAATTGATGCTCTGTTTGACTCAGGATCACAAGCAAATCTCATTGCAGTAGAGCTGGTCAAGAAGTTGGGGCTGGAAGTTTGTGATCATCTAAACCCATATCCATTGGGATGAGTAAATAAGGGTGCATAGCTGAAGGTAACAAAATAGTGCAAAATTAGATTTGCTCTCAGCGCTGATTTTATTGATGAAGTAGATCTGGATGTGGTTCCCCTTGATGTATGTGGAGTTGTGTTTGGGAGTCCATACATGTACATATGTGATGCTGTAGGTTTTAACCCCGTACATAAATTATTTGCATATGAATTCTAAAACACAGAAAATAAACAATGCGAGAGCATAACACATAAAACACATATACACAGAGATTTTCCCCTGGATCCCAAAACCAGGACTACTAGCTTGATTTTTCATTATGTTCCTTTCAATGTTATAATACATATTTATGCATGCCGAAGCATCCAATACCATGGACCGAAAACCACCACGTCCAAAACCATGGATTGAAAACCATTGCGTCCAAAAACATGTGCGAAAATCATGCACAAAACCATAGGTGGGTCCGCCCAAACTAACATAGGTTCCAAAACCAAAATTTTTTGGGGTGCTGCCCTAGACCCCATAGAGTGGGGTTATCTGCACCCCTCAAACCCCCTGTGACCCCCCCCGCTACGCAATCGGCGTAATGAAGGGGGGCTCCACCCCCCATTCTACCCCCCTGGTTAACTACGTGGGCTAGTCGTGGAAAGAATATAACACAACCCAACATTATTCCACTTGTTGTTTTCTTTCCACAGGAGGCCACAAGAGATCTTAGTCATTTATCTAGCCCTGCAATGCCCATTGTTTCTCTACACCAAGATAACTTCTTAGAGCTCACAAATTTTTTCAATGCATTTGCAGTATTCTTCAAAGTGTCTGCCTTTACCAGCAACACCTTTTTGTCTTCTATCATATCCCTCACAAAGTGATACTGAACATCAATGTGCTTTGTATTTGAATGATATGTAGGGTTCTTTGCCAAGAAAATTTCACTTTGGCTGTCACAGTCTATCCTTATAGCTCCCTGTACTAACCCCATACTTGAACAAAATCTCTGCAACCAAACTGCTTCCTTGCTTGCATAAGTGGCTGCCATGTATTCTACCTCTATAGTTGATAGTGCCACTACAGATTGTTTCTTACTCATCCAATTTACTGCACCTCCAAATAGGTTAAACATATACGCACTTGTAGATATTCTCTGATCCAGATCTCCAGCCCAGTCTGCATCAACAAAGCCATGAATATCCAACACTCTATCCAATCCTGGTCTTCCTTGGTAGCACAAACCATAATCACTAGTGCCACACAAATATCTGAAAACCCGCTTCACTGCTGTCCAATGCTCCTTTCTAGGTTTTGACATAAACCCGCTCAATACTCCCACTGCATGTGCAATGTCTGGTCTAGTACAGACGATTGCATACATCAGGCTACTGACTGCACTTGCATATGGAACATGGGACATGTCCTCTTCCTCTTCTTTAGTCTTGGGACACTGTTCAATAGATAACTTTACACCTACATGAATAGGAAACTTCACCAGTTTACTATCCTGCATATTAAATCTATGCAATATTGTCTCAACATACTTCCTATGGTTTAAGCAGGGCTTCCTTTTTGCTCGATCTCTTTTAATTTCCATCCCCAAAATATAGTTTGCAGCACCAATATCTTTCATGTAGAATTTGGAGGACAATTGGGTCTTCAAATCCTAGATAATTTCTTTGTCATTTCCAACCAGCAACATATCATCCACATACATGACCAAATAAATAACACAGTCACCAATTAATTTAAAATACACACAATGATCTGCTTTGCTTCTGGTGAAGCCAAGTCCCATACAAAGACTTCTTTAACTTGCATACCAATACTTTCTTACCCTTCACCACAAAGCCTTCAGGTTGCTTCATGTAGATTTCCTCTTCCAGATCCCCATGAAGAAATGTTGTCTTCACATCCATCTATTCTACCTCAAAATAAAAAGCAACAACAACATATAAAAGTAATCTAATAGAAGTTACCTTGGAAACAAGAGAAAAAATATCACCAAAATCAATTCCCGGCACCTGGGAATAACCTTTTGCTACCAACCGAGCTTTGTATTTCTCCACCTTTCCTTCTGCATATGTCTTCTTCTTGAACACCCATTTGCTACCAATGGGTTTCCTTCCAGCTGACAACTCCACCAGATCCCAATCATAATTTTTGTGCAAATATGCCATTTCATCAACCATGGCCTCTTTCTAGAGTTTTCCATCCTCTGAATCTACTGCTTCCTTCACAGTTCTGGGATCATCATCAGTAATAGATAAAGCAAAATTTGAATAGAAAGCAGATGGACTATACCTTTCTAGCTGCCTTCTTTCTCGAACTGATCTTCTCACACCTGGAGTTTGTGGCTCTTCATCTTCTGATCCCTCTTATGTTGTAGAGTCTGATTATTCCTCCTTTAGCTCAAACTCTATCTTCTCAGGTTCCTTTGGTTTGACTTCATGTTTAATAACATCTTTCACCTCTCTGAACACCACATCTTGGCTATACACAACCTTCCTTGTTACTGGGTTCCAAAGCTTATAACCCTTTAAACCATCCTTATAGCCAATAAATATGCACTTTTCAGATTTACTATCCAACTTGGTTCATTTCTCCTTTGGAACATGTACATATGCATCACATTCAAATACCCTCAGAAAGAGAGGGTTTCTTACCAGTCCATACCTCTTGTGGAGTTTTATCCTCCAACGCTGATGAAGGTGATCCGTTAACCAGGTAACATGCTATGTCCACTACCTCTGCCCAGAATTCCTGTCCTAACCCGGCACCACTGAGCATGCTTCTTGCCCTTTCCATCAATGTCTTGTTCATTCTTTCTGCAACTCCATTTTGTTGAGGTGTATATGGAGTAGTCTTCTTCCGTTATCTGTCCTCAGCACCTTTATCTTCTTCTCTATCTGGTTTTCCACTAGAGCCTTGAATTCTTTAAACTTGTCAAAGACTTATGATTTCTTCTTAAGGAAATATATCCATGTATTCCTTGAGAATTCATCTATAAATGATACATAGTACACATACTTACCCAGTGATGGAACCTTCATAGGTCCAAACACATCACTATGCACAAGCTCTAATATATGTTTCGCCCTCTTACCACCAGAGGGGAAACTCAATAGGTTCTGCTTCCCATATACACAATTTTCACAAAAATCAAAATCCAGAGAGCTATTACTCATACCTTCTACCATACCTTTACCATGAAGTATTTGAAGGCCCTTCTCTCCAATATGTCCAAGCCTTTGATGCCACAACATGGTATTCTCTTCAGAGACCACTAGATTTTCTGCTCCACTTTCAGGAACCATAGAATTGTTGCACCTATCAACAACCGTGCTACCTTGCAGCTTGTACAGAGTTCCAATCCGAACTCCCCGCATCAATACCAATCCTCCCCGAACCATATTGCAGGTATCCTTCTTAAACACTGTTTTTACACCTACATCATCCAACTTGCTTACAGAAATCAGATTTCTGGCCAATGTAGGAATATGCAGAACACCCTGAAGTGTTCTAACCCTTCCACCTTGCAACTTCAACTTCACTTTTTCGCAACCAATGATTCTAGCCTTCCCATCATCCCCTAAGAAGACATCACCACCATCGTATTTCTCATACTCACAGAACCACTCTCTTTGGGGAGTGAAGTGAAAGGATGCACCTGAGTCAATCAATCATGCCTCATGATCTACATGTGTACTTGAAGAATCCAAGTACACATTCCCACCTTCATCTGAGGTGGTTTTCGCTTCTACAGAAGGAGCATCACCAGATCCCTTTCCTTTATCAGGAGATTTAGATTTACAATTCCTTTTGTAGTGCCCTTCCTTTCTACATTTCCAACACAACACATTTACAGGTTTTCTTGGAGATTTATATTTCCCTCTAGATTTATATCTCCCACTCGATGACTTATTTTTGTTTCTATTCTGGGACCATCCTTGTACAGACAAGGCATCACCATTCTGGCTCTCCATATTTTTTCGTCTCATCTCCTTCGGCATCAAGGATGAGACTATTTCATCAAATTGCAAGGAAGTTGCATTGCTACCTATTGCAATAACCAGGCTATCCCACGAATCTAGTAGAGAACACAACAAAATGATGCACTTATCTTCATATGAAATTTTAATATCAACAGATGCTAACTAACTTACCACAGTATTAAATGTGTTCAGATGCTCTGTCACCGAGTCTCAATCTTTCATCCTCATGTTATACAACTTTTTCCGCAGGAACAATTTATTCACCAGAGACTTAGATTGGTACAAAGTCCCTAACTTGTCCCACAAAGCCTTCGCCGTAGCTTCCCCTGATACATTCAACAATATTGAATCTGAGACACACAATTGTATTGTACTCTTTGCCTTCTGATCCAACTTCTTCCATTCTTCATTGGACACTCCCATTGGTTTAGTACTCAGATCTACCACAATCCACTGATCTTTATTCACCAACAAATCCTCCATCTTGAGTTTCCACAACTCAAAACTCTGACCATTAAATTTCTTTATCTCTATCTTTCCACTGCTTGCCATCTTCTTTCACCACCAGAATCGATCTCATAGATCTCCCACTGAACAAGGTCTACCACAGGCCCGAGCAAAACCCCTCAGAAATAAAGGCTTCGCCTTGAAGCCAAAACAACTCTGATACAAAATGTAGGTTTTAAACCCGTATAGAAATTACCTGCATATGAATTCTAAAACACAGAAAATAAACAATGCGAGAGCATAACACATAAAACACATATACACAAATATTTTCCCCTGGATCCAAAACCAGGACTACCAGCTTAATTTTTCGATATGTTCCTTTCAATGTTATAATACATATTTATACATGCCAAAGAATTTAATACTATGAACCGAAAACCATCGTGTCCAAAACCATGGATCGAAAGCAATCGCGTCCAAAACCATGGACCGAAAGCCATCGCGTCCAAAAACATGTGCGAAAATCATGCAAAAAACCATAGGTTGGTCCGCCCAACCTAACATAGGTTCCAAAATCAAAATTTTCTGGGGCGCTTCCCTAGACCCCATAGAGTGGGGTTACCTGCACCCCTCAAACCCGCTATGACCCCCTCACTACACAATCGACGCAACAAAGGGGGGGCTCTGCCCCCCTTCTAACCCCCTGGTTAACTACGTGGGCTAGCTATGGAAAGAATATAACACAACCCAACAAATGCAATATTCATGAGGAGAGCTAATCAAGACCGACTCATCAAGGATGGAAAATAATTTATCATCAACGCGCATAAAGGGAAGTTGAAAATTTCTTTGGTAAGTGCTAACCAAGCCAAGAAATTGATCAGTTCCAGCAAGAAGTATGATTTATTTTTTTAAAGAGAAATTCAGTTTGAAGAGGAGTCAATAAGAAGTAAGGCATCCCTGGATGGGTGTACTAAGAAACATAAGCAATAATTGGAGGAGTTGTTATAGACATACAAGGATGTGTTCTGAGAGCCTAAACGGTTACCACCTATGAGAGAAGTGAAGCACGTGATACAACTATTTCTAGACTCCCCATTGCCAAATATTGGGTTGTACAGGTAGTTTGTTATGGAAGTAGTGAGGTAAAGAAAAAGTCACAACAATTCCTGGAATACGATGTCATTTGACTAAGTATGTCACTATGTGGTTCACCCATCATCATTGTGCCAAACAAGGATGGGACTTGGCATATGTGTGTAGATTACATGGTGTATAAAATCATGCTCAAAAACAGATACCCCCTGTTCAGGATAGATGATCTTCTAGATCAGTTGCAACAAGCAAAGTATTTCACCAAGATGGACTTGAAGTCTGGATATCACCAATTTCAAGCCAAAGAAGAAGATACATGGAATACCACCTTAAAAACTAGACAAGGTTTGTATGAGTGGTTAGTTATGCCATTTGGCCCATGTAATGCACCAACTACATTTATGAGATTAATGAATTATATATTGCACCATTTTATAGATTCACTTGTTATTGTCTATTTGGATGATATACTAGTATATAGTGCTACCTGGGAGAAACATATTTCCCATTTGATGCAGGTGTTGGAAAAATTTAAGAAGCACCAGTTACTAGAAAATCTCAAGAAGTGTGAGATTGCACAATAGTTTTTGGTGTATCTGGGGTATGTTACTGGTGGGGGAGAGTTGAAGATAGATCCTTCCAAGATGGAGGCCATCATGAAATGGCTAGTGCCTACCAGCATTTCTAAGGTTAGGAATTTCACTGGGGAATCACAGTACCTGAGGAAATTCATAGCCTCATTTTCAGTGGTAGAAACACCGCTCCATTCCATAACAACAAGCGGCAAGAGTTTCCAGTGGGGAAAGGTCAATAGAAGGCTTTCAAGGAGATAAAGAAGAATATCAGTCAAGCACTAGTTCTGGCATTACCATACTTACAAACTTTTAAAGTGGAGATAGATGCGAGTGGGTATGCTATGGGAGGTGTATTAATGCAAGGAGGAAGGCTTGTTTTCTACCATTTTGAAGTATTTCATGGGGAAGTTCTTAACTACCCTACCTACGATAAGGATCTCTATGCCATGGTGCAAGTTGTGAAGAAGTGGAAGCACTATATGATGGGAAAGGATACAATAATCCATATAGATCACCAACTATTACGGTACTTGTAGGCCTAGAGTAAGCTACAAAATACCATGCATTAGAAGTGGATGGGGTTTTTACAGTAGTTTCATTTGGTGATAAAGTATAAGAAGGGTAGTATAAACAAGGTGGCCGATATGCTTTCAAGGTCACCCACATCAAATATTACAAATTTGGGGAATCTTATATACATGGAGCCATTCATCCATGGTGCATACAAAGAGGAATATTTGGAAGATGAGGACTTCAAGGAGGAGTATCAATAGTTGTAGAGTTAGAGTCATGTGCACGATGGAGAAAATACCATTGAATATCATCTCGAGGATGGGTTACTCTACAGGCTCGATAAGCTATGTGTTCCTAAAGGTGAGTGTTTGCAGCTGATTAGAGAGGCTCAAACCTCCAAGGTTGCATGGAACTTTGGTGTAGAGAAGACTGTGGCTAACTTGCACAGGTATGTGTATTTTCCCAAGATGCAATATCGGGTGGCTAGGTTCATAAGAGGATGCATGATTTTTTGTACCAACAAGCCTAGAAATAGGAAACAAGGTCTATATAATCCCTTACCTGTATATACTCGTCCTTGGGAAAGAATTTCCATAGACTTTGTGGGAGGTTTATCGACAACCAGGAAGGGACATGACTACCTGTTCGTGGTAGTTGACAGGTTCAACAAGATGTGTGTTATGATGCCCTGTGAAAATACCATCAACGGACAAGAAGCAACAAACTTGTTCTTTGGATAGGTCTAGGTGCACTTTGGGATACCAAGGAGCATCATTTCAGATAGGGACACAAGATTTATCAGTGTATTCTAGACTAGATTATGGGAGTAGATGGATGGAAAGTTGACCACAAGCTTCCCACACCTACCACCACTTGCCCACACCTGCCACCACTTGCTCAAATGCCCTTGTGCCTTGCTTGAACGCCCCTACTTGCTCTACCCAATTAACTATAAGAACCGTTTTCGATTAATGATCTAATAAGAAATTACTCCATGACATTATACCATATATATTATATATAAGACCATTGGGCCTTATGTTTGAGAAATATTCATTGTCACATATTTCTTTCAATTTGAGTGCATTTTTTGGATTCCTTTTAGCACATTATTAGGTTATATTGTATGTGGAGATGGTGATCTCATTACTTATACTAAAATTGTTGTTTTTATGAACCTATTGGCTTCTACTAACATGCTTACAATGTGGTCCACACTAGGCCATACCAAGTGTTGGGTATATAAAACCCACCTTACTTTAAATGAATGTAACTTTGGTTAAATTAACATAGAAAGAGGGATCATGATTGACTATGTCCAACAATTCCTCATCTGATCAAGGTTGATTTTATCAACCTATCCTCTGCTTATAAGTAAGGATTATGCATTAGTGAAATACATTCATTTATTCATTCATCATCATTATTCTAGAAGTGAAGATGTCGTGTTGCACTTTCTTATGTTTCTTATAGACTTCATGATAAGAAGAATGATGATATGGTTCCTTTTTTTATGATTGTTATCCCTTCTTTTTCAAATTATTTATCAATTTTCCTCTCTGGCACATGCAAAAGTTGATGACTACGACAACTACGATGATGATGATGATGACAACGTCAATGTTGATGAAGAAGACAATGATTTTAACTTAGGTTTGTCATTTATTAACTCCATGAATTGGTCATTTGAACTTAGGTTTGTCTTTGGCCCCATTCACAAGTCACTCTATGTGGGGTTTGTTAGGATCCTATAAGCTAGGAATCAAAGTGTGCTTGCCTGTTACTATTCATATTGGGGGTCTGTTTGTCAATTTTATCCTATGAGTCACTATGTGTCATAGCCTAAATATTTGTATGAAAAGAGAGTAAAAAGAGCTAAGGTTTTGTAAATATATGTGTTGTAAAGGGGGTCTTTGAATGAAAAATCGAATTTGTGAGAGTCTAATGTCCATGAGGGGATCATAATTTCAACATTGTACTCATGGAGGGAAAAGGAGGCATTATGAGTGTTCAAGGGGTCATTTCATCATTTCTCCTTCATCCAAAGTGAAATTCAAGCTCTGAACTAGTTTGAGGTTTCAAAGAAAGTTGCAAACAATCGAAGGAGGAGGTTTAAGCTCAAGGGCCGTGGTCACTGCGCATCTGCTACACACATTGGAGTAAGTTATCTTGAAGGTCTGAAGGCATTGAAAAACTACTTTAGGGATTCTACACCATCACATTTCCATTAAAAACATACCTATTTTATCTGTTTTTCCAGGAAATTTCTGCAACCATATCAACCATGGAGGTCTTCCACACTCTGCTACGAATTTGTTGTGAGACTAACTATTTTTGTCACCATTGTAAAAATAGTCTTTTGACCAAATGGAGCTGAATTTTGGATTTTAGATGTTGTTGTTGTCAAAAACAGACCAAAGAACAAAAACCTCCTTCTGTTTCTGCATAGGTTTCATAGATTAGAAGAGTCAAATGCATCTTTATAGTTTATTTTTCAGGTTTTGGAATTTCCTTTTTTAGTTATGATGCTTGGGGGTAGATTCTGAGGATATGGAGAGGAATTTTTGGAAACTGAGAGAGGTTTCTCTCAAGGACACTCTCATATACAAAAAAATATCTTCATTTTTTAACAACTGTCAGGATTTAGGATATGTAAGCTTGCCTTTGAACCCTATTTTTCCAGAAATTCACTCTCTATTTCATAGCAAACCTGTTGCAAAATCATTGCGCAAACTGGCCATGCTACTCAACTACTGTGCATGGGGTTCAGAGTATCCTTGGGGGTATGTGTAAGTATTTTTCTCATTATACTCATTTTCATGGTGTTTGAGATAGGAATAATGCTCTCTAGCCATTGTTTTCGTTATAGAATTGATCGGGTATTGTCAGAGATCGACTGTGTTTATATTTGCCCCTATTTGCTGTGCAAAGCCTGTTTGTTGTTGGTCACTACCTAAAATATAAATTTCACAACTATATGGGTTTTGTATGTGTTTGATATCATATGTATCTAACCTAAGACTCAGTTTACACCATTGAAACCTAGGCATAGCCTCTTAGCTAAGTTTTTCATTGATCTGGCACATATTTCATGTGTAAATACGTGTTTTATGATATGACTTAGGAATATAAGGTTTTAGGTGTTTGGTTTTACCAAAACGAAAATTTATTCCATCTCATTGACATCATTGTTAGCTGGTCTAAATTACCACATTTCATTGCGCTGTCACTTAATCTCCCGTCCATAGACTTTGCGTTTTACACAGAATTGGATTTGAAAGGGTGTTTAACAGTCTACATAATCAGATGGAAAACCCTAGGAACAAAAGGAAAACAAAGGGAGGAGAGGTGGTCCGATTTGAACCCAGGAGTTTGGAGATGGTCAATGTCAACCCAATTATCTGAGTAAAATTTGAAAAAATAGGTTGTATAACATTTTGTGAGAAAATTCAAACCTATGGTTACCACTTTCAACTGGATAGTTTATTTTCTCTCAGTCTCAAAGGTAACCAGGTGAAGATTGGGGACTTGGAGTTCACAATTTCAAAGGAAAACATCTCCCAAGCCACAGGGATACCATTACTTGGTGAAATCTGGTTCAAAGGCATGGAGCTTGATGCATCACACTACAAAGACTTTGTAAAACCTCAGTATAAAGGCAAGTATGGGCCTACATTTCCAAGGAATTACCTGTTGAACCACCACAACAAACTATTGAAGGTGATACAAAGATACTTCACCTGTGAGGGCCATTTCAACAGAGTATACCAATACCATATTAGGATGCTCATGCACTTCATTGGAAAAATAAGCCTTAACTTACCTCATTACCTCTTCAAAATCTTGGGAAAATAGCAAAAAAGGTTCAGTCTAAGGGAAAGAAACATTTTCCTAGTTTGTTCCACTTTCACTAATTAAATTTTTGGTCTTGAATGAGTTAGAGAAGAGGAAGAGGCCTTGGTATGCTTTCCTGTCAGCCTTAGGTTTTTTGGCCCATTTAGACAACTCTAAAACTCAATAAGACCTTCCCTAAGTGGGCACAAATGAAGGAGCACCTACAGCTAAAGAATCTATCACCAGGCCTGAAGTTGAAAATAAAGAAAAGTCATTGAAGGATAAGAGAGAAACAGATAAAGGGAAAGGTAAGATGCCATAAGCTGCCCAAGAAGAAGCACAATTTCTCCACCGACCAAGAACCAGATCAGTTACAAAAAAAATCATTGAGGAACTAGCCTTTAAGAAGACAATTTAGCCACATGATGATGCACCAGAGCAATTGGATGAAGGTGGTCAAGCATTTGGGGGAGATAGCCAAGAGGCTTCAATGGAGGACAAGGACCTAAAAATCATAGAGTTGTAGGACAACCTTGACAAATATCATCTCATGGTGGCTTATTTGCAGACGGAAAACAAATATCTTAGACACAAAGTAGCAAAGGCAACCTAATATAGTGAAGGCAAGTCATCCAAGAAGCCTTTTAGACCTACAACTTAAGACAAAGGAAATAAAGTGATTGATGCGGAAGAGTTCAATGTGCCAAAAATTCCATGAAGACCCATGAAAATATCAACAACTAAGAGGGAATAATAGATGAAAGAGACCCTTAGAGCAAAAGAAAAGCTAGAGTTTGATGAGT
The DNA here is from genome assembly GCA_031772625.1 of Pinus tabuliformis. NCBI lineage: Eukaryota > Viridiplantae > Streptophyta > Pinopsida > Pinales > Pinaceae > Pinus > Pinus tabuliformis. The sequence continues at coordinate 262,666,645 of CM062807.1, forward strand.
GGAAAGAGTATTAGAAGTTGTTTGAGAAAATTGAGGAGTGCCAATATCAAGTTGATTGGGTGACATAAAGGAATGAAAGGTACAGAGAGGAACTCTATGCTCAAGTTTTCAAAGCTCTTGACACAATTGATCAAACCAAGGAAGTTTTAAATTGGACTCTACCTTTACACAGACATATAAAGAGCTACTACACAATGAATTTGATCATGAGAAGAAGGTTAAGATTGATGAAACTAAAGTTGGCAAAAACTAGAAACAACTCTAGAGAACCAAATAGTCATCCAAGGAAACTAAGTAGTCATCTAGCAAGTATGCCATAGTTACAAACCAATCCAAGGAAGCCAAACCATCATCTATTAAGAGGAGGAGGAGGTAGACTTGACATCTTGGCTAAGGCTACCCAAAACTGAGGTGGCATAAGGAGGTCCGGTTCATGTTTCCATTTTTGAAGTTATATGCTATGTTCCCTTTTGTTGAAGGCTAAATCCGTGTAACTAAGGGCCTATTATGTAGTGAGATAATGTCATATTTTGGTGAAATTATGGATATTTTGGTAGGTTGGAATTTTGGGTGCTATAAGGTTAAATGAGATGGATCAGTCACTACAATCAGTTTGGAGAGGGAGCTGTCAATACAAGTTCAAAATTTCACTTCTGCTTCTCAAGTGCTGCACAATTTGCGATCAATCAGTTAGGGGGTATGCAAAGGATAAAGAGGGTATCTCAAAGGTTCTACACCAATGCAACATGATCTCAAGCACATCCTTCTGCTAAGTTTTATCCAGTACAACTTGCAACCATGCCGAGTTGGAAACCTGTTGCACTCTGCTGCACAACTACTGTGCAAGTATATCAATCATGGTTATTTTTACAAATTTGTATTTTGGGACCTTCTAGAAGTGATTTTAGTGGTCGGATAAGTGGATAAGTTAGTTTAGTCAAGTTTCTAGACATGATGTTTCTAAACTATTTTAAGTTTTAAATAAGTGATGTTTCTAAATTGTGATAACTTCGATATGGTAGTTCTTGTTTTTTTGTAGATGCATTGTATCTAGCCTATTAGTCTTATGTGCAATGAATTAAACCACCTTGAGTGGTAATTTAAAATTAATTATTTTATTCAATGATGTAAAGACATGTAAAATAGTTCTGGTTGGTAGTGGAGAGCAAGCTAGTCTACATTTTCTGCAATTTTTGTATCGTTTCGCCCAAGTGAATAGAAGAAAAGAGATGTATCTTTGACATGGATTATTGTGTCACTATTTATTGGTGTGTGTGTTTCCTTATGATCTGGCTTATATGTTACCTTTTGATCCATTTTTAATATATATGTTCATGGTGTAAACATTCTTCATGCTTAGTTTGAAAGGAGATATTTCATAATTCATCTAGTGCTCTGATTTTATTCAGCTGATCATATGTATTATTTTTCTTCTATATGGAAATATGAACTCATAAATGTTTTGATTCTCTATTTTTCATATTTTATCATGCTACACTCACCCATTTACTACAACAAAATGGATTTGATACCAATAAATCTTCCTATCTTTCCCCAATTCGAATCCCATCACATCCCTTATTCACTTGGATCAATAACAATGCTTTGATCCTACGTAGTTATGCCCTCTACACCCACCATCAATACAAAAAAATCAAATCTTGAACTCTCTTTTGATCAATATAACCGACCTAAAACTTAGATCCTATTAGCCATTTAGTTGATTGATAGAAGAAACATAGTGAGAGAGCCCTCTCCAAGGCTGGGGGGGATGGAGATTAGCCTAAAATAGGTTTATGGTTACCCCTGTGATCCTTTTTCATCCTAGAGGTTAATTATAGGATGCTAATAGGTTCAAATCATAATATACACTAATTAGTAAATGGAAAAACTTGTAAATTATTAGACAAACCAAAGTTAAAATTGGAGATGATGGTATAAGCCTAAATGAGCTTCTCTTCATTTTAAGAATAATATATTATCTATTGAACAAGGAAAATCACGTGAAGGTGGAATATCATATGCCCCCCCCCCCCCACCATCCTTACATCACTCTCAAATTCCCCAATACCCAATATATCTACTATAGTATAATTGAAAGAAACACAGTAACAATCAAACATAAAAACTAGGAAAATAAAAATTTAAGGTGAATGAAAGAGAACTAACTAATTGAAAGCATATAAAAACATACCTTGTACATTTCAACATTTTTATATAATTTATACTCTTCCTCATCCAACTCATCATCTATATTATCCAGTTCAGATTCATGTTCAAAGGATTCACCATATCAGCATCATCATCATTGTCCATATCATCATTCAGAACAAGCTCTTCTACATTTGGTTTTCTTCAAGTTCTTCAGTTGACACAATGCCAAATATATCATCTTGTTAATCCAAATTAAAATTTTATTGATTAACATATCCTTGAAATTCTTTGAGACTTCACCTGACACATGAATCTCCTGCTCCTCTACATCATCTTCTTCTTCAATTTCATCTAGTTCTTCTACTACATTATACTTTACCGACCTTCCTCTTAGATCATATCTAACAACATATGACCAAACTGCTTTACCTGGAACCTCTACGTAAAATACCTATTCACATTGGCTTGGAAGAACATAGGGCTATGATCTTAGCTCAAGATTCCTTGTATCAACCATGGTAAATATTTTAGCATGCTTAATAACAGTTCTATCAGGGTCGCATTCATGGATTCATAACCTAAACCATTTGATATCAAACACAACTATTTTGAATTATTCAAATTCACACTCAATTATATCATGCAAATACACATAGTATCAATTTTCAGAGACTTTTGGAAGTCTGTCATCTCTAGAGGCAACATTGATAACTTGAAAGATTGTAATTATCCCACTATCAAAAGTTTTCATCTTTTAATCCAACCTTTTGATGTGAAATTTGCAGCCATAGCACCACATTTTATTGTGGTGTTTCAACTGCAATACGTCAAGCATATAATTTTTTTTTAGTTGATAAACATATTTATACTTGGAAAATTCGCATATTAAGAAAAAAACACACCAGATGCATCAATATAATTGTAAAAACCTATCTAGTATGGGTGAATATGCTTGACTAAGAATATTTTAAACCATATGCTAAATCAATTTCCCTCTATGTAAGATTGGTATCTCCACTATGCTCAACTTCTTTGATCAATGTAGACACACCATATTATGATAAACTACCATTATTATCTTTTTTGCGTCGTTCAATCGCTACCTTTATCCAATCAAGATTGTTCACAATGCACAAACGTATTGCATCCTTCTCTCAATTGGTTGTATTAAAATAAAACAATTCACGTATATATAATTAGTTACCATGTCATACCTTCATAATAATGGATTATGTAGGAAGAATAAAAATTAAATAAGTACGATATACATAAAAACAAAAAGTCAAATGTACTATAAATCTCCAGTACCTACTTACATCTCACTTTACTCATTCTACCTTTCCCTAATATGCACTACCCTTCAAATTTTTCCATGGAGTTGACATCCCAAATGTGATGCAATTCATTAGTACTTTTTCCTATTGAAGGACTATATTGATGAATGTAAACCATGGTTTGATATACCATATATTCATCTACCATAGAACCCTCAGGACATGGTTTTTGTCTAACCAAATCCTTTAGTGATTTCAAGTTCCTCTCAACCATCCACATGGATCTTGTATGTATAGGTCCACACATTTCAATTTTCTCAACTTGGTGTATGAGGTAGCGTTCTTGTGCATTGAAAAATGCCAGAGGTAGATACTTTTTCATTTCACACATTAGACAAGGATTTTTTCCTCCAATACTTAATATCTTCTTTACCAATTTATTTAGATGAAAACCATCTATAAATGAAGCAAGAAAATCACAAGTTTCAACAAAAAATTATATGGTACATGATGACAAGTAAAACACATGTAGTCAAATATAAGTTGTACAAAAAATTATTGAACAAATTACACTTTGCACATAAATATCCACTTACCTCATGTATTTTTGAAGACCATATATAACTTGTTTGACATTGTTGTCAAAGTTGTCTGGGAGAGATAGAGGTAGAACATACTGTAACAAAAATATTGATCGATCATTATTTATTCCCAAATTAGTAGGAAAAAAACACTAACAAGATGTTTCACCAATGTACAAATATATACACCAAAACAATTACCTTAATGAATGCATGCCAATCATGAGTTTTTACCCCACCTAATTCACCTTTCCTTTTTAGGATATTCTTTATGTTTGAAAAAAATCTAGTTGGAAATTTAATTTTTTCAATAAGCTCTTTAACATCCTTGGTTTTCTACTCTATCAATAACCATGGAAGGACACATATTTTGGCCTTCTCCATTGCTATTTGAATGAACCACACTTTTCATTGCATGATTTCCCTTCTTAATGTCATTCCATCTAAGATTTGCGATAAGATTGTTGGCTTATGGGGGCCTGACCCAAGTTCAAAGTTATTTAGCCAAACAAATCCCTACACTACTGGCCCTTTCAGCATCAGCTCGTAGAGCGCAGACTGAAGTCTCACCTGAAGCAGTATGGGGAGATGGTGGAACCAAGTTTCCGCACCCTTGAGATGTTTGTGATGTCGGTTTAGTCCAACTATGTCTGCCTTCGCGCAGGTTGTTTCGCGCACTTTTCTAACCTCCAATATCTTCACGATTTGTTATGATCGTCTTTCGTGTAGCCCTAACTAGGGGCTAAGATTCTTTCGCGCTGCTATGGCAGCGACCTGCGCTATTTCCCCAAACTACACCGCGTATCTTACTTATCTTCTTAACATACCTTACTTATCTTCGCGTAAATAGTTATTCTATCTTGCGTTCACTTAATCAATACAATTATACACATTCGAGCATCATATAAGTATTATAAGTGAATTTCATACCAAAGATAACAGATGCATAAAGCAGGAAATAAATACATAGAAATGATAGGAAACTTCTCTTTATTAATACTTCTAACTGTTACAGACTCAACTCTCCCTCCGCACTCAGCTGCAGGGGACTGTGAACTCAGTTGTGGACTACTAGGCCTCTGTGCACTCAGCTGAAAATCCTTCTCCTACTCTAGAACCCAAGCTAGACTTTACACTTCAGATATGACTCAACTCTTCATCCTTATCGTGACTAGATTGATTGATTTATTAACTACTTAGAGCATCACTCTATTTATACAATCCCATGGTCCGTAGACCATGGGTAGATCTCTACAACTGACATTACATTAACAAAATAAAGGGCGGACAACCCTATGACTCTTTTACAAACTATGCACTCCGCTCCCACAAATTGCAGAGTCTTTAAATCAGAATTACAATCTTTGACCAAAATCTGGGCTCTAAGCCCCAAAACTTCCCTTGGGGGATCTCGCGCCCAACAGGCCCCCAACAAAAACATTATGACTTGCCCTTGAGTCACTCTATCGGTGTGGAGATATTTGCATGAAGACCTCCCAACTCTAACTGGATTGCTGCAAGTTCGGCAGTGCACTGAGCGATTGCCTATTGTACTTCCTCGACACGCTGTTCAATGACCACTGTGGCTAAACTGTTGCCCTAGATCCTTTCCTGTGTTGCTTGAAGCTGCGTGAGATTTTCTTCAATGGAGGCTGTAATGGTGTACACCTCATCAATCCATGGCTGTAAGCGTGCCTTCAAAACTGCTTCCTTATTCTGAGCATCATCCACCTGCTCCTTGAGTGCTTTAGCCTGCTGCATCCAGGTGAGCCTTTGTGTGAGGGCAACCGTCTGCGTTGTCCCTTTTACTTTGTCATATATCTGTTGTAGCTCATGCACCTATGTCTCTAGGCGCCGTATGTTCAGGTCCTCCTGCAAGGTGGTGAGGACCTCGAATGACTGCTCGAACAACATTGTGTAGTCTTTCTTCTAGCGCATTAGCTGCGCAGTCACGAGATGCGAGAAATTCTCGTGGTCCGCTAGGTCCCAATATTCAAATTTTAGCATGGGCACCCATCCCAAGTGCGCTCCTTTAAAGATAATTTCCTCAGGGAGTAGCGGAGTCTGTAGAGAGCTCTTGCTCTCATCTATATCTTTGGGCACCTTTGCTTTACCCTTCCATGGAGGAACATATGCGGGCAACTTGGTAAGAGGGTTCGCACCCTGGGTTTCAACCTCCATTTCTACATCCTCCTCCTCTACCAGGATTTCTTCAAATTCTTCCTCCTCATTGGCCTCCAAATTGATAGCCTTCCCCTTTTCTTCCATGGTGAGCCTAGTCCTCAGCGGATTTCTAGGTGATACGCGCACCGGTACCATGGCCTGCTTGTCTTTCTTGGGTCTCGGCGTGCATGACAATTTAGGGATTTCTGCAACTATCCCAACACTTTCTGGGGCTTCCACTTCCGTAATGGCCTGCGTGGCTTCCTCGGTAGTCATTACTCTGGTATCCATGGCTTCTTCAAGTGTTGCCATAGTGCGATTCCACAATTCTCTCAATGTCTCGGGTAATTTCTCAAGCAACAAATTCGCCTTCAGAAGATCGAACAAGTCTGGGTTCATGAATGTCTGAGCACACAACAACTCAGTTCTCAAATTTCCAAGTGTTGTTTGCTGGACAACCCTTTGTAATTTATAGTGCCTTTTGAATTTGAATTTGACCGTTCCCCCCACATTCGGTCCATTAATGCTTGATTAGCGACATATTTTCAAGAATCTAACCCATAAAGTTCACCTTAAATTCCTTCTGCCTGCTCCATTTGGTCTCAAACCAAGCATCACATCATGAATAGTGACTATAACGGTCACTTTCCACTCGACCTGCACGGCAGCGCAACTACCCTCGCACTGTCGCGAACCTTGTGACACTTTGCTACTGCACGTAGACCTGACATTACGCAGCTCCCAGGCAGAGTAGTTTATAGTCCCGCATGTCCTTTCAGCTACCTGGAGTGCTAAGACTATGCTTTTGTCGGCTAGTCAGATGGCCAGGTCCCCTGTGTATGGCTTCAAACAACTGCCATTGATTTTTCTTGGGAAGAGTTCTCCATTTAACTTAACCAAATGCACCACAACTCCATCTGTAATTTCCTTAATAACATATGGTCCCAACCAATGCATTCTGAGCTTCCTTGGGAATTTATCGAATTTACTATCATACAAGAACACCAAATCATTTACCTTGAATGTGTGCAGCTTAATATGTCGATCGTGCCAAGCCCTTTCACACTGCTTTTGGACCTGCTGGTAAAATCGAGCCAAAAATCGTTCTTCTTCAAGCTCCTTCAACTACGCGAGCCTCTCCTCCAGGGCTCCGCGATTCATCATACCTGTGAGCATTGCTATGCGCAGACTAGGCACGATATATTCCATAGGCATTACAACTTCCACTCCATAGACAAGCCTAAAAGGTGTCTGTACCATCAGTTTCTTGCATGTCGTCCTATAAGCCCATAATACTATAGGTACGCGCAAGTCCCAATCACTTCGCTGCACATTACATACCTTGTTCAACGGGTTGCATACCTTGTTGAACGCTTCTGCACGTAGAACCTTCTGTACGATTGTTCTTCTTTCATAATGTCTTTCCAATGTTAGGAGCCATCTGCGAGCTCCCCCCCCCCAAACACATGCTTATTGACCATGTATTTCAGCGCGGAGTACATGTGCATCCAAATAGGTTGTAACTCAACCCACAACTTTTACTGGGCTCCAGAGCGTTTGTCCAACTAGGGCTATAGGAATAGCAACTCAACCCACCAAGGGCTCCGGAGTGTTTTTCCAACCAAGACTACGAGACTAGTAACTCAACCCAAGCCGTTACAGGGCTTCTAGAGCATTTGTCCAACCAAGGCTACGGGACTAGTAACTCAACCCAAGCCATTACAGGGCTCTAGAGAATTTTTCCAACCAAGGATTCCAGGAACTAATAGCTCAACCCAAGCTAAGGAAACATGAGAACCAACCAAAAACAAAGCAAATAAACCCACAACACCATGGCTATCCATAAAATGTAAAGGCTAGGAAAATCCACTATCAATCCTGACCATCCTCCATGCCAATGACATATCATAACTAAGAAACCATATGCATGTGCCATGCATGCCAAAACTAGTGAGGAAAACATACATGCAACTTGATACCTGCAAGGAAAACCCATTATAGTTGCTGATACTGATGCCCTCTTGCACTTTCCTGCTCTTCCTTTGCTTTCTTGCCCCAAAACTCCAAGTATGCCACACTCTCCATGAGTGGTCCAAGAAAACTCAAGTACCCAAGAGTATGAGAGAGAGAGAGAGAATAGAAGAGATCTCCAACACTGAACTGACCAAATCTTTCCCATTGATCCTCATAAGCCTTTTTATTAATGAGGCCTTTATTTTCTTGATTTTCCATTATTTTCCTTCATTTTCCTCCTCACATGCAACCTGTTACCTTTCACCTTCCTTTTCTCCTAATTTCCATTATTTTCATAAATAAAATGCCAATAAATGCCTCATGCTTTTCCAAAGCCTTTTTCATTGCCTTTGCCAATTTCCTTAGCCATAATAAACCGAACCAACACCCATTAGGATGTTCCCCCACCATTTAACTTGGAATACATGTCCTATCACTATGGCCTTAGATATATTTTTACATGGAATTTTCACCAGGGCTATTATAGAACCCTTCCCCTTGGGGGAACACCGTCCTCGGTGTTCAATGACAGCTATAACCAACAAGACTACTGAGAAAAAAACATACTTCCCATGGAGCTTTATAACATAAATCGTTGCATAATTTACAATGAATGACCCACTCAAAAGCAAAATATCATGACAACTTGACTAGATAACAACCATATCACATACTAAAGCTTTATAACACAAATCATTATGGTATTTACAATAATACATACATATACACATACACATTTTCTTCATTCAGCAAATAATCGTACTATCTATGGAGCTTTATAAATCTAGCTCGATACAATATTTACAATAATATACACATATACACATATACACGTTTTCTCAACCAATAAATAAAAATTTATAATGACGGCATCTGCAACAAGGGAATCCAGAGGCTCACACCTCCACCCTCAAGGTAATACTAGGATTCACCTCCTTCCTAGGAAGTCTAGAATCCACTGTGAAGGTCAAATTTGCATCCAATGTCGAGCACTAAAATCCCGCACCACTTTTCCTCTCAGTGAATAGTTACTGAATCATTGTTCCAGGGTGCACTCCCACTGTGCATGTGATTCCATCTAGAAATTCTAATGACCAAAACAAATCCATCCCAGCCTTCCCTTCTTTGCTATATAGTCCCTCGGGAAATCTGATCACCCCTTCCATATCGTCACTCACCTTCCAAGTTCTGTTGACACCACCATCCCAAGAAGTCCATCCTTTGGCAAGGCTTCCTCGCATCGGAAGATACAAAAATCAAGGCATATCCTTGCCTTAAAACCATCATACTAGTCATAGCATGCTCATGGAAATCAACATACACAGTTGGGTACTAGTGTCCCATAATGGCCTTGTTCCTGAAGTGCTTTACAAACATACTATTGCATGTTGCAATTCCTTTTGCTACTACTGCCAATTCTTACAGTCAGTTTCAACCACCCAACCGATCATGTTCATGCATTCATGTTCCAAGCACATAACTTCCATTAGATTTAAAAAAATTGAAATAAATTCACATCATACCTCATTGGTAGCTCATAAATAAGGTACATTTGCAATCCTGTTCGCTTCCTATCACAACAGGTCAAACTAGCATATTTGACCAAATCAATATGCATAAAAATATCTCATTAGGTTAGCTCAAAACATAACCATCATAGATCAAAATCATAAGTCACATGTAACCATCATAAAATATAATCATAATGCACATGTAATCAACATATACCAGAATCATAAATCACATGCATAATACAACTGAAATAATATATTAATACGTATCCTTTAGTTGATCCTTACTTTTGCCTTTGTTCTTATTTCGTACACACACTGGATCGGTTGCCACACTTGATAAACACGTTGTGCCTTCTCCTCAACCAGGTGCACATATACATAGTGTGTGTTGTTCCTTAAGAAACCAATTTCCTGGCTGTACGTAAATTATGATTAAGACACTGACAAAGATTATTTACTGTCACTTATTGTTTATTATAATCCCAAATAAAGGACTTGGAAAACTTGGCCTTAGACTCTTAATACATGTATGACCAGAACATCTCAAAATGCCATTTGTTGCTAAATATAAATGATGAATGAGGAAAGTTTGAAAGGGAACTTAAAGACAATATACTGATTTTTCACAGGAACTATTATTTGTAACTTAGAGGAATTATGATCATGAGAAATAAATCATAGAAAATATGCTGCTCTTTCACAGAAACTACTATCTATAACTTAGAAAGGAAGCGAGGACTTTAAGTATAGGAGCACTCTTTAATGGATTTTACCCTGCAGCTTCATTACTACACTTAAAAAGAAGAAAACATTGCATGACACATGATAGTGAAACTTACAAATTATATGTAACAACTCTTGGAAACTTCTGGTTGTTTCATTAATCAATGATGTTATTAGAAATACAGTGGGCCGATTCTCCAAAATTCCAACCCCTTTATTAGTAAAATTTTCCACCTTTATACATTTGTGGAACAGTTATCGATTTCTAAAACCTATCTAACTGTTTTCTAACTATATGAAGTAAAAATACTACAGAATTTACAGAGGGTAAAACACCTCAGAGAACATGAAATAGCAAGAACAAAACTGAATCTAGAAGGAGATGATAACTGTTGGCTCGCTCTGCTTAATCCGCTGTTAAATTCCTTAGTAAATGCCTTAATATGTTTTAATCATGATAAACTGTGTTTAACTTGTGCAAAACCTGGTTACGCATGTATCAGATTCGACCAACTGCCTTTTCTTCAAATCTGGCCATATCACTGATTTTAATGAAAATAATGCAAACCTTTTGTTTACCGTGAAACTCAAAAGTATTAAATATATTTCATAAATCCATTAGATTCGAAAACCCATCGCATAGTCGGCATTTTCCATATATATATATATATCAACATAATGTTAGAATTATGCATTAATTCTTCAAAACTGCCCCTTTTCCATTATATAATTTATAACGAAAATATACCATAAGATATGCTTTTTCCGCTTATTGCAATCGGCCCAGAAACCATATATATAAATATTATAATGGCCACGGACCCGACGGAATAATTAACCATAATGCATGTAATATCGGGTCTGGCCATTGTAAATCGCAATCGGTGATCCGCTATCGGTGAGATCATATATATATGAACATTGTGCAAACTATAAATCGTAGCGTAATCGATATCGGATCTGGAGTGCCGTTACCATGGACCCGCCGAAGTTATAAATGAAACACATAATCTTTCGGGTCCGGCCTACCCATATCGCTATCAGCATAGTTATATGTGTATGTATTAAAACAAATGCGATAGCGCGGACCCGCCAGCTTATAAAATATAACATATAAGTATTTCGGGTCCGCCATCGTGAGTCATAATTGGTGGATCCCAATGTTCGTGGCCTTGTGGTGTGGCGGACCTGACGGGACTTTAGACCACAACATATTTACCTTTCGGGTCTAGCCCTTCAATGTTTTAACGCTTGTTTCTTTATAAACCCGATATATTACATATATAGGTATATACGATTATGGCTCTATTTATATTACGATTTAACTATATTATATGGGCAATTTCCTTATACTTATTCCCTTTGCGATTTTGATGTATTATAATTACCTTATCTTTAGACTTTGTGAAATGGAAAATATAAAGGGTTTCATTGAGATTGAACCCCCTTTAATGATTTTAGGCCACATTTTGTGATAAAATTAACAAATAAGGCATAGATCACAATATAGGCTACAACAGTGTGCATCACACACATACAACCACACACATCATAAAACTCCATGCAATACATGCACCTACACCTAACATACAACACATACACCTACACCAGTGTATACAATACAATACATATGCCTACATCTAGTGTATAACATAATACATACACCTACACCTGGTGTACAACACAACACAATACATTTGTACCTGATGTAAAACACCACACAATACATGCCCCTACACAATGCACATACCTAGTACCACATGACCTTAACACAACGTGTATTACATGCAAACAATACCATACATTAACTAGTACCATATGTACAACATGTACATAGTACCACCTGTACACCGCACCACCTGCACAATGTGTGCACAACATCACATGTACATGGCGCCACCTGCATAATGTGTACACAACGCCACATGTACACTACACCACTTGTACAATGTGTACACAATACCACATGTACATAGTAACACATGCATGACATGTACGCGAAACCATATGTACACAACGCCACATGCACAACATGTACACAACACCACCTACATACAACAACACTTGCACAACATGTACACAACACCACATGCACACAAAACCACTTGTACAATCATGCACACCACAACATATGTATATAGCACCACATGTACAACATGCACGCAACACCACATGTACATAACACTGCATGTACATAGAATCATCTATACACAACATTACATATCCAACATGCGTAGAGCACCATATGCATACAATACCGCATATCCATCATGAACATAGTACAATATGTACACAACACCGTATATCCAACATGTACACAACACCATATACACCCAACATTGAATTTGCAACACTCATACAACAATATCTGCACTAACACCCTGTACATAATGTTGCATAAAAAACATGTACACACACTACATATGCACAATACTGCATGCGCACAATCATCCCAGATGCAACATGTACAACATATGCACAATATTAATACCACACATCTGAAACCACACTGTCCTTACCAAGAAACCTTGCTTCCAGTGTCTTATTCATGCTTATCGTAGCATGTCGTAGACCACACTACTATCATTTCACTGTTGTATCCCTTGGTATAACATGTCCATAACATAGACATAATATAATCACATAATATCAACTCGTAACCAAATGACACTAACCTTGTATCTTTTCAATGAATACTCTTCCACTTGATTCCTCATAACCAGGAACTTCTTCATGTCATTCACCTACATAATTAATCATTCCTCCACAAGAGTGATCCCTAACAACCCTGTCAGACAGTGACACAGATACATAGATACATACATATATAATCATTAGCATAAAAGGATCATCATTCTATCAGACATCAACATGCATACATACACGTATACATGTATAAACATTACCATAATCATGATCATAACATAACTACCAGATAACATGAGGTCTAGGTTAAGAGAACTTCCTTTGTTCATGCACAACATTGAGAACAATCATTCCCAACATAGCCAAGGAATCTGACACCTTAGGTCCATTTACTTTACGTGTTCTGGTTACCTTTCTCCTGACTATCCTGCCATCGTTCATTTACACCAATGGACCCAACCAGTCCAACTGACTATCATAGTCTTACCCTCCCTTATGCTTACTCATGCATAGAGCTTTATCTGAATCTTATATTACCTTTTAGGTACCACACAAATCTCCTGAGCTCCATCAAATTTCCTCTTTCCCAAATAATTTCCAAGACAAGCAAAACATAAAAGGCAAGATAAGAAGCAACCAAGAAGGAAACCATGAAACCGATAATGACACCACAACCCAAGTGGCATGGCCATGCACAAGACACAAACAAAACCGCAAGCAAGCACAACAAAGCACCAAAAGACCAAAAACAAAAAACTAACAACAAACACCATGACTCAATCCCCATGGTTCCCAAGGAAACTCAACTAGAGCCTTCTTCAATATTTCATGGCAAACTCTCTTTTCCATGTAGTCCCCTGCATCATATTTTTGTAAATACATAACTGTCAATGTATACATAAACTTAAAAATACATCACACCTTATCTTGTTGTGCCAAGCACGTTGCTTGCAACTGAACACATCCACTCCATCTCTCAAGGGACTCCAATCCTTTTATAGACCCACCTATAACTAAAGACTAGCTAATATACCTGTCAAGTACATTTTCATGAATCTAGGACATATCCACATAATGTCAAACAAAATCAAGGTTAAGAAGACTCCCTATATGCAAAGCACTCATTGTTTGGAATTAGGTTTTCCAAACATATCCAAAGTAATTCTTGTCAAATTCCTTTATTTTACCCTTTTTTTACCTTGTTGCAATCAAGGCTTACTATGTACTATCATATCACCCAATCTGTTAGTTATATGAACACATCAAGTGTTACATTGTCATGCTAATACTTAACATGTTACCCTACAACTGCTCACACATGTCAACCACATGTTTGAAATATCAAGACAATCATATCTATCAATTTGAAATCAACCTTTACCAAGGCTAATGATCATGTCATAATCCATAATCAACTCATAGTCATTAGACACAATGCTACAATTGTCACCTACTACACTCAAGTACATATCAACTATCTCAACGCATGTGTATTAATACAATAATCTTAAAAAAAGATCATTAGAAGACATACTCATATTATGAAATTCATGAATCATTCAACCAACTTGAAAACATACCATGTTTAAATAAATCAACTAGACACCAAACACTCAACATCAAATATATGACATAATCAAGAATGAATCACCAAGTATACTTCATAAGAAAACTCATACCTTAGTGTATCTTAGGGGAGGATATCTTGTCTACACAATCAATTTAGTTAGTAAGATATAAATTTACAACATGCCAACTAAAAAATAAATAAGATCTTGATATCCATAACACTAACTAACTATCATGTTCTCATCATAAACTCATAAGAATTTATCATTTATGCATAGAAATCACATATGTACAACCGGTCTAGATTAGTAACACAAAATGTAACATAATAAGTCGACTCATACGTGAATATCACAACCATAACCATATGTGTAGGCCAATCCCATTTAGCATGATACATATGACATCAAGATCTTTAATGCAATGAACATAACCATCACACGTATGACTAATCCAAATTACAACATCAAGATCTCAATGAATTGACCCTAATCATCAAGTTAATAGCAACTAACAATAATAAGCTATATATCACGCTCATTAACAACATAAAACCTAATCGTCAAGCTAACCTTCATATAACAACCAAAAGCTAACCTATAACATACTCATCAACAACTTATAACATAATCATCAAGTTACCTTAATATAAAACAACAATATTAATGCATACAGCTACACGTTACTAACATTCTTGACTATCTAACATGTGCATATAACTACACTAATCAAATAACATCTATCATGAATGTAACCATAACAAAAAAATACATATACATAAAGCTAATGTATATAAATCTAATACATATAAAAATCCTTAACTTACATGCATGCCAAGCATATAATACCTGTATGATGATCTGCTCTTATCCCAAAGTCTAATGCTGCAAAATCATTATGATGATTTGCATCCCTTGCTCTATGTCAACTAGCTCATTAGTATCATAACAACCAATAGCACCATGATGACCTAAATTGCATACAATGACTTCACAAGGCATTTTTGACCTACTATTCATGCATAACTATAACCAAGACCATACATGCATAACAACTGCATATAGACATATAACACATGAGTGAAAAACCATATACCCCACATTCTAGCTAGAGTCTAGTCATCAATGCATGACCATATCAACTACACAAACCATGACCTCATGCATGACAACAAAAACCACCTTACATGAATTTACTAACATGTGAACATTGACGTGCATAAAAATGCATAATAAACGATACACACATGAAGACATACTCCGTGACAACACCTTCAACCTTCAAAGTTCACATGGTGACATCACTACAACCATGATCAACACCATGCAAATGCAAGAAGCACATGGACTACATGCATAAGGAACACATATGCAACCAACATAAAAACATGATCAACACATAGCCCAAGGAGAGTACAACCATGCTCTGATACCACTCTGTAACACCCTCCTCCCACATCTACCCAATCAACTAGCCAACTAGGGTAAACATGCGATGAGATGCCACTATGATATGATTCGACCTCCTAAGTAACCTTAAGGAAATGGAATCAACAAAAACACACCATACATACATCCCTCAATTACTTCAGCACCCCCGGGAGCTAATCCACCACTCCAGGTTCCCAACCCCTGAGTTAACCTATAATTTCAATGAATTAGACCTAGAGTCACTCCCATGACAAGGCATGAGTGTGAATGTAAACCTATAGTCACTCACACAATGCTTGCAAGGGAGAGACTACAATCTCTATCATCCAGTTCTCTGCTAGAGAATGCGAGATTTAAGCCACTTGTTTAGGGCCAGTCTCCAAACCAATGCTTAGAACTTGATGAGACTCACTAAGACATTAAATGACACCAAGGCAAATCCTCTAACACAAAAATTGATCAAGGGTTTGACCTAAACAAGCCTAACCATGACAAACATTTTGTCAAACACTTAGTAAATATCCAACCTATAGGTGTAAATAACAGATCTGAGCATATGGGTCTCATACTTATCTGAGATTTGCTATGAAGCATTGTCTCCTTATCAAATTAGCTACTATTTCATCCATTAGGTCATAGATACATTGATCATTCAATAACAAGTACTAACATGATGAGATCCCTACATAATTGTTGTCATAAAATACATACATAACCAACATAGTAGGGACATAAATACCAATGAAATCACAACCATATAAATCACATATAATCCATCATAATTCTCATAGAGATACAAGGATAAATATCCTTTCATTAGTGATGCAAAATCCAAACCCAGGATGGGACTTCCACATTCCACTTGACCATAGAATGGCTAACCCAAATATCTCTTCAGTGATTCATCCCATGTGCCATATTCCAAGAATGAAGGTAGTATTTCTTAGAACACATCAATCAAAACTCATCTAGGGCTTCCAAAGGCCATCCACCTCAACCCATCAAATAGAGATTCCACCTCACGGCCAGACATCACAAAACCAACATCAGATCAATCTTTATCCCAGCCTTCCAGGTCTCTAGAGTGTTTGTTCCAACCGAGGCTATGGGACTAATAACTCAATCCACAACTTTTATCGAGCTCCAAAGCATTTGTCCAACCAAGGATATAGGACTAGTAACTCAACCCACAACTTTTATTGGGCCCCAGAGCGTTTGTCCAACCAGGGCTATAGGACTAGTAACTTAACCCGCCAAGGGCTCCGAAGTGTTAATCCAGCCAAGAATACACGACTATTAACTCAACCCAAGCTATTACAGGGCTCCAAAGCATTTGTCCAACCAAGGCTACAGGACTAGTAATTCAACCCACAACTTTTACTGGGCCCCAGAGCGTTTGTCTAATCAAGGCTACAGGACTAGTAACTCAACCCAACAAGGGCTCCAGAGCATTTGTCCAACCAAGACTACGAGACTAGTAAATCAACTGAAGCTATTACAGGGCTTCCAGAGCATTTGTCCAACCAAGGATATGAGACTACTAACTCAACCCAAGCCATTATAGGTCTCCAGAGAGTTTTTCCAACCAAGGCTTCCAGGAACTAATAGCTCAACCCAAGCTAAGGAAACATGAGAACCAACCAAAAACAAATCAAGAAAACCCACAACACCATGGCTATCCAGAAAATGGAAAGGCTAGGAAAACCCACTGTCAATCTTGACCATCTGTTACACAACATTTTGTCACTGTCCCTGTACTCCCCATTCCTTGATCCTAGAGGATCTCTACAATGAACCCTACATGCTTTTCCTTCATGAAAAAATCCCCATTGTGTCCCTCTTCTTGAGCAGATCAATTCCCTTTTGCACCATTTCCCCTTAAACTTCTGTTTTGCCCAGTTTACAAGACCGACGCTAATGACCTTTGTCTTCCCCGTGCCAATGTGCAGAGATTAGAATTGTCCCTAGTGCCAACCAAAGCGACTAAGCTATGTTCCAGTCGCACCGTTCCTATTATGGAAAGTTTTTTAAATTAAGAGTCAAAGCTTCCAGCTCTAGAAGCTTCATAACGGAAGTCTGGTAAATGGTTTGGCTGGATGGGGTCAATGATGTCAGTTTGGCTCCTTTCCCCTATAATGATGGAACTACCTCAAGGGATAAGAACTTCTCCCATGAGAAGATGATCCATCTCCCATCCATTCATCCTATATAAACCTCCCTTCTTCCTAAGCACACGCTAGTGTTAATGTTGGTGTGCTAGTGCTATTTTGGTTTGGAGTAAACAACAAGCTATTCATAGCTGTAGCTATATAGTTGTGTGAGGGAGAAGTGTGATTTTGGTTTGGAGTGAAGCCTAAAGAGAAGATCCTTAAAACTATCATTGATTGAGGCCATCATGGAATGCTATCAGAAGTGTGTGGGAACCTCGTCTTGTCAGAGGAGAACAACAACGTCAAGATAATGGTTGTAATCTCTTCTTGATTCAATATATATGCAACTATCGATTGATTTCCTACATGTTTTTTCATCTTAAATATTCATGGCTTAATGTTTCTTGACTTGTTAAGTAGGTTGAATTACAATTTGTCTATTATCACGGTTGTTGTTTGTTGTTATTTACTTGTTTCAGGTGCTTGAATAAGGAAGCGAGAGATAGCTGGAGCAAGCAAGCAAGGACATCATTAAACAGGATAAGCGTATTAAGAGGTAGGCCCTGTTAATTGGTTCTAACCTAAGGAAATCTTCCATAGAATTTATTAGTTGTGGCTAGACCCATTATTGGGCTAGAGGAATTTGTTTGTGTCCGCACTTATAATTTTACTTCACCACAAATTGCCGATTCCACTAGGGAACCAATCCTTTTGTTTGTCTTAGATTTCATGATTTGGTGTCAAATTTTCTAGTTCCACTTTTTCTCTTTGGTTCTGTTTCTTTTCTCCTTCTTACTAGTTTGAGATTGAAATTCATAGTAGCAGATCTGGTCCCTATTTCAATTTTTTTTTTCTTGGCTCCCTTGACCAGCGCACTTAATTCGCTGATAGTCACGCTGATTAGTGCAATATACTGAGAAACAACCGCGTCGACCAACCTATATCGCTTGTTGTCAGCTAGGCAGTCACGTCAATGCTTGTAAGTGAAGATTAGGGTTTGTCCCCAATCTTGGCCAGTGTGTTTTTCTCTCATGATTTCGATCCTGTAAGCCTTTCAGACCATTTTTTCCCTAACTAAAGAGCTTCATTTATCTTGGTTTGTGTACTTGTTTGGTCTAGCCCACCCTATGATGTGTTAATTCTAGCCCTGTGTGAAGTTCTTTTTTATTTTTCTTTGAATCCCTCAATCAACACTATTTTTGGCCAAATAGTTGCACTGATAAGACCTATCAGCACTAGTTTTAGCCTGAAAGTCGTGTTAGTCGTACCGACGAGCACTACTTTTGGCCCAAAAGTCACTCCAGTCTCTGAGTTAAGAAAAAATCAGAATTTCTCCCATTCTAGTGCCAGTGTGTCTTGACCCTCAGACTCTCTTATTCCACCCAGAAGTGACTAGGATGCTTTGTTTTCAATTGAATGAGTGAAAGGGTCTCATTTGTTCTCTTATTTTGAATGTCTCTTTTCTCTTTCCAAGCATAGATTACATTGCTTGGTTTGTTCGATTCAGGGAAGAAGTTGCTTTTAGTTTCATTCATAATGATTTGGATTTGATTGATGCTTGTTTGTTGGGAATTGTGAAAATTTTCATTAAAGTGCTTTATGTGAAAGATTTATTTTGCATTTTATGAAAAGAAGAACATCATTTTAGTTTACTTAAGCGAAAATATTGTATTAGTAGCGTCATTGAGAAGCTAGAATTGCATCATCATAAGCATTGGAAATGAAATGAAACTTCTTTTGTTGTTAAGGGAACATTAAGTTCATTTAGGAGATTTATTACAGAAAGATTTCATTCTTTGATTATTGCATTGATTTTGTGTTCCCTGTCTCTCAATTAGTGTTAACTTTCATCGAACAAAGATCTCTTTTATCATATAGATGCATGCAGGAGTTTTATCAGATGACAATGGTAGGACCTTGAAATTGAGACCTAATTCAAGATCAACAGTTAAAATTTATTGAATTAACCTAAGGAAGCATTGAACTTAACGCTCATATTTAGTGGTCTAGGCTAGAGACGTGTTTTGGCGTCTTTAAACCTAGCAGTTGTCGTTCGCTTCGGCATTAGACAATGCTTGTATGAACTTATGCTCCCTATACCATCGTGTATATAAAGGGAGACCCCACTAGGTCTGAAATACTTTATCCATTGGAAGCCGAGTCTTCCACCTTGTAAACGTGATACACCGAACACAACATTCGGGGAGATTGCCTGTTCGTACTTCTCGGTTCGCCGGGAGGTATTTTGCAGTTCACGGTTGCCTGGTAATCCTATTTACCTAGATCATCCAGAGCAGTCATTTGATCTTTTTGACTCATTAAACTTAAAATATCATTCAAGCACTTGTCCTTTCGAGCTCGTTTCCAATCAAAAGCGATAGAGTCACCTTTCATCCTTTTCTCAGCTCTTAAAGTATGAAAAGGAAATGTTTTGTTTCAGTGTCTTAAAATTAACTACCCACGAAATATTCCTGGTTAAAGTTATCTTCCTTAGTAATTATTTAAGGTCGATTCCAATGGCAACATTTCGAGAGTCTACTAGTCAAGGATTCCCCTCAGATGGGAATCCTGGTCCTTTTCCTTCTTTCGGAAATGCTGATGCTCCTTATATGGCAATGTTGTCCCTCCCTGGGTTAACCATTGGTTTACCTATATGGTTATTTTCAACCTCGATAGTCCTGAGTGCCCCCACTCTTGTGAAAACATCTCCTTCATTTGAATCACATCACGTTGATTCTAAAGATGACCTCTCACCTTCTTCCCCTATTTCTTCACCTTCCTCTTCTACTTCGCCTAGTGAAAGTTTGAAATCCAGTAACTAGGAGGCTAAGAAGAAGAAGAAGAATACAAAGAAGAAGAAGTAAAATAAGCGAGAGGCCAATAGTGTGGTTGTTACTCCAAATGCACCTCCTGTAGACAAACCTTCTGATCCTCCACGAAAGGTTAGATTCCCTTGCAAGCTATGTAAGGGTGACCATCTCCTTCGAGACTGTCTTGGCCTTCCAAAAGTCTTAGAAGTATGGTCTCAAGACTTAAATTGACCATCCCCATCGACCTCTGGAGATCATGTGGATGCTACCTGTTCAGATAATGATGGTAAGAAGAAGGGAAATATTAGCTTCCCCTGTAGGTTATGTGAAGGAAAACATCTTCTCCACCTTTCTCCTCTTATGGATAAAGCTTCCAAAGTTTTGGAAAACCTTACAGCCCCTCAACCCCAACTTCTTGTTGGTTATCAGAGGCTTTCTTCTAACCCTCTCCTAGTTGGTAAAGAGATTGATTTGGGTTCATCTTTTTCCCGTCTTGCTCTTCCTGAGCGAGACTCTCTTGTGTCTGTTCCCAAAAAACCATTGGTCGAAAAGAGTGTCGACTTGGTTATGCCACCAGTTGTTCACTTTGTTCCCTAAGAGAGTAGTGAGCATACTGCTCATGATCTTCTTGTCTCCTCAGATTCTCATGAATCGAAGAGTGACCCTCTTGTCCCAGTTGTTCAGGGGAGTCCTTCTTCTATTCCTGTGCAACATGGGGGAGATCATATGATACCCCGAACAAGTAGTTATGTTGTCTCTTTCGATTGAGGTCCATTTATTGCTTTCCACCTCCCATCTTATGTGCCTTTCCAGATCACAGTACAAGCCTATAATATGGTAGTACATGGAATATATTAGATGAAGGCATGTCTGTCAACATCATGTCTTCTACTAATTGGCACGCTTTAGGCTCCCCACAGCTTGTGCCTGTCACTCACAATCTATTGGCTTTCAACGGAGGAACTAGTCAACCCTTGGGGGTCCTTTTGACGTTCCCTATTACTTTGGAAGGAAAGACCGTCTATATAGATGTGATGGTAGTCCAAGGTCCCTCAGATTTAAATCTTCTCCTTGGACGTGACTATGTTTATATCATGGGAGTTCTTATTTCTTCGCTTTTCTGTGTGGTTTGTTTTTCGCATGAAGGGAGAATTGTGACTCTTGATCAATTGTCATTCATTAGTCACCAGGCACCTCCTTTGCAACCATCATCCCCTATTGACTCTTGTTTACAAGAAGTACCTTCCCCGCCACAGGTAAAGTATGTGGCTACTCATTCTGTCTCCGCATCTATTGATGATCACATAGATGGTATGGTACATTATGTACTAGGGGCATTGGAACCAGAAGTGTCTATGGTACCAATCGACATGTATTCCTCCCAGAGTGTGGTTCTTCTGTCTAGTGAAGACCTCTTGGGAGCCATGTTCTCTTATGTGTCATGAACAAGGGTTGCGAGGATAGTTTTTTCTTGTGTCAACCTCGTTAAAAAATGAAATAAGGAGTCACAAGGATAGATATTTTTCTTGTGTCCACCTCGTTAAAACATGAAACAAAGGGTGTGAGCATAGTTCTTTGTCTTGTGTCAAGCTCATTAAAAAAATGAAACAAGGGTCTTGAGGATAGTTCTTTTACCATGTCAACCTCATTAAAAATGAAGCAACTCCCTTTTCCAAATCGAGTCTTTGATTAATATCTCGTAAAATCCCAGTCGAGTCTTTCCTGGATCTTGGAAGTGCACCTTCATTCCATCCACCTAGTTGAATGAAATGAAGCTTGGGGGGCATGTACCTCGAATTGAGTCATTATGTTAGGGGCATGCAAACTTATAGCAGGCATAGTTTTTCATTTCAAGCTTGTGTAAACATGAAACCAAATTCAAGCAGAGTTCCCCATGGTTCAAGCTTGTGTAAAAATGAACCCATGCCCAATTTACATCTCGTGATTGCCGTTTTTATCAGCTAATTTATGCTAGATGAGCCTTTTTGTTTCATTCCATTGCCACCATCTCTTTGGCCGATCTTATGCTTTCACTTGGTTGTTTTTCCTTTCTTGAGGGACCACATCAATGAGTGGTTTTATTAGCCATCCTTTTGACCATTACATGTTTTGAGCAATTCCACCATTACCGGAACTAGTTGCTACCCTTTATACCACTTGTTCCTCCAGGTTGAGTCACATTTCAGCTCTTTTCTCGACTCGTAAAACTCATATGAAAATATTTCTGATTATTTTCCCTTTTGACTCGTAAAAGGGAATAAAATGGGGGTTTGCTTTCAAGCTCTTTTCTACCCATTTAAAACAGAAAATATAGTCGAGTCCTTGTCATTTCGAACTCGTTAACGGATGTAAAATGTCATGTGCCTAGTATAAGTTTACCGTTTTTCAAGCTGGGAAGCACTATTTACGAAAAAGGTGCTCCTTGAATGAAATGGTCAAGTGATTCTCTCAAGTATTTTTTCTACCTTTTCGGGCTCGAGAGACACAAATGTATGAATAGGGACCATGTGGAGTTTTCTTTTATGTGTCTTTTTCAAACTCTCTAAACATGAAAAATATACCGAGTTACATCTCTGTCCGACTTGTTAAAATATTAAATGACATCGGATTATCGTCATGATGAACATGAGCTTCTCCTTCCTAGGGCTCGTTAAAATTACTAGGTCAGATTCATCCGAAGGATGAACTTAAAATGAAAGCATATGCTATCCCCTTCAAGCTTGTGATTAAAAAATAATTGGGGTGCCTGCCAGAAATGGTGGGGGAAAATTTGGAAATCTAATCAGTTGTGTCAGTAGCTCACTCTTGAACATGACACTTTCTGCTTCGTGTCGGGTTGGGATATCCTCCTTTGTATTGTTGACATTCCTAGGTTGGGCCATTCATCTTTTCCTTCCATTTTTATCTCTGCCACATAATCATGACCACCGATCCTATGGATCCAAAATCTGCCAAACTTCCAGTTGTTTCGCCGATATGTTCAAGAGTTGTCTTTCTGCAGTAACACTTACCTCTGATTATCTGTATCATCCAAAATCATTTTGCATCCTTCTGTCTCGCGTCGATGACATGGGATACATTATGGCCCTCCTTCGACATGGTCACTTCCCGTCGACTTCAACTCATTATTTGGGAAGTTGACCGAGAGACTCCCTTCTAGTACCTTAGAGCTTGCATTCCCTAATGGCAAGTCCTTCGAACTAGACGACAAGTTCACATCATTGGCTTTTGATCGAGTGATTTCACGGGTGTTCGACTTCAGTTCCTCCATTCACATTCTGTGGATTGTGCTGATAGTACCTTGAGGACCATTGTCATTATTTGTGGTTTCTCTTGTGCTTGTTAACATCTTACATCATTGAATGGTAATCAAGCGACTTTCTAGCATGTTCGACGTCAACATATCTATTCGCATGTTATAATTTGTACTATGATCGGGTCATGTTGGAGCGCAAGACCCTGGACTCAGATCACAAAAGTCCAGGTTGTGAAGTGATGTGACATGGTTATGTTGATATGCATGTCTCTTTCATATGGATGGCTGTGACCATACCTTGGTTTCATTATGATCCTCTTTAACAGATGGATGCGCCCATACCTGGATCCAGTTACATGATCATTCTTTAGATGGCTGCATCCATGCCACGATTCATGTATCATTTGACAGAGTTCTCAGTTATGTATATGTATCTGTACTTGCTTGTAGGTTTTCTAGATGGCAGACTATGGTTCCCCACACTAATTCATAAAGAATTTCATCCCTCACTCTAGCTCGGCCTTCACGCTTTAGGGGGCATCTGTTACACAACATTTTGTCACTGTCCCTATACTCCCTATTCCTTGATCCTGGAGGATCTCCACAATGAACCCTACATGCTTTCCCTTCATGAGAAACCCCCATTGTGTCCCTCTTCATGAGCAGATCAATTCCCTTTTGCACCATTTCCCCTGAAACTTCTGTTTTTCCCAATTTACAAGACCAGTGCTAATGACCCTTGTCTTCCTCGTGCCGATGTGCAAAGATTAGCACTGTCCCTAGCGCCGACTGGAGCAACTAAGTTGTGTTCTAGTCACGCCGGTCTTGTTATTGAATTTTTTTTAAATTAAAAGCTGAAGCTTCCAGCTCTAGAAGCTTCGTAAGGGAAGTATAGTAAATGGTTTGGCCAAATGGGGTCGAGGATGTCAATTTGGGCTCCTTTCCCCTATAATGATGGAACTACCTCAAAGGATAAGACATTCTCCCACGAGAATAGGATCCATCTCCCATCCATTCATCCTATATAAACCTCCGTTCTTCCTAAGCACAAGCTAGTGTTAATGTTGGTGTGCTAGTGCTAGTTTGGTTTGGACTAAACAACAAGCTATTCATAGTTGTAGCTATCTAGTTGTGTGAGGGAGAGGTGTGATTTTGGTTTGGAGTGAAGCCTAAAGGGAAGAGCGTTAAAAATATTGTTGATTGAGGCCATCATGGAATGCTAGCAGAAGTGTGTTGGAACCTGGTCTTGTTAGAGGAGAACAGAAACGTTAAGACAATGGTTGTAATCTCTTCTTCATTCAATATATATGCAACTATCGATTGATTTCCTACATGTTTTGTCATATTACATATTCATGGATTAATGTTTCTTGAATTGTTAAGTAGGTTGAATTACAATTTTTCTATTATCATGATTGTTGTTTGATGTTGTTTACTTGTTTTAGGTGCTTGAAGAGGGAAGCGAGAGATAGTTAGAGCAAGAAAGCAAGGACATCATAAAACAAGATAAGCATACTAAGAGGTAGGCCCTCTTAATTGGTTCTAACCTAAGGAAATATTCCATAGAATGTATCAGTTGTGGCTAAACCCGTTATCGAGCTAGAGGAATTTCATTGTGTCGGCACTTATAATTTTACTTCACCACAACATCCTCCATGCCAATGACAGATCATAACCAAGATACCACATGCATGTGCCATGCATGCCAAAACTAGTGAGGAAAACATACATGCAACTCGATACATGCAAGAAAAACCCACTATAGTTGCTGATACTCCAAGTATGCCACACTCTCCATGAGTGGTCCAAGAAAACTCAAGTATCCAAGAGTATGAGAGAGAGAGAATAGAAGAGAGCTCCAACACTGAACTGAACAAATCTTTCCTACTAATCCTCATAAGACTTTTTATTAATGAGGCCTCTATTTTCTTGGTTTTCCATTATTTTCCTTCATTTTCCGCCTCACATGCAACCTATGACCTTTCACCTTCATTTTCTCCTAATTTCCATTATTTTCATAAATAAAATTCCAATAAATGCCTCATGCGTTTCCAAATCCTTTTCCATTACCTTTGCCAATTTTATTAGCTATAATAAATCGAATCAACACCCTTTAGGATGCTTCCCCCACCATTCAGCTTGGAATACGTGTCGCATCACTGTGGCTTTATATATATTTTTAGAATTTTCACCAGGGATGTTACATCCTTAGGCAGAATCTGGGCATTAGACACATGCACTTTCAGCTGAAGAGCCAACATGTATGACTAGTTGAAATACCTTCTTTCATTTGCCAACTGATCTAACATAACAACCCAAATCTGCGGGAAGGTCTCCTTGCTACCTTGACCATACAAGCGGCATGTGAAGACCAGGGGTTGGTAAGCCTTCCTGACTGACTTCATCTTGTGGACCTGGTTGGGTGTCGTCCTGAACTTTGATGTTTCTTTTACCCAATACTTCGTGATATCTCTAGTGTTTATATTGTTGTTGGGAGTGATGAACAATGCATCCATGTGGTTCACCGGTTGCAGAAAGTGATACATCTGATGGTA
Source organism: Pinus tabuliformis (assembly GCA_031772625.1). Classification (NCBI taxonomy): domain Eukaryota; kingdom Viridiplantae; phylum Streptophyta; class Pinopsida; order Pinales; family Pinaceae; genus Pinus; species Pinus tabuliformis. Next base: position 262,693,483 of record CM062807.1, read on the forward strand.
TTTTTTCATCCTGAAGGTGGCAAGTTGTGTCCCACTAGTATTGCTCAATGTCATCGCATCAAGGTCAGTATGTGAGACAACCCAGTGAATGATATTCATGCATGGGAAGATAGGGTACCTGCATGTAACCATGTACAAGCTTGACTTGTGAATGTTGACATAGACTTTTGGATCTTCCAGATTTTCCTTGAAATTGCTTGAAAATATGTCCTTTATTTATTGCCATGTGATCTTCATGTCCTTCTCTATGAAGTGCGTGTCTGCATAGATGGGGAAGTTCATTGGCACCTATTAAACCACATCTCCAATGCTACTCTCTACAATATCCTTTGAGCCAGCTCTCTTGGAAACCATTATGTCTGTACTTCTAAGAGACTCCTGAACAACTAATGTACCTGGAGACAGAATAGACACTCATGGCAAGAAAATGTCAGCTCAAAAACAAAAAGCACTTCAAGGGTCAATCATGCAACAAACTAGATGACTGCTGGGCAATATTACATAGTAGTGACTCTCAAAGATGGGGAAATTGTTAGCTGAGAGACTACTCAACAACTGATGTACCTGGAGATAGAGTGAACACTCATGGAAAGCAAATGTCAGCTCAAAAACACAAAGCACTTCAAGGATCAATCATGCAACAAACTGGGTGACTATTGGTCAAGATTTTGCAGTAGTGACTCTCAGAGGAGGGGAGATTGTCAGTTGGAACTACCCATTGCATAGTCCCAGCTGCCAGTGAGATGTATTGCTGACTGGAACTGCTTAGGGCATAGTCCAGTGAGGCTTGTTGTAGACTGGAACTGTGCAATGCATAGTTCAGTCTAGCTTGATTGCTGGCTGGGAATGTACATTGCGTAGTTCCAGTGGGATAGAATGGGCACTATGTCCGAGAACTGTGTAGAACACAACTAGAGGCTAGTGTCAGGAAGATTCTGTGCAATTTCTAGAGACAAGGTAGAGCCTTGAGTTCCAGAAATGTGCAGTACATGCCGGTAGAAGCAAGATCTAAGCTAAGGAAACCCATATCTACCCAAGGGAAACTTGAAAACAAGTAGATATGAATGCATGAGCAAAGGATGGTGCAAATAAGAGTGAATGATCATGCATGCAATCAAAATCAATGTAGGAATTAGTCAAATAGATGAAAAACAAAGTTGGTGGGGAGAGTCACCGCGACGACAACTATTAGTGAAAAAATAGTGTTATGCATGTGACGCTCAAGAAAGACATTGAAAAAATTGAAACAACACTTCTACAAGTTAAAAAAACTAAAAAACTAGTGGTCATTTAGTAAAACATGCAAAAAACACTCACACAATCCAACGAAATAAAAGCGATAAAAAAAGCAGCAAAATACTTGAAAAAAAAAACTTACCCGGAAAAGCTATGCTGACTATGTCAAAGGTTCCTAGATGCCTCGGGAATGCCAGAGCTCTAAGATTGAATGTGTAGAATGAGCTATGGGGCGTCCATTAAATAGATTTGGTAGATTCAGGGTTTATGACGTGCATGCCAAAAATCTAGGAAAAATTGACAAGTGGCGAGAAGTTTCTAAAAATGACTTAAGGAGGATCCAAGTGAACCATTTTTTGAAATTGTAAGCTCATATGTGACAAATCTAGATGAAATTATAAAAAACAATGAACAACAGGATGAAGCATACTAAAAAGTACAAGAGATTTTGCAACGAGGCACTGAGGATGGAGAATACCACCTCACTAAGGAAAACTTAGTCTAATTTAAAAGTAGAATTTATGTGCCTAACAGTGATGAAATAAAAGGTTTGATAATGATAGAATTCCATAGTGAGCCCTACTCAGGATACCTGGGATATCAAAAGACCCTTACATCTATCAAAAGATGCTACCATTGGCCAAAATTTAAGAAATAAGTAGCAGACTTCGTGGAAAAATGCATGGAATTCTAGCAAGTGAAGGTCAGATGTAGACATCCAGCAAGAATACTACAACATGTCCCTATTATGGAATGAAAGTGAGAGATTATATCTGAGGATTTCATCACGGGATTACCCAAAACAACGAAGCAACATGACACAATCATGGTAGAGGTAGACAATATTAGCAAGGTAGCTCATTTTGTAGTAGTCAAATCCACCCATTCTTCTAGTGAAATAGCACATATTTTCATAAGAGAGATCGTGAAGCTCCATGGCATCCCAAAAATGATCATCTCCAACAGAGATGCTAAATTTCCTTCCAGTTTTTGGAAATAATTGTTCATAGGCATGGGGATAGAATTAGAAATCAACATTGCCTATCATCCATAGAAATATGGGAAAATAGAGAGGACCAATTAGATCGTTGAGGATATGTTAACGATTTATTTGATGCATCAGCCTAGGAAATAGGAAGAGTGTCTTTCACTTGTGGAATTTATGTACAACAATGGACACCAAGAATCCATAAGGATGAGCCCCTTTGAAGCATTGTATGGTAGGAAATACGTTTCTCCTATCAAAAGGAGTGATCCAATTAAAAAATTTCACATAGGACCTAACATGCTTAAGGATATGGAACAACAAGTTCATATCATAAGGCCAAATTTGAAGGTGGCACAGGATAGATATAAGAGCTATGCAAATAAACATAGGATTCACAAGGAGTTCCAACTCAGGGAACGCGTTTAATTAAGGGTTAAGACCAAAAGGAGTTCCCTAAGGATGGGGACATGTGTCAGGATAGCACCACGATATTTTGGGCCATTTGAAATACTTGAAAGGATAGGACAAGTAGTGTATAGATTGACCTTACCTCCCTTAGTTAGAGTTCACTATTGGGTGTGCAGCCTAATTATCTTCCTAATTCATAGGTATTCATTTTAGCTGGGTGTATACCCTAGGAATATTGTATACCTCCATGTGGGGGGTGTGGGGGGGGACTTGCCCCCCTTACAGGGGTCCGAAGGATAGCGGGCCCCCGATGGGGGTTCGGGGGAAGAACCCCCGAAGCTAAAAATAGATGAAAAATTGCCTTGTCAAATATTGTAATTTTGTAGTCTATCTGATTTATTCATTAGGAAGATGATCTAATGGTAGAAGTTATGTTGATTTAGGGTTTTTCTCCCTAGAAGGAAACCCTCAGTTTTTATTAGGGAATTTTATTATGGTTTTGTATTATTATTTTGAGCGAGAAACAAAGAGGTAACTGAGAGAGAGCGAAGAGGAAAATACAATGAATCTATTGTAGGTTGTATCTCTTCATTTTGTTGGATAATATAAAAGGAATGATTGGCATTTTCTTTGCGGACGTAGCCAAAATTAGGTGAACCATGTATATATGTGTCTCTCTCTTATTTTATGCATTTTTGTGTTTTTTTCGTAATGTTTTGTGTATTTCATTTCTCTATTAATTAATTTCTAACATGCACAATGTTTTTCATGTTTCTATACTTAAAAATTATGTACCTGATTCTAATCATGTGATTGATTGGTCTATTATATAGGTGGAACCAGGTGGAGAGTTCCAACCATAGCTAATGTTCATTTTGGACCAGAGGAGTCTTACTATGGGGTAAAATGCATGAGATGAAAATTACCCTCAAAGGCCTTCTTGGGACCTTCGACAGACTCTAATATTATCTAAAAAAGCTACCAAGTTACACACATGTTCATCTATCAAACATAAATTGACAGGGTATGGAAAGAGGATCACCTTTAGCTCCTTCTAGATTGGCTTGGGGATCTCTATGCGGCAAGAAGAAATCCTTCAAGGTCAGCTCTAAGACAATTCCTACACAAAGGACAAGGCAAACCAATCACAGCATAAGCTTCTGAAAACTAATGTAAGAATGCACAATAAACATGTATTAGTGTATAACTCAACTACTCATCTTAACAAGCATCAGAATGAACAAATAAATGAACAACATTACCGACACTATGGAGTAGGGAACACAACTGTAGTTCTATATTCAGAATGGAAGAGCGATTACAACCATCCGTTGTATCGGCCTTCCTTACCCCTTCTTCCTCTCTCTCTATCCCTCTTTCAAATTTCTTCTTCAAGAATATGACAGTTTCACAATAGCTCTATGGGCTATCCTTCTAAATGCTCTGACCCTTTTGCAATGGCCCTCTCGCTGCTTATGTAGCAAACTAATTAGGGCTGCCAAGCTCCTCCTAGAGTTCATTAGGGAAAAAGCCATGAACCTGCCCTGTTTAAAAGCTTTTTACCATTTTTCTTCATTCTCAGATTGGAATTTCTCCAAATATCTTGATTTTTGGAGTTTCCTTGCTTTTCTTGAGCAAATTTAGGGATTTAATATCTAGATATTTATGAGCAGATTTGTTGGCCTGACCTTCTGAACATCCCTTAGGTTCACTAACACTCCCCCTTGTCTAATAACATGAGTTAGCAGGTTGACTAACGCTCCTCTATGCTTGGTAACAAGCTTTATAAAGTAGGTTAGCAGTGTGCAGAGAGCATTAGTGTGGATTCCAAGCCTGCAATTGTGGTCTTTGCTTCAGTCATCTTGTCTTTCACCTCTGAGTTGATGAGGAGGTCAATTTGTCCTATAACTGATGCCCCCTAAAGTATGAGATCAGAGTCAGAGATGATGGCCGAAATACTTTATGAAAAACACTGTAATTTGCTGTCAAAATCTTTGTAGAGAGAGAGAGAGAGAGAAGTTTTGAGCGGCAAGGAAAAACTGATACAACAAAGATACATATATATAAACTGCTAAAATCATGTCCTGAGTCGGGCATTCCCATGCTCAGTAGCTATGTCAAAGTAATTTTCTCATCTAAGATATAACAATGCTGACCGTCAATATCGCATAGGGAAGATCCAGTGTCATAATAGATCATCCTGAAATAGCTATATCCAAAGAACAATATCTGCAGCTTGGGAGAGGAAACAAGGCTAAATGGTGCAAGCCTCTACCCAAAGTCTTGTTTCCCGCTTCACTGAACAACATAGATTGGTACATGTGATAAGATGTGTTGACGTCAAACATGCACGAAATCATCTGATTACTAGTCAATAATGGAGACAATTAACAGATGCGAGGAAGGCCACCGATAATGGTGATGGTCTCCAAGATGCATAGTGCAAACTAGCGAGTGTGAAAAATTTCTTTGTCATCGAACACTTGTAGAATCGCTTAACTAGGAGCCAATAATGAAAACCCATGATCAAGCACAAGGTAACCTACCACTAATGTCTGCAAGTACCAAGGCACTGAATGTGTTTCTGGGTTATCTTCCTAGATAGAGTGTTGAAGTCGATAGGAAGAAACCTATCGAAAGGTAGGCAATGACGTGTCCTACATCAGTCGACACGAAACTGGACAAGAATGATTTTGTTTTTTGAAGAATCTTTTGAGCATTTGGGTCTAAACAATGGAGGGCATGATGAAAGGATATGTAGGATCGATTGATAGAGGAAACAAATGGGGACCCTTGAATAATAGAAGGCACGACAATGGTTTTAACCAGACAGCACTAGACTCATGAACACTACAGAGTGTTTAAGATATGGAGATGCAATTACATCAGGGTATATAGGCTAAAAACTCATAGGTTGGTAGGGTTCATATTGAGAGGCTATCAAAATGAAGGTTTATCTGAGGGAGTGCCATGTTCAAGGGAACGATTACTGCCAAACCATGCTTTCAAATACATAATATAGTTGTATTGTCCACTTTCCCTGTCTGATTTTTTAATGAGTCTAGACGGGTAAACTCATCGATCTTTTCATGTTTAAATATTCTAAAAATGATCGCAAAAAGAATGACTCTTTGCCCTACCTGATTAGTTTAATGAGTCTAGATAGGCAAACCCATCGATTTTTTCATGTTTTAAGAGTTTGAAAAGTATCATAAAAAGAACGACTCTATATCTTGTCTGTGTTTTTAAAGAGTCCAGACTAGACAACTTGGTGGTCTTTTCATATTTAGAGAGTCTAAAAAGATCATAAAGAGAGACTCCATGGTGGTCCCTTTGTCATAGTTGTTAACCGGGTGCGACAAAAGGTTAATAGTATACCCAGATCGGTTACCTTTCCGTCTTTTAATCTATTAAACCCAGATAAAGAGAAACCTTTTTCCAATAGATGTCGACCCCATTTTGTTATGAGTATGAGGCAACAGACTAAACTCGTGTTTTGTCGTGAATTTTTATGAGCCTAGTAACAAAACTCGAGATTTTTTAGTTTTTAACGAGCAAGAGAAAGTACCTAAAAGAATGCTTGGGTTATCTTTATCATGTTTAATGAGCAACAAGACATAGCTCGGGATTTTTTCAATTTAAAGAGAGAAAAAAGTGCCTAAAAAGAATTCTCCTTTGGTATTTTTCAGTTTATGAGTTGGAAAAAGACCGAAAAAGAGTTGCTCAGAGCATCGTTTGCATATATTTAACGAGTGAAAATGATGAAAAACTCAGAGATGTTTATTATTTTTTAAAGAGCAATAAAATATCACAAAAATTGTTCTGATCAACATCGCAAAGATTTAACGAGCTTAACGATGAAAACTCGGGGATGTTTATATTTTTTAAAGAGAAATAAAATATCCCTAAAAGTGCTCTATTGATTGCGGTATATATGTTTAATGAGCCCCATGACAAAAAAATCGGAGATGTTTATATTTTTTGAAGAGCAATAAAATGTCTCCAAAAGTGCTCTATTGAATAAAATTACACAGCATATGCCTAGTGCAATACTAGGCATAATAATTCTTTAGGTAGAGCCCATTCTTGGGCTCCTTGAGTGGGACTCCTTCCCAGTCCTGTAATTCATATGCCCCTTTTGAGAGGACTTTTTTGACGATATAGGGACCTAGCCTTAGTGGGTCGAAGCGTGCATGCCTCCAAGAGGTTATCTTTTGGATGATAGAGCGATACAAAGTTGCCCTCTTGGAAAGAACAAAACCTAACCTCTTTCGCAAATTGGGTTTGTACCCGATCCTTGTGAGCTGTGAGCACCAAATCGACATCTCGACGGGTTTTATCCAACTGTTTAAGGTATAGCAGGCATTCTTCTTTGGAAGTGGGGCTAGGCATGGGTTCAAAGGCTATTTCTAGGGAAGGGATTGGCCACCCATTTCATTTTGCCTCGTCATAAAGTTGGATCTCATGTGTGACAAACGACAGATTAAATTTGGGCATTTCCTCGTGAGACCAAAAAATTCATCATGGAATTCCTCATGTAGGCAAGTGGAGCTTTCAATTTCCTCAGGACTACAATCTTCTCTCATTTGGGTGTCTTCCACGATGCCTGTCGTGACTAAAATATCTATGGGCAATGACCTGGAAGTGTCTTCCATATTTTCTTCCACCCCAAAAGTTTGGATGCTTGTATAGGGTGGGAAAATGATTTTGTTTGTGTCAAAGGACAGGACTTGAAGAGACATCATGTCTGAATCAGATGTCAGACTCCAAAGATGCCAATCCTCCCAATGTTGCTCTCCAAAACTCATGATTTATCCAAATACTTCATCCGTAGGTATGAGCTGATTGAATGGATCAAAAGGAGGAGCAGTTATGGGAAGGGGGGTGGTACTGTCGGTGATAGCCAACATGATCGGAGATGTGGATGCGGATTGAATGCCTTGGTAGGCCGATCCAGCTAGTGACAACGACATCTGGTTTCCGAATGTGTCAAGGTCTGAAGGCACTGTTAGGACCCAAGGATCGGTCAGTTCATGAGGAATTGATGAAAGCATGTTGACTGATTGTGAAACTTGTGGTGGCTGAAGAGGAAAACAACCCATCAAGGAGGAAGCCTTCAATAGACCGGTACCTAAATTGACATAGCAGTCAGTTCCACCTCCTACTAGGGGTACAGAGCCACTTGGTAATGGTGAATAATCGTGGGTGCAGAAAGACAACTGTTCCACTATAATGACCTTTCCATCCAATGGAAATAGGATGATACAAAAGACAGTGGATACGATGGCCATCATGGCATATGTCCAACTGCGACCCAGTAATAGATTATAGTCGAGTTTCTTGTCCACGACTTCTACGTCCACCATTACTATTTTCCTAGCTAAAGTGATGGGAAAACTGGCTTGGTATCCTTTTGGGACAAAGACATGGTCGTCAAAAGCTTTAAGGGAGTTCAACGGCAGGGATAGGGTTGGGGAACCCAAGGAGAGCCAACATGAAGCTGACGTAGGTTGAAGCACCTTCATCGATGATAGTTCAGTGTATACCTTTACCTTTCAAGGTGATATGCACTTGAAATGCAAGTTGGTGGGAAAGGGGAGGTTTACACTTGTCCATGTTGAAAATAGCAAGCATGGAATCTGTAGGGTCAATACCTCCGATAGTCGAAAGCAAAGCTTTCCTTTGGTTGGGGCATGTTTGTAATACTTCGAGCACCGACATAGCCAATGGCACTTGCGAAAAATCCACTACAATGTTGTAGTGTTGGGTGGCACATGTAGATGTATTGTGCGTTGTGCGTCGAAGTACCCCCTTGGGGTGTCGAATTACAAAGTCCTCAACCGACCTTTCGATATGCAGATCGTTGGGTGGTGATGGGTTTTGACCTGAGGATGGTTCTGCTACCTGAGCAACAGGAGCTCCATAATATTTTGCTCTTGTGGCGAGTTCTACCGTTTCAAATGTGTAAACGATAGAACTTCCTTCACTAGCTGAAGGATGTTGCAAACCGTCACTGCCCCCTAATGTGGGTTGTGGTTGGTTGGCAATGAGATTTCGCTGCTATTGAGTAGGAAAAGGATTTCTAAGGACAGTAGGTGCCTTACCAGAATCTCTTTTGGCAAGGTAACCTATGCATTCTTGAAGATGTGGAAAACGCTAGGTTACGTGGTCTTCAAGACAGAGTTTGCATGAATATTTGGTGCCTTTATCCTTTTCCTCATTAGTAGGTGCAGTGGCCTTCTGTTTTGGGTTAGGCTTCTTAGATGACTTCTCTTGAGAAGGAGCAGTCTTGTTCTTATTCTTCTTGTTCTTGCCACTATATTTTTGTGTAGACTACACAGAGTTGATCGCAGTGGCAGGAAGAGTAGTCACTTTGGTAGAGGAGTCTACTGCCAGCTTGGCAATGGAACCACTAAGTTGTTTTACAGCGACCCCAAACGTTGCACCGACAATCCCGTCGGCGTGTGCTCCAGGGTGCTAAGTGGTGGGAGGATTGGGGTTACTGGGAGCATGGGGGATTATGTTGTACAGAGTGCCAGACATTGAATAAATTGAATCTAAGTGCTGGGCACAATGTATGGATTGGTCTTCTATGACCGCACTAATTAGAGCGACATCTCTAGCGATTTGTGGGATTAAGGACTTACAGAACTAGTCCGTTAAGAGAAAATCAGGGATGGAAGCTTTGACTAACCTTTGCCTACGTCTCCATTCATGGATATGATCGGAGATGTGGGTGGTGGTATCCTGACAAAATGAAGTAAGGAGCTCTGTCCCTGTCTCATAACAGATAGGTAACTAAAAGTGCTTTAGGAACTCCATCGCTAAAGCATCAAAGGTATTCATTGACACGCGTGGTAACTCAATATACCATTTTGCGGCATTGCTAGTGAGGGTGCGGGGAAAAAGACGTAACCAGACACTATCATCCACCATAGAGTTTGAAACACACCAGAGATGGTAGGTGGTGATATGGGTGCCCGGATCCTCCCCTTGTTTTCCGTCGAACTTTGGAATGTCCGTCGGTATTTTATGCGAGATCGGAGGCCATTGTAAGTTGTGGTAGATGGGGTCGTTTATCAATTTATATAATTCGGGAATACCCAACATTGCCAAAAAGGCAGATTTTTGGGTGCCCCCGACTTGGACCATGGTAATGACGGATGACCTTAGGAGCTCTGTGCTCCTCCCATCATTTGGTTCCCCATAGTGTACATAGGAGTGGAACCTAGCATCTGCTAGGTTCCACTTATAGAAGGTGTTATGTGAGTTTCCATACCTGGGACAAACGGGATAGTGGGATTTCACATTACCACTGTTGTGATGACCGTTGACTGGGGAAGTGGTATAGGACCAAAAGTGTCTCAATAATTCCACAACCCTTGAGGCGTCGACTGGATAGATGGGAAAGTTCCACCTACTAAAGAAGGAAGTACAGGTACCACGGGAGTAACGATAGGATTTGATGGATTTGTAAGCAAAGTGTTAAAGTGAGGAAGAAATCCTTCCATGAAGAAATCCTCCGGCAAACTGGAATCATTGGTCATCCACACAGGTCCCATGTGCGATTTAGGAGACTGATTCCTCAAAGATGAGGAATTCGAGTCAGTGGAGCTCGGCTGATCCTCCAAAATGAGTGGAGGAAGTCCTAACAATCGTCTGGATTGGCAATGAGGGCCAGATGTAGCCACAATGACTGTTAAGTTTTATCAAATAGATTTTAATGTGGTATTCTTTAAAGTCTCGAAAATGATAGCACTTAGGTACCTAAAAAGAAAAAATACAATAAATATATCAATCAACAAACAGAGGGAAATTGCATCATCTGATAAGCACCGATTACTGGAGATGAAACCCAGTCTCTCAATGAATAACATAGAAGGATGGCGAAATGTATGGTTACGATTACTTTTGAGCTTCGCCCAAACCTCAGATTGAGGGGCCAAGTACTCTCGTGAAGATGAGCACCCTCCCAAAAACTGAAGACAAAGTAGATCCGTTCATTTTAGGTACCAAGACAGCCCATCCAAGTCACCTTGTGTAAGTACCTAGAAGTTTTGGCCACTAGAGATACCTCAAATCACAGACATTACCAAGTGGGACATAGTTGTAGACAACATGTTGTGTGGGCAGGATACCTGAGTCCCCGACTCAGTTCCGAAATTCCTAAAGGGACCCCCAATACACAGAATGCCCAAAGTATTTGTAAGAGAAGGCGGGCTACCTTCAATTACAATCCAATGTTGTCTCGTATTTCACTCGTTTTTAGTGGAGTGGTCCTGGTAATATGAGTGCAAAGGGAGTTTTCACTCGTTAATGACACTAGTTTTAATTTTCAACCTTGGGCAGTTCACTCACATGCTTATCCCAAGGTCCTAATCTAGCTAATGTTGGTTTGCTCAAAATAGTAATTGATTGGTATTAATGTAAATTTAAGTGTACTTGATTATTTGTCTTCAGTAGGGGTGTTGACGTATGAATATGGTGAGACTCTCGACTCAATAAACCATGCAGAACAATGCTTTGATTTTTTTTTTCAATTTCTTATGCAAACAAGTCTCATTATACATATTCATCTTTTCACATATTCATGGATTCGTCAGTGCATCTAAAGCCATTCAACACTTTCATAACCGAAAGATTCTTTTCCCAATATTCCCTAACAACTACTGAAAACCAAAATGAAGCAGCTTACAACTATTTCGACAAAAGGATGAATACAATTTATCAGTCTTTCTTTAAAAAAAAAAAGTATTTTAAGAGAGAAAAACTAAAACATTTCCTTAAAAATAATTTTTCAAGACACCAAATTTGTTAACATAATACTGTTGCAGATCCTACTTTAGCCCTTGAGACAAGTTCCCCCTTTTGGTCCATAGAATCTTCTGGAAAACATGGAAATGGGAGACTAACACTCTGTTTCTTTGTAAACAGAGAGTTGGTTGGGCCACTAACGCTCCCTGTACATAGGCAAAGAGCTTTATAAAGCTCTGTGTAGACTGGCAACCTACGTTAGTGAGGGAAATAGCTCAAACAAAGGGCCTTTAGGATCAGTTTCTGAGGAGAATGCAAACTAGCAGGATGTAACAAGATAGATGGTGGGTCAGAAAAGGATTTAAAGAAGTAGGAAGCTCTTAGAAGAAAGAGAAGAACCGAGAGGAGTCCAGGTAAACTGGGAACTAGATGTATAGTCCCCAGTGGAGTCGCCAATTCTGCTATGGGGTAAAATGCATGGGATGAAAACTACCCTCAAAGGCCTTCCCAGGACCTTTGACAGACTGTAAGATTATCTGCAAAAGCTACCAAGTTACACACATGTTCATCTATCAAACATAAATTGACAGGGTATGGAAAGAGGATCACCTTTAGCTCCTTCTAGATTTGCTTGGGGATCTCTATGCGGCAAGAAGAACTCCTTCAAGGCCGGCTCCAAGACAATTCCTGCACAAAGGACAAGGCAAACCAATCACAACATATGCTTCTGAAAGCTAATGTAAGAATGCACAATAAACATGTATTAGTGTATAACTTAACTACTCATCTCGACAAGCATTAGAATGAACAAATAAATGAACAACATTACCGACACTATGGAGTAGGGAACAAAACTATAGTTCTATATTCAGAATGGAAGAGCGATTACAACCATCCTTTGTATCGGCCTTCCTTACCCCTTCTTCCTCTCTCTCTCTCTCTCCCTCTTTCAGCTTTCTTCTTCAAGAATATGACAGTTTCACAATAGCTCTATGGGCTATCCTTCTAAATGCTCTGACCCTTTTGCAATGGCCCTCTCGCTGCTTATGTAGCAATCGAATTAGGGCTGCCAAGCTCCTCCTAGAGTTCATTAGGGCAAAAGCCATGAACCTGCCCTGTTTAAAAGCTTTTTACCATTTTCCTTCATTCTCAGATTGGAATTTCTCCAAATATATTGATTTTTGGAGTTTCCTTGCTTTTCTTGAGCAAATTTAGGGATTTAATATCTAGATATTTATGAGTAGATTTGTTGGCCTGACCTTCTGAACATCCCTTAGGTTCACTAACGCTCCCCCTTGTCTAATAACATGAGTTAGCAGGTTGACTAACGCTCCTCTATGCTTGGTAACAATCTTTATAAAGTAGGTTAGCAGTGTGCAGAGAGCATTAGTGTGGATTCCAAACCTGCAATTGTGGTCTTTGCTTCAGTCATCTTGTCTTTCAACTCTGAGTTGATGAGGAGGTCAATTTGTCCTATAACAAGTCTCATGCTCCGGAACTGAGCTATAGAGCAAGTCAAGGTGCAGTGGAAGCACTTTGGGCCAGAGAAGGCCACATGGGAAATGATTGATGCCACGAAAGTTAGTTATCCTTTCTTGGTTTATGGTTAAAATAAGTATGTATAATTGTAAATATTGTATAGAGCTATGTGTATAAAGTTCAAAAAATAGTCTGCGTTGAACTTTGATTCTATGATTGTGAATGGAAAATTGAACATTGAGGATAGTGTTCCCTCAAGGGGGAGGGGATGGTAACAACCCCACCAGAGGTTCTCATGAAAATGGCATCATAAACATAGTGTAAATATTGTACGATGAATTGAAATGAAAATGGGGACAGAGTCAAGGGACACAGATTCCAGAGCTGGGAAGGCAGTCACTTGTTTGGGACATCATGGTTTCTTGTGCAAGGAAGAAACCTGAAATGCATGACAATCATTAAAAACTGGTTGGTGCAGTAATTTATGAAAATAGCTCTTGAAATTAAATGAACATAAAAAAGAGGTATGCATGCCCATGCCAATTGGGAAGAAATCGCAAGAAGAAAAGGACAGGAATTTATGAAGGGACGATTCACTACAAGCCAGGAAGGAAAAACCAATAAATATAATCTAAGGAAGAAACCAAAAGAAGATAAAGGTTGAACATAGAATAAAAGTGGGAGAGAACAAAAAATAGAGAAGGGGATTAAGGTGAAAAGGGAGGGAGAGTGCAATGGGAGCTCTACGCAGGCAGCGCCAAAGAGAAGAAAAGAGAAGGGGATTGTCTCTTTGATCTCTGGATGTTGCGGGTTGAATTGCTAGTCTCTGGAGCCCTGTAATAACTTGGGGTCCCCGGAGGCTATGGGTTGAGATAGAATCCCTGGAGCCTTGTAAAAGCTTGGGTACCTAGTGGTTGTGGGTTGAGACAAAGGTCTCTAGAGTGCTATAACTGTAATAACGCTAGTCAAAATTCCATGTAATAAAGTTCATAAAGGAAAAATAATAACCCAGGTTGTGGGACACATATTCCAAGCTGAGTGTTGGGAAAAACATCCTAGTGTGGGTGTTCATTTGGTTTATTATGGCTAATGATATTGGCAAAGGAAAAGGCAAAGGATTTGGAAAGGCATGAGGCATTAATTGGAATTTTATTCATGAAAATAATGAAAATTAGATGAAAAAGAAGATGAAAGGTTATAGGTTTCATGTGAGGAGGAAAATGAAGGCAAATAATGGAAAATTGAAGAAAATAGAGGCCTCATTAATAAAAAGGCTTCTGAGGATTAATTGGTATCTTTTGTTAGTTCAGTTTTGGAGCTCGCTCTCTATTCTCTCTCACACTCTTGGTCACTTATACTTTTCTTGGAGCACTCTAGCATAGGATCAAGGAAGGAAAAGATTAAGCAAGGAAGAGCAACATCTAGAAGCTACAATGGGATTATTTGCATGTATATATTTTCATGTGTGATTTCCTTTCTAGATTTGGCATGCATGGTACATGCATTTGTGTATTTGGTTCTCTTGCTATCATTGACATGGTTTTTGTTAGGTGTGACGACATTCTTAATCCTTTCCTTACCATTTTCGAATAGCCATGGTGTGATGGGTTCTCTTGTATTTGATTGATATGGATTTCTAGACGGACTGAGTGAGGTGGTATCTAAAAGAAAGAACACAAGATCTAGGAATCCTTGGACCGAAGAAGGTGGGATTTTGGTAAAGCCAGCTTTTGTGTGCCACGATGGGTCTAGGAACCCTTAAATGGTGAATGGTAGGATATATGGTAAATCCTAGAGGTGTGTGCCCTTGATTAGGCCTAGGAATTCTCTACTGGTGAATGCCAGGATATACAGTAAAGCTTAGAGGGTGGATTCTTTATTATTCCTAGAAATCCTCAACCATTGTATGGTGGGATATACGATAAAACCTATAGATTAGGAGACATGTAAATTCCTCATAGTGTAGGTGGATAAATTCAGTGGCATCCATGCTTGTTTAGGGCCTAGTGGTCTGGTGGGGATTGCGCTAAATCCTAAGGAAACCTTGCTTGGTTTGGTTTTGAGTCCCCACATTCATGCTTGGAATATGGCACAGGGGTGATTGGAAGAAAGAAAGATTTGTTTCAACCAATCTATGGTCGGGTGGTCCATGGAAGTCCCAAACTTGGTTGCCTTTTTCATTCATTAATAAGATAAATTTATCCTTGGTATTTCAAGTGTAAATATACTGGTTTATATGAGACTATTATGGTTGTTATATCCTTGTTATTTTTGTTGGCTATATGTTGGTTATGAGTATGTTTTATGACAGACTTGATGTATGGTTTCCATCATGTTTTGATCAACAACTGAAAGTACAATGAATATATGACCTAATAGATCATAATGAAACTTTTGTGATATGGAAACAATGCTTCTTTACAAATCTTAGATAAGTATGAGACCCCTATGCTCAGATTTGTTGTTATGACACGTGCATTGCATAATTGTGACATGTTTGACGAAATTTCTGTCATGGATAGTGGGGGTCCATTCAATTCATTGATCAAGAATTTTCACTATTACCTTTGTTTCAATTACATTTATCATTCCTAAAAGTTTCATAAATTTTTGGGTAGTGGCCTCAATCCTGCCCCTAAAAAGTGGCACAAAATTCAGGGTGGCTGGCTCATAACTAGCTGAAAAAAGTCCATAGTTGCTAGCATGCCTCTCTATGGGAGAAAATAGAAGGCCTCAGTCGTACGCATGGCTTGTCATGGGAGAAACTGAGGGTCCAAATCAATGAAATGTCAAGTTGTCTCAGGGGTTGGTCACTTGGAAGGGTTGGTTGGCCCCTGAAGGTTTTGTAGCATGTGTGGAAGGTCATAATGGTTTTGTTTTGTTAGCTCCACTTACTTAACTGTAAATGGGGAGTTGAATCACACCATAGTAACCTATCGTCACATGTTTACTCCAATAGACCGATTAACTTGGGTAAATGTGGGAGGGGGTGGTATCAGAGTGGTATTAGAGCATGGTTCACCCCTTGGACTGGATAGGTGGTGTGTTGGTCATGCATTCACATTGGTTGCATATGTGTTCTTTATGCTTGTGGTATATGTAGAAATTTTGAATAATAAACACATATTCAATGGAGATTATCCTGATCATGTACTATTGCGGAATACATACACAATACATAAGCTCCTCTACGTTGATCAACAATTTAGCAGCGTCAATAACAATAAAACATCAATCGCATGCACACATTAACACAGTATGTATCCTGGGGAAAGCTTACAGCTGAAAAGCCCACACTATCTGTATATTAATGATTGAGAACATGTATCATTACAATAGTCAATACTCATCATAAGTATCCAGCACTAGCTCCACTTGTTACACATAAACCAGCTCAGACTCAAACAAGTCACAAGTTCAAATCTTCTCCACTGCTTTGCCTGCCTCTATTGCATAAACCTGCTGAGAATCACTCACACTAGAAATCACGTGAGCACAGGCTATTATACTAGGAAAATTCAATGCAATGCTCATTGGCATACTCAATACATTGCTTGTGCAAATCCTCATGCACAACTATAGTCACAAATGATAGCAATCTGATCCTCTAAAACCTGTCCTTGTTGAACTGTACATGCACTGACATGCAACTGAGTTAACTGATGTATTCTATAGTTGCATTATGAGTTAATAATTAGTTTAACAACTCATCATTAGTCTATTTGCAGTTAGACTAATTACAACTAGTTTAACCAAGTCAAACTGAACACAACTCCATCAACTCCAGAATCAACTCCACCAAACTCAACTGATTGAGTTCTAACTGAAGTCATGCATGCAACAACTCAACTGACCCACAAAGAAAGCGTACTTCCTTCTGACAGCTGCATGTGCCACATCTGTAGCTCAAACTCAAGTGATCCAAGAGAATAAGATAAAGTTTATACTCCAAATATTATTATGAGACAATAATATTTGACTTTTCTATTTTTGACAGCCAATCTAAAAATATACTTTGATCACTCCTGCTGTGATCACTCCTGCTATGATCCAAAAATAGAACTTGCACCATAATTTGCCTGCGGGCCCACTTAGTGAAGGTGACTCTTTTCAGTAAGCTCCATCATCTTGTTTCAATCTCAACACTCCCTCTCGACAAGATATGGATTATCAACAGCCCCTATCCTGCCTCAGTGGTATTCGAATTTGCTCTTGGTGAGCGCCTTCGTCAAGATATCAGCATCCTGATCTTCCGTTGGAATGTATGAAAGTAACATGATCCTCTGCTGCACACAATCTCTGATATGATGGTACCTAATGTCAATATGCTTAGATATATCATGAAATACAGGATTAGCCGAGAGTTTAATGCAACTCTGGTTATCACAGTAAATCATAGTAGGATCCAAGTGAGAACTGAAAAAACCGACCAGGATCTTCCTCATCCATATAGCCTCGCATGCAGCCAAACTTGCTGCCATATACTCGGCCTCTGCTGAACTGAGTGCCACGGATCTCTATTTCCTGCTGTACCAAGAAACTGCTGTCGACCCGATACTGAAGACCCCTCCTGATGTGATCTTTCTGTCCGTTGGGCTCCCTGCCCAATCTGCATCCGTGAAGCCACATAGCTTCACCTCACCCTCCTGTCTGTACCACAATCCATATCCCGATGTGCCTCTCAAGTAGCACAATACATGCTTTCCTGCCTTCCAGAAGAGCTTGGTAGGCTTAACCATAGCTTGTGAAAGCTGGTTAACTGCATAGCATATATCGGGTCGTGTATTGACCAGATACATAAGCGACCCCACCAACTATTGATAAACAGTGGCATATACTTCTTCTCTCGAAGTGGCATCCTCCTTCCTCCAACCTCCAGGAAGAGGAGTATCAACAGGCTTGCAGCCATGCATGTTGAACTTCTCTAGTATCTCCTGAGCATACTTACCCTGAGAAACAAACAGTCCACCACTGCGCTGCCATATTTCCAATCCTAGGAAATAGTGAAGGAGGCCCAAGTCCTTCATCTCAAACTCCTTAGCAAGATCATCCTTGCATGAAAGTATCAATAGCTCATCACCCGTTAGAATCAAATCATCTACATACACTACAATGATAAGAAACTTACCCTCCACCACAATCTGGTATAGGTTAGGATCTGCCTCACTCTTGGAGAATCCAAGTCCTGTGAAATAGCTGTCTATCCGTGTGTACCAAGCACGTGGTGCTTGTTTCAACCCATACAGTGCTCTCTTGAGCCTGCACACATGCGACTCGCTGCTGAAGATCTCAAAACCTTCGGGCTGCTCAATGTACACCTCCTCCTCAATGACTCCGTTGAGGAACGCGGTCTTGAAATCCATCTGATGAATGTGCCACCCCATCTGCGCTGAGAGAGCAAGAATCATCCATATGGAACAATACCTTGCGACAGGTGCAAAGGTCTCCTCATAATCAATCCCCTCTATCTGTGAAAAGCCTCGGGCAACAAATCTTGCCTTGTACTTTTCCACACTCCCGTCAGCTGCCTGCTTAACTTTGTAGATCCATCTCGAACCCACCACTGATTTCCCTTTTGGTCTAGGAACAATCTCCCATGCACTATTTCTGACAATAGAATCATACTCTTCCACCATGGCATCTACCCATGCGGGATCCTCAACAGCTTCCTTGAAAGAGGATGGCTCAGTCACAACACACTTGCTCATAAGATCCATGTATCCAGTGTACCGATCAGGTGACTGTCTCTGCCTGCGTTGGGTTGTAGGTGGTCCTACAACTTTCTCTGCATCTTGAGCCAGTCACTCAGCTTCTGTCAAGGCTTTCACCCTTTGATGGTTGGAGCTGCATGAGTGGTCTCTTCCACTCCACGAACCTCATCCTGTGGCTGATCCATGTCCTGAAGCTCATCCTTAGGAACTAATAGCTCCTCATCTGCATGTAAGTGTAGCTCCCTCTCAAGCAAACACTTCGTGGCTTTCTCCTCCTGAAATTTTATATCCCGTCGTACAATAGTTTTACCACTGTTTGGCAAATACACACGATAGTTATGGGGCGTATCAGTGTACCCCACAAATATCCCAACCTCTGCGGTCAGCTCCAACTTCTTCCTAGAATCCTTCGTCACATGCATGTAAACGTTAGCACCAAAAATCCTCAAATGAGAAAGATCAGGCTTCTTACCAGAATAAGCCTCCTCGGGTGTACTCATGCCAAGTATCCTATGAGGACAACGGTTCTGCACATAAACTGCTGTATTTCATGCTTCCGCCCACAAGTGAAGGGGTAGGCCCTGATCATGCAACATCGCTCGTGCAGCACCCACGATCATTCTGTTCTTCCACTCAGCAACCCCATTCTTCTGTGGGTTATGGGGAGCTATGAGCTCTCTTCGAATCCCTTCTACCTTGCAGAACTCCTTGAATTCATCAGAGATGTATTCACCACCATTATCGCTCCTAAGAGCCTTCACCTTCTTCCCCGAATCCTTCTCGACCAGTGCTTTGAATTCACAGAACTTTGAATATGTCTCGCTCTTCTTCTGCATGAAGAAGATCCAACACTTACGAGAGAAATCATCAACAAAAATCACATAATACCTGTGTTTTGCTGTTGAAGCAACTGAGAAAGGTCCACACATGTCTGTGTGAATTCTCTCAAGTATCGTCATGGTATGACTATCCTTCTCGTGAAAGGTGGCTTTCACAAACTTCCCCAAAGTACACCCCTTGCACTGATCTGACTGCGCAAGAGTGCCTTTAGGAAGCCCTGTAGTGATTTGCTGCAGTATCTTCAAGGCTCCATGGTGAAGGTGACCCAATCTCCTGTGCCACAACTCGCCATCATCCCGGCTCACCAATCCTTCTGCCTTGTTTGCCATTGTTGCGCATCCATCTACATGCAACTGATAAAGGTTCCTCACTCGAACCCCTATCTTTCTGGTTTCACGAGTTGTCTTGCTGCGCAGGAAAGCCTTTCCCTCGCTGAAAACAACATCATACCCCTTGTCTTCTAACATTGCCATAGAGATAAGATTCTTCTTCAATCCTAGAACATGCATTACTTCCTTCAATACAAAGGGTTTAACAGACTCCCTCTCAAAGGAAATGGTACCGATACCGGTCGCACTGTATCTAACATCATCGCCCATCTCGATGTGCACTCCAAGATATTTGTCCTCTAGATCAGAAAACAAATCTTGATCTCCCGTCATGTGAAAAGACGCACCACTGTCTAAGAACCACATTGATCCCATCACACTTGAAACCAAGCATGCGATCAATGAAAAATCAAGCTCAAACTACGAGGCTAGAGCTTCTCCTGCTGCTGATCCAGCAGCTTGCTTGTTCTTCTTCTTCTGTGGACAATCAGTGGCATAGTGTCCATGCTGGTGATAGTGAAAGCACTTCACCTTGGACATATCCTGCTTCTTGCCTTTCGCACCAGACTGAGAAGCTTTCTTTCTCTTCCCCTTCTTTGCTTTGGCAGCCAAGGCACAATTTTCTTCATCAGCTCCCTTTGATGAAGATCCGTCCCTGGTACTCCGCCTGATCTCCTCCTGCACAAGATCTGACCACAGTTTTTCCCATCCTGGTAATTTCTCCCGACCATTGATAGAGTCCTGATAGGAATGCCAACTCTTTGGAAGACCAAGGAGAGCCAAGCTCACCAAGTCCTCATCATCAACAGTAACCCCCACACTTCCCAGCTCATCTCGACACTGAGTGAACTTCATGAGATACTTGGGCATATTTTCACCCTTATTGCATTTGATGTTTCTGAGTTTATCTTTGAGTGCCAGCTTCCTTTGATCGCTCTTGCTTTGGAATAGATCTGTTAAAGCCTTCCACATCAGATATGGGGAAGTCTTTCCATGTAGGCTAGACACAATGTGATCCTTCACGCCCTCCAACAGAATCCTTCGACATTTTGTAGTCTTCTTTTTCCAAGCATCAGCTTGAGTAGCATCAGTAGGCTTTGGGACATCCGTCTCTATGAACTCCTTCAGCCCGTTATCATCCAATACTGCCTCCATCCTGTCCTTCCATGCAATATAGTTTGAGCTGCCCTCAAGAGCATACTCCATTCGCAATCTGTTGAAAGACATTGCCTCGTTGACACCAAGAAAACACTGCTGCAAATTCGAATTCCACCAGCTCCAAACTTAACCGCCTCAGATCTAAGATTCGTGAGAACAAACTATTTCTCCTACAGATATTGACTGTATGGGCATTCATCGGATATCTCACCTTCCAAAGGAAGGATGAATCTAGAGGCTACCTGGCCCGATTACAGACTCAGCCTGAAGAAATAAGATGTAAACACTTCCTGAATAGTAGATCTGATGATCAACAACTTTGATACCATGTAGAAATTTTGAATAATAAACACATATTCAATGGAGATTATCCTGATCATGTACTATTGTGGAATACATACACAATACATAAGCTCCTCTACGTTGATCAACAATTTAGCAGCATCAATAACAATAAAACATCAATAGCATGCACACATTAACACAGTATGTATCCCGGGGAAAGCTTATAGCTGAAAACCCCAAACTATCTGTATATTAATGATTGATAACATGTAAAATTACAATAGTCAATACTCATCACAAGTATCCAGCACTATCTCCACCTGTTACACACAAACCAGCTCAGGCTCAAACAAGTCACAAGTTCAAATCTTCTCCACTGCTTTGCCTGCCTCTATTGCATAAACCTGCTGAGAAGCACTCACACTGGAAATCACGTGAGAACATGCTATTCTACTGGGCAAATTCGATGCAATTCTCATTGGCATACTCAATACATTGCTTGTGCAAATCCTCATGCACAACTATAGTCACAACTGATAGCAATCTGATCCTCTAACACCTGTCCCTGTTGAAATGTACATGCAATGACATGCAACTAAGTTAACTGATGTATTCTATAGTTGCATTATGCGTTAATAATTAGTTTAACAACTCATCATTAGTATATTTGTAGTTAGACTAATGACAACTAGTTTAACCAAGTCAAAATGAACACAACTCCATCAAATCCACAATCAACTCCACCAAACTCAACTGGTTGAGTTCTAACTGAAGTCATGCATGCAACAACTCAACTGACCCATAAAGAAAGCGTAATTCCTTCCGAAAGCTACATGTGCCACATCTGTAGCTCAAACTGAAGTGCTCCAAGAGAATAAGATAAAGTTTATAGTCCAAATATTATTATGAGACAATAATATTTGACTTTTCTATTTTTGATAGCCAGTCTAAAATAGACTTTGATCACTCCTGCTATGATCACTCCTGATGTGATCACTCCTGCTGTGATCACTCCTGATGTGATCACTCCTCCTGTGATCCAAAAATAGAACTTGCACCATAATTTGCCTGCGGGACAACTTAGTGAAGGCGACTCTTTTCACTAAGCTCCATCATCTTGTTGCAATCTCAACAGTATATTTACTTGGTGTGTACGCATGGTCACAGTGGTGACGCCATGTGAAAATTGACGGTGTTCTTTCGGATGCAGTCGTCATGAGTGTATGTCGATTATGCATTGGTTATGCATACATTGCTTATATACTGATATGCATACATTGATATTGTTGTAGTTGTCATGCATGAGTTCATGCTATGTGGTTTATATGATCAAGCACTGATAACTAGATAATGCTTAAACTGATGTTATATAGTAATGTGATTATGATTATACATGTACTGTGCTTATATGGTTGATTTTACAGATGAGATATCCCCCCTTTGATAACTAAAGTGATTAGGAAAATGGGGAAGAGAAAAAACTATGAGGTCAGGAGACATGGAGATAGGTGACTGGGGTTAGGGCATCGAGCCTGGTGAATGACATAGGTTACAGGGAACTGGAAGCAACCAGGAAGGCAACCCCATTACAGATTCTCCGTGGCTACCTCATAGTATCCATTAGCTTTTTGTGGTTTTTTTCCGGTTAGTTTGGTCTCCCCTAGACAGTTTTGGTCCTCCATCGACATCCCTGCAGGCAGCTATTAGCTCGGGGTTTTGACAGTTATGGAGGACAAAGATGTTTTTTTCGCGGTTCCTACGGAAAACCTGCCGATATGGTCACAGCCCGGGACCACTGTGGATGATTATCTATCATTTGACCATGAATTCTTGGTAGAGGTCGAAGCCCTCCCTACTCTCTCATGGCAACACATACCCTCCATCTCAATTTTTATAGAAGCTTCGGCCATTCGGGAATACACAGGCCCTCCGCTCCTCACAGGTTCCTTGGTAGAGGCAGAGCGCTAGCGAGATCCGGGGGTTCAAACCCTAGGGCCAGATTTGGATTCGTTTCTATCAGGGGAAGGGCCGGATAAACCCTTGGAGGGGTATCTTTCAATACAAGAAAGCCAGATGCCGGTTCAATTTGCTCCCCCGGACTCGGGGAACACCCCCCAGGAAACTTTACGTGCATCAGAATAATATCATGGCATTTTGATAATATAAGGGCAAAAGGACCTACGACAGCGAAAGATTCAGCCACACTTGTGGAAGTACAGGTGGACAGGTTGATGGTAGGCATGAGAAGTAAACAAAAAGGGGCTTCCAAAAGGAAAAAATGCCTCCCATAGTGCAGCAATGAAATCTTCCTCAAGCTATCTGAGGACACACCGTTTCGTGAAGTTATGTATTCGACAAAAAAGGTTCTGGTGGGACGAGTCAGGGGCAGACATTACAACATGGAGAGGCTCCAAAAATGGACAATGGAAGTCTGGGGACATCATTTGACGGAACCCCCTCAAGTTCAAACCTTTGTTAGGGGATGGTTTGCCCTTCGATTCAAATGTCTAGCTCACACAAACTGCGTCCTATCCACCATATGGCACATTGATCAGGCACCATTTCTCCTACAAAGGTGGACGCTGATGTTTGATCCAGAACTAGAGAGGGTGGAGGCTGGACTGATTTGGGTACGACTTCCAGGCCTTCCCTGTCACTTCTAGATAGAGCATATCTTCAGACAGATTGGGGATGCCCTGGGTTCGTATCTTACCTATAATGACTCTTTTACCTCGACAGGAAGAATGGCTTATGCCAAGGTTTTAGTGCATATGGACCTCTCAAATGGGCTTCCGGAGTACATTAACATACAATGGAGGAATGCTGCGAGGAGGCAGATGCTGGACTACGAGGGGGTGCCTTTCAGATGTAGGCACTGCCACAAGGTAGGGCACCTATTCAAAGATTTCCCTCTGAACAAGTGGAATAGTAGGAAGTCAGCAAGACATTGTACTCAGGATTCTCAGGAGCATGAAACTCAGTCACATGAAGATCTGGCAAAGGAGGAAAAACCTCGTGCTTCTGAAGACATGCATAGGATTGCCACTCCTCACTCTGGAGGAATGGCCACATTTTTGGGCCCTGGTTTGAGGTCTTTGGAACTAGCTCAAAGCACTCCGAGGAAGCGAGGTAGGCTGCCCCATCACCCCCCCCCAATTCCTGGTTCAGCCGCGACAGCCTTGGGTGACTCCAATACTTCGGGTATGAATTCCATACACTTGCCCCCCACTCAATGCTTTTATGATATTCATAATAATTCAATATCTGAGCAGTTATTAGGTCTGGGTATTGTAATCTCATTAGAGACCCCTGTACAGAGTTTATGTGACATAGCTCCCCCCCTCACCTCCTTACCCCCTACACCTCCCCACTCTATTTTGTATGCCTCCTCCACAAACCTCGACCTCCTTGATAGCGGCCTTGGAACTGAGATATAATAAATGATCTCGATCAAGAAATTCGGTTCAGGATCATGTTGGACTTGAAATCCTATCCCTCCACCCCTTCCAAGGCTTCTCGAGGCCGTCCCTCTGGTTTTAAAAATGCTCAAGCACAAGTTGATATCGATATTGCTTTGGGCAAACAATCTACCATCCCTGGGGTTCTTAGAGCTAGAACAACCCCATCCGAATCCCCTCCATGAAGATACTATCCTACAATTGTAGAGGGCTATCTAGGCCCGACAAAAAACTAGCTCTTCGTCGGTTACTCTCTTCCGACTCTTTGGATATTATATTCCTCCGGGAGACCTTAGGTCCAACTGATGATATTGCTCGCTCTCTTAAGCACTCTTTGCCGGGTTGGAGTTTTTCGGGATTGGATGCCCATGGCCATTCTGGAGGACTTGCATTGGGCATAAATACTCAATCTATCAAGAAAATCACCAGCTGGGGTGGACATGGTTACTTAGGGGCCAATGTAAACTCAGCTGAGCTAGGGATGCTCTTCAGAATTATCAGTATTTATGGGCCTTGCCAGAATCACCCTGAATTTTGGGACCGTCTTCTGAGTCTGGATTTTCTTTCGGTCGATAATCTGATAGGCGGAGGGGACCTCAAATTTTCCTTAGGACATGCTGAATCTTGGGGACATTGCACACAAAGGGACTCCCTCTTGGACTACTTCTCATCCATTTTGGAACTACATCATCTAATAGATATTCCCACTGCAAAAATTCAAGCCACTTGGAGGAACAATAGAGTTGGTGATAATGGTCTTGCAAGAAGACTGGACAGATTTCTAGTCAAAGAATAGGTTATGGAATTGGGACTCAATATCAGGCAATGGGTTGGCACGGGTGGCCTCTCATACCATCTACCTATTTATATGGAAATGGAATGTGGAAGAGACAGGCCGAAGGGACCATTTAAATTCAGTTCAACCTGGCTTAAGGAAGCATCATACATCAGCATGGTGACTGACTTCTAGAAAACAAACCCACCAGGGGTTAGAGGTGAAGCAACAACAAGGTTTATCCGCAACCTTGCAGAGTTGAAAAATATGTCCAAATCTGGGCCCACCAAAAAATAATTTAGGATGATCAAGCCCTGAGACAGATAGAGCTTGAACTGGAGGTTTTTGAAAATGAGATGGGAGGTCTATATAGCTTAGAGGAGCATAAGAATAAAATCACATCCCTCTACTCATCCTGTGGAAAAATACTCAAAGAAAGGGAAAACAAATGGAGATTGAGAAGCAGGGCCATCTGGATTCAGGAAGGGGATGCAAATACAAAATTTTATCAAAAGTTTGATAATGGGAGGAAAGCTATAAACACCATATGGAAAACGCAGGATGAACAGGGAAGGATAGCAAACACTTTCCCTCAGCTCACCTCTCACACTTTAAAAATGCCTACAGTGACCCTAGGGAGACTAATTTAGTAGAAATTATCAGAGTTGCTCAGCTATTCCCTAGGTGTGTGGAACAAGAGGATGAGGAGAAATTGGTGCAAGAGGTCACTTTAGAGGATCTGGAGGCCACTTTAAAGTGGTTTAGCAAGGACAAAAGCCCAGGACCTGATGGTTGGTCCATCAAATTTTATTTGGCTTTTTTTGAATTGATTGGTCTGGATCTTCTTAGAGTAGTTGAGGAGTCAAGGGCTTCGGGCCGCTTGGAAACAACCATTACCTCCACTTTCATTTCTCTAATTCGAAAGTCAGATAATCCGACCACTTTTGATGAATTCCGTCCCATTTCACTTTGCAATTGTCTGTATAAGATAATAGCCAAAATAATAGCAAACAGATTGAAGCCAATCATATCAAAGCACATCCTGCCTGAACAATTTGTATTCCTAAAGGACAAGCAAATCCATGAGGTGATTGGGATAGCACAGGAAGTATTAAACTCTCTCCACAGAAAAAAAAGCAAAGGTATGATCATGAAGGTGGATTTATCTAAAGTGTTTGACAGGGTGAATTGGTTATACCTGCAAATGCTTCTAACCCACCTTGGTTTCCCTTTCATCTTTATTAAATGGATTATGGGATGCATCACTAACATTCCTTTTAGTGTCCTTGTAAATGGGAGTGCATCTCCATTCATCACCTTGACTCGGGGTTTACGACAGGGGTGTCCTCTTGTTATCGGGAAATCTAGTGTCTATGCAGAGCTGCTAGTCCCACTAAGGCTGGTAGCTACCTTAGAAACAAACAAACTAAAACTACTTTCATTTTCCTTTATGAGAAATAGATAAGAGGGGAATAAAGGAGACCAACCTCTGTCTTGCACTTGGTTCCTTGCTTGATTCCTCTCCCTTCTGATAGATCTTTGCCACTCGCTTCCTCGTCTACCCAGCTTCAAAGAGCACCTGTAGAATCAAAGCAGCATAACACTATCCAAGAACATAGATCTATTATCATAAGCAATATAGGACCAGATATATATTGACCACACAAATGCATATATCATCAATCATACAAGAATGTGGAGGAAAACTTGAATAGCTTTATTAATAATCAAGAATAGCAAAGAGGATTACAACCAATTGTTCTGACCCAGCATCATCCTCTCAGCAAGAAAGCCCTTCTTCACCTCATGAAAAGCTTAGATCACCCAACACTATGATATTACACCAAGAAACCAGTAGCACTTCCTTACAAGATACAAAATTCCAGCCCCTGGATCTTTGGGATGAGGGATCCATACATAGATGTTTGAAAGGGGGGTGAGTCAGCTTTTGAGATTTGATTAGTGTCCTCTCTTTGATAGTTCTTGATTCCACTTGGAGATTGATGATCTCTTACTCATCCCTGGGCGAATGCAGAGAGGCAAGTGTCACAGGAGAAGTTTCTGGAAGATTCCATGATCCTCCACCTTGCAGATTGACCCTGCCATTTGTCCACTCTCACCCATCGCACCCCATAGAAGGGATTTTCAAGATGCATCGCACCTCCCGTGTGTATTTAGGTGGGATGCAGTGCACTTTGACCATGGAGCAGGTGAGATGGTCCAGTTTTGACCAGTTCTGAGTAGTTTTTCATGGAGAACTTCTGGGAGAAGATGTAATCAGTTGACCTTGTTCTTTTAGAGGTCGGAACAACACTTTTAGGGACTTAAGAGCCCTTGGTTTATGGACATTTATGATCGGGGTTGCAGTGCCAAAAAATGTCTATAACAGTTTCCCCCTAAAGCATGAGCTCGTTAATCTGTTGATGTCGGGTGAAATGCTTTATCATGAGGATCAGAAGTTTTTTTTCAAGCTGGAAGGCGACCTGTAATAAGATAAAATACAATACATTATATTCATAATATTTTCATGATCTAGCTGAGGCGGGCATTCCCATGCTCAGCTTTATAAATTCATTTTCATGTACATAAGACAGAAAATCGTCTGAGTGTAGACTGATGATTCTGGTAGAGCCATCATCCCTTAGGTTGGATGATTATCTATGTAGTAATGATGTAAATTTGATGTCTTTATTTTCCTGAATATATATCGCAGCTTGGATGGATGAAACTAGATCCGGGGTCTTCAATCTCGTTCGATCTTCACTCAAAGTACAAGTCGATTCATGTGAGAGATGTTCTGGAGTCGAACATGGAAAGACATCGCCTGATTACCAGCCAATGATGTAAGCTGTTAACAGGCGCGAGAGGAATCACCGATAATGATGATGACCCTCAAGGTACTACAATACAATTCATGTGGTGTGAATAAGGGACTTGGCGTTGAACACCATGCAAAATCTTTCGATCGAAGGCCATTGATGTAAACCTGTCGTCGGAAGTGAGAAACTTGCCATTGAGGCATGCAAGTTTCAAAGTACTGAAAGGGTTGTTCCTAGATCGACTTCTTGGATAATGAGCTGATGTCAACAAGAAGTAATCCGTCATAGGAGGGCCTTAGTGAATCCCACATCAATGACACGGAACGGAGCAAATGATTTTAATGGAGGTGAAAACGATCTGGTGATATAAGGTTCAGGGTGGTGGTCATGAAAGAATGGAGTGTAAATGTATTGCAGTGGGTGAGACACAGGTGAATTCTCTGAGCGAATTCTCTTGAACATATCGGCGACACTGACATGATGGATTGGTAGCGTTAACCCCAAATATGGATGTTGTGATGGACCCATGGTGATATGACCAGTGAATGGAACAACCCAACCCGGCTCGGATGCGGAGTGAAAGTGTCATGTTCAAGAGCGACTTGCTACCAATAAAGTTTCTTCAAGTTTTCTTCCCAATTTTTCCCCAGTCATTGCTGACCAGTACCTCTTTATTTTTTTCAAGCTTGAGGAGGATAACATATGCTTGTTCTATAATTTTCCCTTCGGGCAAACCCATCGCTATGTTTTAACGAGCCTAGCGATAGTGAAACTCGTTCTTGTCTGTATGGACAAGTTTGTCGCTATTTAGTTTTAACGAGTTTAACGACAAGGATAACTTGGTCCTTTTCAATTTTAGAGAGTCTGAAAAAGGGACGTAAAGAAAACTCCAATAATCCTTTTTCGTCATATAATCCCTTGAGTCCGAAAAAGTATAAAACAATACAAAAGGGATGAATTTTCAGTACTTTTAACGAGCCGAACGAAACAAGTGCTCGATCTTTTTGTGTAATGATCCCTCAATTCCAAAAAGATTAAAATCTAAAGGAGGGATAGCACTTCCGGTCCCTTTAACGAGCTGGAGAGGCCAATTGCTCGACAATCCTTTCATATTTTACGAGTCAGTTGAAAAGAGCTTAAAGGAGACTCGTTTTTTTTTAGGAATGAGTGATAAATTCGGGTAGCAGCTGATTCCAGGTAAGGTTTGGAATGTTCCAATTACGGCAGTGTCACAAGGATGGCTAACAGGATCACTCTTCGTAGCTGTTCCTCAAAAAGGGTAAATAATCAACTGGAGGTGAATGATCGGCCAATACAGAGTGGAGGTGATGATGAGAACACGACCAAGGCTTCAAAGGCTGATGATAATACATTCATGAAGGTTATTTACCGGAAAATGGTTCATTTTTTAATGAGCTTAAACTCTCGGGGAACATTTTCTCATTGCTTACGTTTAATTTTTAACGAGCTTGAACTCCACATAAAAATTGCTCGAGGCAGGTTTATTTTTTAACAATCTTGAACCCTGCGGTAACACTGCTCAAAATAAGTTTGCATGCCCCCAGCATAATAACGCAAATCGAGGTGCATGCCCCCCAAGCTTCATTGCATTCATCTCGGTGGTTGGAATGAAGGTTTACCTTCGAGATCTTCGAAAGACTCGACTTTGATTTTACGAGATCATAATCAAAGACTCGATTTGGAAAGGGAGTTGTTTCATTTTTTAATGAGGTTGACACAGTAAAAGAACTATCCTCATGAATCCTTGTTTCATTTTTTAACGAGGTCGACACGAGATAAGAACTGTCCTCGGAATCCACCGCATTTACAATATTTGATAGAAAATAAAAAACTGAATAATCTTCGTGGTAATCAGGAAGATGGGAGCGATGGTGGTAATCTTCCCTTGGTGCCTCTCCTATCATCATTGATTGAATGATTCCTTCATCTGTAGAATGTACATGCGACCAAGGATCTGAAGAGGTGCCATATTCCTTAGACCTATCTCTCCAAACACTCGATGAGCATTGATTTGGGTTTGCCTCCCATGCCAAAAACATTGATTGCTACAATATTTCTATTTGGCTTGGAGGCAATACTTGCAGATGATCCATGCTAATATCATTTTCTAAGATATTTTGAATAGAAGATATCATATTGCAGGCTGCTACCGTTGCCACTTCTGCCAGATTGATTAGAGGTGGTAGGGCAAGGGTCCCCATTAATATAGGGTCTTTTAGTAGGCCTACTCCGATATTTTGAAGCGAATGGGGGCTTCCATGGATCATCGGAATGCTTCCCGTAACTTGGGAACTATTGGGGAGAAATGTTTGTTGGTCGACAATTGTAATTCCTCCTTGAAAAGGAAATGAAATTTTTCTAAAGTAGGTCGACACAACCGCAGCCATAGCATATATCCATGGTCTTCCCAGTAGGATGTTGTAATCGAGGTTTCCGTCGATTACTTCGACATCTATTTCTACTATTTTCCTCCCTAGTTCAACTTGCAAGTTACTTAGAATATCATATGGGGTATATGTTTGTCCATCAAATGCTTTTAATGTCGTCGAAGATCGTGACAAGGTTGGAGATCCTAAAGTTTTCCAGCAACTCATCGACATAATACATGTAGATGCCCCCTCATCAATAATTTTTCTATGAACAGTTTTGTTGAGGGCTTTCACCTGAATGAGGAAAGCTAGTTGAGCTGGTAACTAAGGATCATATCCTTTGTGACTAATGGACAAAAGATTAGAATCCTTTAGGTCTTTCCCACCTATAGCTGATAATAAAGCTTGCTTTTGGGATGGGCAATTTTGTAGTACTTCAAGTGTCGACATAGCGGATGGCGATTGGGCCAGATCTTCCACTATATTATAATGCTGTGCTACTCTGGCATGAGGATTAAATGTCAACTTGTGAACTACTCCCTTTGGCCATTTTATTTTTAGCTCTGGAATGATGGGTGGCGCAACTTCTGTCGAATTTGTTGTCGAACTACTAGGTTGATCCTTATCCTTGTTGTTCGAAAGCTGTGGATTCCCGTAATCTTTATTCCTTGTCGATATCAAAGCATCATTTTGCTGTTTCGAAACTGACAACATCAGCACTTGGGACGGGGAAGCATTTTCACTAGCAACTAGATTTGTTCCTGGATTTGGAAACGGATCAGTCAATACCGCCGAGGTTTTTGAATTCTTGAAGAATTTTCTAAGCTCAACTTTATATGGACAATCTCTTGTCCAATGATCCTCATCACATATTAGACATGGACGACTTGGTTTCTTATCTCCAGAAGGGTTTGTGAAAGATTTTTCAGGTGATGATTCCTCCTATTTCTTCTTCTTCCCTTTGTTTTTCTTCTTGCCTCCTGGTTGCTTGGTTTCTTTGCCTTTATCAGTCGAGACGGCATTTACTTCTGAGGCAAGAAGTTCTTCTTTTGCATTTTGACTGGAAATCTTACGGGCCTTTTTAGATGTAGCCTTTGTCGATTTCGTGTTTGTCGTACCAATCACGCCATCGCCGGCATGAGAGTCACTGTTCGATTTAGGAGGAGGAGGGATGGAAAATTTCGGTCTGGCAGCATCAGGGATTTTACCGTAGAGCGTGCCAGACTGAGTATAAATCAAGTCTAAATATTGCGCATGAGCAATAACTTTCTCTTCAATGACGACTCCTCCTTTTGCCACATCTTCTGTAATGGAAGGTAATAATGACTTAATAAACCATTAAGCTAAAATCTGATAAGGAACATACATTTTTACCATTCTACGATGACGTCACCACTCATGAATATGATCGGATATGTGAGTGGCCGTTGTTTTCTTGAAATTGGTAAGAAGTTCTGTTCCCATTTCGTACCTTATCGGTAGCTAAAAATGGGTTAAAAAGGTTGTGGCTAGGGCACTGAAGTTGTCAAATGAAGCTCTGGGTAACTTGATATACCATTTTGTTGCCGAACCAGTTAACATCCTTTGAAAAAGGCGAACCCTAATCGAATCATCGTTTAGGGTGTTTGATGAACACCACAGATGAAATGTCATCACATGATTCGACAGGTCTTCACCCGGATTTCCATTAAATTTAGGAATATCTGACAGAAGTTTATGCGGAATCGCTGGCCACCAAGGGGCGTAAGCAATTGGATCGTTCGTTAGCCGATTTAGATCTGGTAACTCTAAATTTGCCACGAAGGGTAACTGTTGATTCAGGTTTGGCGAAGCATACCCGGGATAAGACGAAATTTCCTGAGCAGTTGGTCTTTGCATACCAGCATAATGCATTTGATGCTGGTAACTTTGGTAAGGTTTATGGGCATAACCATTGTAGAATGGTTGATTTTGACCGTTTTGAATATACGGCTGCCCATTATTTGCAAAGATTTGTTGCTCAAATCCTTGGTATATGAAGCGAACAAAGTTCCTTCTTAAGATTAATTACTCCAACAGACTTGGAATATCAAATTATCCATTAAGGATAAAAATATTATATTAAATATGTGAATAATAATAAGAATGATAATGATTTACAATGAGAACAAGAGGCTTGCTTATATATCACGCAAGCGTCTCTTCATGAAGAGTCATGTCCTATTAGACATGCCTCTTCAACCTAATTATTAGCTTAACTTAACTATTATTTATGATTATTATATTTTACATTATATTTATATTGTTTATATATTTTATTCGTTACATTGCCTCCTTCCTCAAAAAGCTTTGTCCTCAAATCTTGTCGATGAAAAAAAGCTTGATCTCTTTTTCGGCTTTGAAAGTCTTTCTGTTTTGGAATAGTCATCCTCGTCGATACAAGTTGATATGATCTTCTTAGTGACAAACAAAATTGTCGCACCGAGAAGGGATTAGACCATCCCAGATTAATCTTCTGTATAGCATTCTGATCACTGGAATTTTGTGACGACTTGTTAGCATAAGACTGGATTGAGATTACATCACTATTATCCGGAACATCAGTTTGTTGTTTCGGTTCTGACTTGTTCAAATATGTAGCATTGTTGATTCGTATGTTCTCATGATTCGGATGCCGATATGGAACCTTTTTTGTTTGATTTTTCCTTATTGGGCATGCGACAATTTTTATATTTTCTTCTGGAGAAGATGCTGAGTTTGTTATGAAACATTCATTGGGGATGTTGATCGTTTGAATTGCAACATCCACGTGCGTCTTTTCTTCAACTTGCTTGTCTTGCTCCTGAGTTGTGACATTCACTAAATCGGTATGTGTTGTTTTGTCATCAACTTGAATTCCTACATTTGATGCTTCCTTCTTGATAAGTTGTTGTACCTAGTTTTCTAATGACTTCTTATCCTTCTTTAGTATCTTAATTTGCGTCAGCAATTTTTCACTATGGTTTTTAAGTCGGGAAACTTCTTCATTTTTGTCAATAGTGATTTTGTCAATTTCATTTTGCATATTTTGTAATACTTTTTTACCTTCTTGAGAAATTACTTTTGAAATATCCGATATATCTTCTGGCGTTACTGAATTAGGTTTCAGTGTAACATCTTGGAGCATTATTTTCTTCTTCTTGTAAGAAAATGTTAAATTTTTTTTCTTAGTATTTAGAATAAAGGAACCTAGAGTTTTCATCCATGGTGATCCCAAAACAATGTCACTATCGTTAAAATATAGGGTTTGCACGGTGAATTGTGAGGTAAAAGTATAATCTCCAATATTTAGGTATAAATTGCTTATATCGTATTGTTTGCCAAAAAAATTTGTTTCAACTATATTTGATTCAGGAATCACCAATTGATTAGCACATTTAGGACTAACATAATTACTTCTTTCAGTAGGACTGATAGAGATTATGATGTCTCTTCCTGCGAGTGATCCTTTGATGTTAAATAGTGTGCGAACACATGTACTACGGGTTTCAGGAAACCTTTCATTACTAGTCTCCATTTTTTCCTTGATGTTTTTACGTAAGCAATATGTCAACTGGAGCTATTTTTATTATAAAATATCACTTATTTCTCCTATATATATTTTTCAAATATTCTCCTCTTCTTCTTTTTTTGGTTGGCTCTTTTAATAAAAAATTTATATAATAATAATTTATATATATTATAAAATTATAATTATATAAAATTTATATATACTTTTTTGAGACCCACTTTTCCTTTTATATGTAACTATATAAGGCTTATATAGTATCCTTTTTTATAATTATAATAATATTTTTTTCTCGGAAAATTTGGATGAGACGTGACTCTTGGTAAGGTTACAATCTTTAGATTTGAACAATTAAAATTATTTAGATCACACTTTTTTTCTCCAATGTTATCAAAATATCTTTTACTTTTAAAATATCATGGGCTATTACCATGGGTTGTTTTTAAAACCTCCCGTAAAAAGTAATATTTACCTTTCACGTAAGAGCTTTTGTATTCTTGTTTCTTTAACTTTTAAAATACCATGGGCTATTACCATGGGTCATTTTTAAAACCTCAATGTTCTCCACGTAAAAAGTAAAACGTATTCCTTTTGTTTTTTGTTTTTGTTTTTTTTTCCTTTAACTTTTTAAAATACCATGGGTTGTTTTTAAAACCACGGGCTTCTCCACGTAAAAAGCTTTAAATATACTTGGTATGAGATTTTGTATCCATTTTGTTTTTTGTTTTTTTTTACTTTTTATTTTCTTCTTCTTTTTTTAATTTATTTACTTATATTTTTTTTTTGGTTAATTTTTTTTTAATGGCCAAAGGCCTAAAAAATGGAGAATCTCCCAATATATAGCGAAACGCTTCAATTATGACAGCAACAAGGTTGATGATAGGTTGATAGCCAAAGGCCTGGTGATCAGCCAAACGTGGCTCTGATACCAAATGAAGCGAACAAAGTTCCTTCTTAAGATTAATTACTCCAAAAGACTTGGAATATCAAATTATCCATTAAGGATATAAATATTATATTAAATATGTGAATAAGAATAAGAATGATAATGATTTACAATGAGAACAAGAGGCTTGATTATATATCACGCAAGCGTCTCTTCATGAAGAGTCATGTCCTATTAGACATGCCTCTTCAACCTAATTATTAGCTTAACTTAACTATTATTTATGATTATTATCTTTACATTA
Organism: Pinus tabuliformis; assembly: GCA_031772625.1. Classification (NCBI taxonomy): domain Eukaryota; kingdom Viridiplantae; phylum Streptophyta; class Pinopsida; order Pinales; family Pinaceae; genus Pinus; species Pinus tabuliformis. Next base: position 262,728,829 of record CM062807.1, read on the forward strand.
TATTTATATTATTTATATATTTTATTCATTACAGTATACTTGTTGGAATTGCGGTTGTTGGTATTGCACCAGCCATGGTTGTGAAGCCATGTGCTGTTGTCCAATACTGGCCGTTTGACCAAGATGAGGGGTAATTGTACCCATTTGGGCCTGTGTCATTCCGCTAGTTGGCGATTGTGGTTGAGTCGCAGGGACAAGAGGCTATTGCAATACAACCTGAGAAACCTGAGGTTGGCATACAACAAGCAACACTTGTACTTGGGACACCGTCACAATAGCTGGTGTAGTGGGTATATTTGACATAGGTAAACATTGTTGCATTGAATATACAACTCTTGGTTGTTGAGGCAGTATTGGCACCCAACCGCTAGATATAATTCTAGCATAACCTGAATTTTGTTGTGAACTCTCGTATGGTTGTCCTCCCGGAGGAGACAATGAAAGGGTATATTTCCCCCCATACGGTGGTAATCCGGTACTCAAAGGAATTGTTTGTCCTTGAGAACCGGACTACCCAAATTGACACCCTGAAGGATCAATTTGCTGAGACTCAACATAAGAGTTCCCAGATACTATTCCGGATGAACAAATAGGAATGGACCATACTGTCGAAATAGCCCCTGAGTGGGCCCCTTCTAGCGATTGAGAGCTAGTTGGGACAGATGGTATGCCGGTGAACATTGTTGGAGTGACAGCAGGAAGTTCTACCGTCGCTGTGTCGGATGACACAGTCCTAGATGTCGACAGTTGTTCAGACATTTCTAGTCTATCCAAAAGATTGTCTAGGAACGAAAGAGACTGCTCTAGAAATCTAGACAGAGGGATTACCAAACCAATTGCAAAACTGCAGAATACTTTTTACGATACGGCAGTCAATCTTCCCGAATGCTGTGTTTAGTGCATTGCGATCGATAGGGCGGCAAACACGGCTTCCTATGGATAAAGGATAAAGCCTATTGTGGTCTCCCAATATATACTCGACGGTACGTGGGAGCACAAGTCCGTACTGGCACTTATCGTCACAAAGTGGAGGAATCACCCAACCATCAATGAAAACAACAGTTACCAGGGTTTACGACACCGTAATAAATCTCTAGCCTAGACTTCTAAATGTTGTGCGTTAGGTTCCAAAACGTTTTTAGATTCATTAAATTTATTTTACAGTTGATCTTGCTTAAGAAATTTGCCTTTTAGGTTCACCACGTGATGTAGATGTACAATTCATAAAATGCAATCTAAGATGATAAACAATCATTTAATCTTCTTTTTGCAATGAAAATCCTAGCTACTAAGGAAAGAGAGATGATATTCTTTCAACATAGAGCAGAGAGCACACACTATATGCACTATCCTAAATCAAACCAACAAACAGTCTAAATGCAAATGCACATGCATGTATTTGTTTTCAGCCTTCTTAATGTGTGAATGATAAAAAGAAAGCTAAGCGCAAATCTGAATTATTTTTCAAAGCGACATTACTAGCAAGTTTCTTTTCAAGACAAAATGAGGACAATGATGACACTTTGCAATTTGGAATTGAAAACTTGCTTTTGACACTTGAAAAACTACTAATTCAAATCAAATACAAGAGTAACAGTGTAATCGACTATCAAGAACAATCGGATTCTCTTCTATGACTAAAAACAACACTTGCGACACTTTCAAATCAAGAAACAATAGTTCAATTACACTACTTCTTTGTAAAAGAAAACTGAAAATGGCTCAAAATACATAAAAACATTTACAGTTCTTTGCATAATGGAGGCAGAATAATGGCAAGGAAGGGGGTTTCAACAAAGGTATACTGACTATAGGCAGCAAAACTCCTAAATAGAGCTGAAAAGAGTGAACACAGAAACCAAAATCTAGGAGCAGGAGAGGTCTAATCTGATCAGCGCACCTGTAACACAGGGAAAGTGGGATGTAGCGCACCTACTACACTCGGGAAGTGTGATGCATCCAGAATCCAAAGAAGAGACAGTGCGATGGTCTAGGGACGAGACTTAAACTGGGTTCCGGATCACAGTCTGTAGCTCAGTTCAGGGATTTAGGCCGAGCAAGTGGTAATTAGTAAATCAATCACAGGGGTAGATCTAAGGAGGTTACTAGAGCCACCACAAGGGCAATTAGAGAGCTTGTAAATTCATTTTTTAGTTCATAAACAAAACTCGGAGATAAAATGAAGCAGCATTGATCTACTTTGCACTTGCATAGCAAATGCAGTTCGAAGGCTAGTTGGCTTGACTTCAGGCTTCGTCTATAAGTTTATAAAGCAAAAAAATGTAGACAAACAAACAATCTATTCGCTCCCCAGCGAAGTCGCCATTTTGTTATCGGGAAATCTAGTGTCTATGCAAAGCTGCTAGTCCCACTAAGGCTGGTAGCTACCATAGAAACAAACAAACTAAAACTACTTTCGTTTTCCTTTATGAGAAATAGATAAGAGGGGAATAAAGGAGACCAACCTCTGTCTTGCGCTTGGTGCCTTGCTTGATTCCTCTCCCTTCTGATAGATCTTTGCCACTCGCTTCCTCGTCTACCAAGCTTCAAAGAGCACCTGTACAATCAAAGCAGCATAACACTATCCAAGATCATAGATCTATTATCATAAGCAATATAGGACCAGATATATATTGACCACACAAATGCATATATCATCAATCACACAAGAATGTGGAGGAAAACTTGAATAGCTTTATTAATAATCAAGAATAGCAAAGAGGATTACAACCAATTGTTCTGACCCAGCATCATCCTCTCAGCAAGAAAGCCCTTCTTCACCTCATGAAAAGCTTAGATCACCCAACACTATGATATTACACCAAGAAACCAGCAACACTTCCTTACAAGATACAAAATTCCAGCCCCTGGATCTCTAGGATGAGGGATCCATATATAGATGTTTGAAAGGGGGGTGAGTCAGCTTTTGAGATTTGATTAGTGTCCTCTCTCTGATAGTTCTTATTTCCACTTGGAGATTGATGATCTCTTACTCATCCCTGGGCGAATGCAGAGAGTCAAGTGTCACATGAGAAGTTTCTGGAAGATTCCATGATCCTCCACCTTGCAGATTGACCCTGCCATTTGTCCACTCTCACCCATCGGACCCTATAGAATGGATTTTCAAGATGCATCGCACCTCCCGTGTGTATTTAGGTGGGATGCAGCACACTTTGACCATGGAGCAGGTGAGATGGTCCAGTTTTGACCAGTTCTGAGTAGTTTTTCATGGATAACTTCTGGGAGAAGATGTAATAATTTGACCTTGTTCTTTTAGAGGTTGGAACAACACTTTTAGGGACTTAAGAGCCCTTAGTTTATGGACATTTATGATTGGGGTTGTAGTGCCCAAAAATTTCTATAACACCTCTCTCACCGCTCCTGTTTCTCCTGATTATGGAAGGGATCAGTCGGATAATTACAGAAGAACACAGGAGAGGAAGACTCAATGGTATAAAAATAATAGATGATTGCATGCTAACACACCTACTGTTTGTGGATGACGTGTTGGTTTTTCTCAATGGAAGTGTTGGGGATCTAACATCGATCAAAGATATATTTTCTTTATTTGAGAAGGCCATAGGGATGATCATAAATGATGGAAAATCTACTTTGACGGCCACTGCCTACTCACATCATGAAATTCATTATGCTCTCCACCGATTCCACTTTGCACAAATCGATCTGGAGGAGGGGCTGAAATATTTGGGATACAAGTTAAAGCCCATAGGATACAAGATAGCGGATTGGACTTGGCTCATTGCAAAGTTAGAAAAGAGGCTCAACACATGGTACCTAAGATTTTTATCTCGTGTAGACCGATTAACACACATAAAGAGTGTTTTGGAAGCGACCCTAATGTATTGGATGTCCTTGGACTGGATTCCTCAAGGCATATTGCCGAGGATACAAAATCTCTGCTGCAGATTCTTATGGAGGGGTAATCAACCAGGAGGAATAGTCGCATGGGCAAAATGGGATGCACTCACACTTCCAAAAAAATGGGGAGGATAGGGACTCAAAAAGCTTGATGATTTTTCCTCGGCACTGGCAGCGAAGCTAGGATGGCATTTGGTCACTTCAGACAGTTTGTGGACAAGGGTGGCCTACTCGAAATACATTGCCCCTGCACAAGTATTGGATTGGATCAGAAGACCGGTTAGACTCTATATCGGTATTTCGATCATTTGGAAGGATGTCCTGAAAGCTTTGGATCCCATCCACTTTAGCAGTAATTCACGAATTCATTCGGGGAATAGAGTGAGCATTGGGATAGACCCGTGGATTGGATGTGGAAACATGCATAGATTACCTCTGGATATTTTAGTGCACCTAGGAGAGAAAAATGTTACACACCTTGCTCATATTGTAGATGAGACAAACTCCACTTTCCTCCAACAAGCTTGGAAATCAGATCTTCAGCTCAACATTCGTCCACTATGGCAGCAGATCTGGAAGGGCTATACACAGGCTCTCTCGGAGGCTCATATCCGAATTACTGATGGTGTTGACGAGATCATCTGGGCTCTGGAAAAGACAGGGAGATATACACCAAAGGATGGATACATTGTTCTGGCTGAGTCGCGGAAGCCCCATATCCTTCATAATTGGTGGAAACACCTCTGGAAGCTGAAGGCGCCTCCTAGATCCAGATTATTAATGTGGTGCATACTGAGAAATAAAATCCCCACTGGGGATAACCTGATGAAGCGATCCTCCTATGGCCCTCACTGGTGTTATTTTTGCAACATGGATGGTGAATCTGCTTCCCACATATTCTTGAACTGCCATGTAGTTCGTAATATATGGAATCTTGTAACATCAGTTGTTCTGACAAATTGTAACTAGAAATCGGGCTCTCTGATTGATGCCTGAGATGTTTGAGTTTTCTTTGTCATGCCCCTGAAATTGAGAAGCCTCCCCTTGTTGTATTGCTGGGCTGTCTGGATAGCTCGCAACCTATTAATCTTCCAAAATACCCCCCCCCCCCCCCCCCCCCATGTGGACTATCATTGCTGCCATGATCAAAGCGGATTATGATCTCATCCTTGATGACCCCCCTCGCCCCCCCTCGCCCCCCCCCCCCACCCCCCCAATGCTCGAAACATCTCTTAGGAACAGTTTGACCCCAACAGGCCCTGGGCATATTTTGATGGGGCTACAGAAGAAGAAGGCTGTGGTGGGGGAGCTATCCTGCACACTTCAGAGAGGCACTCTTACAGCCTAATTATGGGATTTAGGAGGGGAACTAATAACTTTGCAAAACTTTTAGTAGATTTACTCATCATTCGCTTTGCTTTGGAGAAGAACTGCCATGCATTACAACTGTTTGGAGACTCTAAAATAGTCTGCGACTGGTTAAATAGAAGTTCTTATTGTTGTTATTTCTCATTGAGGCACATTCTTGACAAAGCATTAAGATTGATATCTAATTTTGACTATTTTTCATGTAAACATATCTACAGGGTGTGGAACACAGAGGCTGACCGTCTTTCCAAAGAAGGCGTGATCCGGGAGCAGGGCATCTGGCTGATCCATGAACAGATTGATGGAGTACACTTCCAGTACTATCATAGGCCTTTTATGGACATTATGGACTAATCACAGGACTCTGATTTCATATTATTGTACATATTTCTTTTTGTTGTTTCTTAACTGATATGCGGCCATTTATATGAATGGCACAGTACATGTTTTTGGAAATTATCTCCTTGCGCGGATTAAGATAATTTTATTCTCTTTTGAACACTTGTTTCATTTTGGATTCTATTCACAGACTCTGATTGGGCTACTACCTCCCTGCGTGGATACAGGTAGTGGGCCTTGGTGCTTCTTCGGAAGCTATTTCTATCGATAGTTATATCAGAATATGCATATGCATCTACAAAATGTAATTTCTTTTTTATTAATGAAATTATGAATTTTCCATTGGAAAAAAAGAGATAGCCCCCCCTGAAGTATACTGAAGTATGTTGTTTATGTTATGTTTTGGTTTTAGCTGACATGGCATACTAGCAGGGAAGAAATCAAATATGACATAAAGATGGTAGACTACAGTTCATGAGACCCTCCATATGGAACAGATGAGTAGCGTGGTGTTGGGCACTCTTCTAACCTAGTAGACACATTGGAAGTTTAAAGGCAGAAATAAGAATATGCAAGGAAGATAATGACAAAATCATGGAGGCATAGGAGAAAAAAGTAGAAGTTAATGCGGTAATCCTTTAGAGTTTTTCATAATTCTAGAGACAAGGATGACTTAGGATCAACCATTGGTAGGAGGATAGGACAAATGGGGCATATGGCAGTGGATCTGATGGTGGGCACAGGTTGGATAGAGATGAGATGATCAAATATGGAAGGATCTTGGATACTCTGGATAGGAGAGGTGATGGACACAAGTTCTATTCTAGTTTTGGTTATGATCAACACTTTTACCATCATCAGTATCATCCTTACATGAGGAGTGACAAGGTGTTAAGTTATGGTATGTTCTATGCTTATAACAGTTTACTTATCTTTCTTATTATTATCCATAGATTAGCAATCACATGTACATAAAGTAAAGTGCATACAGAACATTAAACAATCGACAGAAAACAAGCCAAGACAAGAGACACAAGATGTGGCAGCTAGCCAGGGACAAACCCCAATGTGAGGAAACCCTTTGATCAAATCTTCCTTTATCTTCAATAATCCAACAGAGAGAAATAGTATATAATTCAGATTTACATTAGCAGCAGCAAACCCTAGATAAGTTCCAAACTAGGGCAAATAATATCTCGCAAACTGACTACCAGAGAAGCTTGATTCCACCACAAAAAAATGTGGCCTTCAGAGGAGATCCAGATGGACCTATAGCGCAGTTCTGAGGAGGGAGTATTCTGGTCAATGATGGTCAAACTTTGGTTATGCAGTTGCTGCCCCAAAACTACGTCCTTGCTTCCACATGTGTGAGAGAGAGTCTCTTTTCTGCGCAGGAGAGAGAGAGAGATGTGATGAAATGAGTGAGTGAAAATGAAGAAAATTCCCCCTGTATTTATACACAACTGTTGATGTTTGAATAGATGCGACTATTGGGCTTCTGAGCCTACATGAGTTGTAGGTTGACTTGATAATTATTCCATAATCAAAATAAATTCATATCTCCATAAATACTTATCAGAATCGGATGATCTTTAGATAAATCCTACACCACTCGATGAGAGGAATCTAATAAAAATATTATCAGCCATGAATAAGCTGACCAAATTGGATTTTGGCCCTAGTTGCCAATTTTAACACTCCCTCTCAACTAGGGAGAACTCCATTTGCAATCTGTCTGTCGGTCGCTACTATTCATCCATCAAATGCACTGCCCTGTATAGCTTGACCCTTGCTCTGCTATGCTTATCCTGCCTGCTCTGCTCTGTTCTATTCTACCCTATTCTGATCTACTCTACTCTGCTTTGTTCTGCTTGCTCTACTATGTTCTGTTCTGCCCTGTTCTGATCTACTCTGCTCTACTCTATTATGCCCTGCTCTACTTTTTCCGAATTATGAAGAGGAAGAAATGATCAAGGATGTATCATACTGACTCTAAGTTAGTCTCAGAGTATGCACCACTGGTCACAGACTAGTATCAACCGACGCGAAGTCAGCATCATAGTGGGTACAACTCCTACCACTAGTCCCAGACTAGTATCATCCTCCATTGACTCAAAGTCAGTCTCAGAGTGCATACCACTGGTCCTAGACCAGTCTCAACCGACCCAAAGTTAGTGTCATCGTATGTACCACTCCTACCATTGGTCCCAGTCCAGTCCTTCGCTGACCCAAAGTCAGTCTCAGAGTATGTACCACTAGTCCCAGACCAGTCTCAACCGACCCAAAGTCAGCGTCATAGTGTGTACAAATCTTACCACTGGTCCCAGACTAGTATCATTGATCCCAGATCAACGAAGGTCATCCTAGCATAGGGAGTACGGTAGATAAAACGATGCGTCCATCGATACTACTATGGTCCCTATCCTCATTTCCCTGCTCATTGATTAGATGAAAGGTACTTCCCATGAGTCCCAGACTGCATGGGTAGGATGCCTTGACAGGAGAACTTAATCAATCTTGTCCTCACAGGAGAACTAATCATCCTCCTACATAAACTCCATGGAGAACACATCATCTAGCCCTCACAGGAGAACTAATCATCCTGCTAAATAGTTGTCATGGAGAACACATCATCCAGACCTCACAAGAGAACCAATCATCCTGCTACATAGTCTCCACGGGGTGTACATGTATACCACCAGGGGATGATGAATCACCCTATGGTCATATGTCGCTCCAAGAAGTACCCCGCACCCCCCGGAGCTCCTAGAGCTCAATGCATCATACAGGACCCTCATCAGAGGGTCTTTGAATGACACCAAGTCGTTCTTGGAAAGTCAAAAATTCGACCTTTCCTAGGGGCTTTGTTAGAATGTCGGCGACTTGTTCATCTGTACCAATATGTTGGAGCCTTATAGCTCCTTGCTGCACCATATCTCGAATATAGTGGTACCTGATATCGATATGCTTGGAGTGATCATGAAATACATGATTCTCTAATAAAAAAATCACACTCTGGTTGTCACATAGTATCATGGTGGTATCCAATGTAAATCCAAATAGCTCACTAAGGAGCTTTCGCAACCAGACTACCGCATAGGAGGCCATGCTAGCAACAATATACTCTACTTCAGCGGTGCTCAAAGCCACCAACTTCTGCTTCCTACTCATCCAGGATATCGAAGTAGATCCCAAGGAGAAATAGCACCCAGAAGTGCTCTTACGGTCCTCCACATTGCCTGCCCAATCGACATCAATGTATCCAAGTAGTCTCACATCTCTGGCAGTGTATCTTAACTCATATGTAATTGTGCCACAAAGATATCTTAACAGATTCTTGTCACCAATCCAATGTATGTGGTGAGGTTCAACCATATGTTGGCTCAATGTGTTGACTACAAAGCATATTACTGGACAGGAGTTCACTAAGAACATTAATGCTCCGACGAGTTGTCGATACTTGGTAGCATCTCATAAAATAGGTCCAACAGCACTACCGCTTAACTTCTTGAAGTCAAGCTCCATCGGGGTAGTTACAGGCTTGCAGTCCACGATACCAAATTTTTCCAATATCTTCACCACATATTTTCCTGGAGATAGGAAAATTTCCCCTGGCTTCTGCCAAACTTCGAGTCCTAGGAAATAGTGCATCATTCCTAGGTCCTCCATTTCAAATTCAGAAGCTAACTCCCTCCTACATTTGTGAATGAGAGGTTCTGCGCCTGTTAGGAAGAGGTCATCCACATACAACACCAGTATGAGAGGTTTTTCATCTTCAACCTTAAAGTAAAGGTTAGGATCGGCTTCACTCCTAGTGAATCCTAGCTTCATCAGGTATCTATCGATCTTCTCATACCATGCTCGAGGTGCTTGCTTCAGCCCATAGAGAGCTTTCTTCAACCTGCATACATGATATTTTTTATCATAAATCTCAAATCCTTCGAGTTGCTCCACGTAGACCTCTTCTTTGGTCGAACCATGCAAGAATGCGGTCTTGACATCCATCTGATGTAAGTTCCATCCTTATGAATCCGCAAGGGCTATGATCAAGTGGATGGTCGGATATCTGGAAACAGGTGTAAATATCTCATCATAGTCTATACCTTCCTTCTAGGAGAAACCATGAGCAACAAAACGAGCCTTATACTTTTCCGTACTTCCATCTACTGCATGCTTTATCTTGTAAGGCCATTTAGAAGTGACAATTGTCTTGTCTTTCTGAGAACTACTTCCTAGACATCATTCTTCGTAATATATTCATATTCTTCAGTCATAGCATCCTTCCATACTTGATGCTTGATGGCATATGAGAATGATGTAGGCTCATTTTATATGATCGCGCTCATGATGGTCAGGTATCCTTGATACCTATTAGGTTTCTTACTTTCATGGAAGGTTCCTTAGGGTGTAGTGTGTCCTTCAGCATCATCGAGTAGCCCCCTAAGCCAAGAGGGCCTCTTCCTAGAAGAGGAAGGCTCACGTGGATCAATAGAATCCATGGGTTCCTCCACATCAGGCATTATTACATCATCTTCCCATAGAATCTTCGGAAATCTTTGATCATGGAGCATGGCATAGACAACTTCCACAATTGTGTGGTTCATCCTTTCCACCACACCATTCTGCTTAGGAGTATATGGTGTAGTAGTATCCCTCTTAATGCCAACATTAGATATGTCTGAGTGAACCAACTATAATATATTGCAGGTCTTTCTTTGGCTTGAGGGGAATGGTCCCCTTTTGAGCTTTCCTTCGGCACATCTCGGACATACACCTTCTTTCTCTACTCAGAATTCAGGCATCCCTGTTACCATTTGTCTTACATCAGGTAGAGCTTTGTAATGAAGGTGGGAAAACCTCCGATGCCAAAGTTTGGACTGAAGAGATGTGTCACAAGAAATGACACCTAGAGGACTTCCACCGACCTGATATAATGAATCAACACGAAACCCAAGAGTAAAGGCATCTTTAACATTATTTTTCGATACACGTACCTTGCCATTGCTGAAGGTCACCTTGTAGCCTTTGTCTTCCATTGCCAAGATGGACACCAGATTATTTTTTAGGTCAGGTACATATAATACATCCTATAAGTGGATCATATTACCTTGATTCAATTTGAGAGAGACATTTCCTACACCTTTCACGGGATATTTCATATTATCTCCAAGGAAAATTTCCATGTTAGTTTCTTTCTCTATCATGTTATGGAGAACATCTTTGTAACTAGTGAAGTGCCTTGAGGCACCACTATCAATGAGCCAAATTCCCATTGAGTCCGAAGGAGTAGAGGCAGATAGAGCAACTAGTAGATAATATTCATCTTGCTTATTTTCAACAATGTAGGATTCATACCTGGAATTTCTAGCCTACTTGAATGGTTGTCCTCTTCCTTGATTCCCAACACTCCTTTTATCTTTGATATTGAATTTTCCATTCCTTTGATTTCCATGAGAGGGATTTTGATCATCATCCTAGTGTGAGTCCTTTCTATTAGGGCACTCCCTTGCATAGTGACCTGCTTTATCGCAAATGTAACATCGTCCTTTTCTTTCACCCTTAGGTCCAGCCTTTCTTTTTTATTTAGTCTCGAAAGTGTTTCTTTTCTTAGCATGAGAAGAAAAGGCAGCAGGGGGACCTTTAGGCATGGGCATTTCTTGCTTTTCTACCCTTGTTTCTTCTTGGATGCATCTAGCCATTAATTCCTCGAAAACAGGAAATACATTATTGTTCAGAAGAGTAGTCCTGAACACGTACCATTCGAATGGTAATCCTCCAAGAGTCGTGAGTACCATTTCCATATCAGTAATAGTCTCCCCAATAGATAGGAGATCGTTCCTGATCTCGGTGATTCTTAAGAAGTATTCTTGCATACTCTCATCTTTACCCTTCTTAATTTCCTTCAGCTTATTTCTAAGAAAAAAAAATTGATTTGCATCATTAACTTTAAATAAGCTCACCAGTCTATCGTAGATTTCCTTGGAGGTGTTCAGGTCAGAGATGTAGGCCACCAAGCGCCTGTCAACAGAGTCCCAGATGATCTTCTTTTCTTTGAATTCTCTAGTTTTCCATTTGTTCCTAGTAGCAGCGGATGCATTTGATGGCGGCTCAACAATATCACCTCTCACATGGTCCAACACTCCTTGATCTTCTAGGGTTATATCTATAGACATCTTCCATCCATGATAGTCAGCTTTCTCACGGAGCTTGTCCTCGGTAGGAAAGAGTGATGAGGACCCCATAGTTCTTTTAGGATAGCCTTGCCAATCTTCTCTTCGGTGATTGCTCTTGCTCTTGCTTGGGCTTTGTCTTCACCTCAGCTTTGATACCATGTTAAGTTATGGTATGTTCTATGATTATAACAATTTACTTATTTTTCTTATTATTATCCATAGATTAGCAATCACATGTACATAAAGTAAAGTGCAGATAGAAGATTAAACGATCGATAGAAAACAAGCCAAGACAAGAGACACAAGATGTGGTGGCTAGCCAAGGACAAACCCCAATGTGGGGAAACCCTTTGATCAAATCTTCCTTTATCTTCAATAATCTAGCAGAGAGAAATAGTACATAAATCAGATTTACATTAGCAGTAGCAAACCCTAGATCAATCCCAAGCTAGGGCAAACAATATCTCGCAAACTGACTGTCGGATCGGCTGATTCCACCACCAAAAAATGCGGCCTTTAGAGGAGATCTAGATGGACCTACAATGCAGTTTTGAGGAGGGAGTCTTCTGGTCAATGCTAGTCAAACTTTGGTTCTGCAGTTGTTGCCCCAAAACTGCTTCCTTCCTTCCACATGTGTGAGAGAGAGAGTCTCTTTTCTACGCAGGAGAGAAAGAGAGATGGGATGAGATGAGTGAGTGCAAATGAGGAAAAGTCCTCCTGTATTTATACATAATTGTTGATGTTTGAATAGATGCGACTGTTGGGCTTCTGAGCCTACATGAGTTGTAGGTTGGCTTGATAATTACTCCATAATCAAAATAAATTCATATCTCCATAAATACTTATCGGAAGCGGATGATCTTTAGATCAATCCTACACCTCTCAACGAGATAAGTCTAATAAAAATATTATCAGACATGAATAAGATGACCCACATGGAGTTTGGCCCTAGTTGCCAATGGGATATTTGTGATATGAGTTCAAGAAAGAAAACCACCTACCTTTGATGGATATTTGAATAAGTTAGAGGATGCAGAAGCGTGGATACTTGGGATGAAGAATTTCTTTGATATGCATGATTACACATAGAATATGAAGGCCATGATAGCTATCTTCAGCCTCAAAGGGAAAGCAGACATCTAGTGGGAATATGTGAAGTAGGTTATATACATAAGGACAAAGGAGTTGAGTTGGTATGAATTCAAGATATTTTTCAAGAAGAAATATTTTTCAGAGAGGTGATGAGCCCCAAAAATGGATAATTATATGGGCTCATTCAACCTCCTAATTCGACTTAATACACCATTCTCATTATTTTATTGCATGTTTTTTATTATATTTATGCTAATAGAGTGAATTAGGTTAGTCATTATGCCAACAAGTCTAATGGGTGCTTTGTGTAGATTTTTAGTCAATTTTGAGACAAAATCAATTGTTTTAATGAGCACTTGGCAGCCAAATTTGTGGAAGAACAAGGGAGAGGATTTGTAGAAAGGTGTCCCCTTCATTTATGGGACCTTACCTCGAATTCTCCACCATCATCTTGGAGTTCAAGGGCCACCAAATCGATTATCACAAGGGCAGCCGAGCAAGTGCTAGTAAAAGTGTTGTTAACTACAAGTTTTGGCAGCCGAGTACCTAAAGTTTAGGAGGGCTGTTGGGGTCGTCAATTTGTATAAATAAGAGGGCTTAGGGCCTCATTTCAGTTATTCATTTTGTAGGCAGAAGTTAGCTAGTTTGTAGTTTGATTTTAGTCATTTTTTTTTGGCAGTAGGTTAGCTCTGCATTTCAACACATTTTCAAGTTTTCCTTATGGACAGTTTTTGGAATGTAACTATTCTTTTGATCAATAAAGATGAATCCAGCTTTGCACCAACTCTAAATCTCTCTTAGGAGGCTGTAGCTCTTGGGGTTGGGCCCATCTCAAGTGCCCAGTACCTCCTTTGTTTACCCTTATGTGTTTTTGCTGCATTCCTAGAATAAAATCTGCTATTTAGATTTAAATATTGTTTTGTTATTTAGGTTGTTTTTGATGATTAAAATATCTTTTCATGTTCAGATTGATTTGATAGGTTAATAATAGGGAAGATCTTCAGAAAAAGGCCATCAAGCACCTTTGATTTCACCTCTCCCTCAGTGGGATCAGGAGTTGGGATCAAGGTGACCTTGCTGCCACCAAAAACACTATCTTTGCTTCCCCATGCAATCATTAGTGTTCGCTTTTTGTTTGTAGAAGTTGGTTACATGTTCAGATTCTTGATTGCTTCATTGCATAGTTGTTATACATGGTTTCATTACAAGTAAAATTCTGTTCCATTTCTTTGCTGTTATCTAGGTCAGAATAGACTAACGTAACTAGGTCTTTGATTTTCCAAATCCTTGTTTGTTTCGTTTGAAAAACAACTTGCAGAGCACCTGTTATCCTTCTTTATCTGCTCATTCTCCATCAATCCCACCTGCTTCATCCCCTGACTCAGATTCTTGCTTCACATTCGCTATTCGCTCACTTTGCCCTAAATTCCCATATGCTTGTGCATCATCGCTCCCTCCATCCTTAAACCAAATCCAATCACTCCTTAGCCTCATGCGCTAGGTCTTGGACCTCCTCACACACTTATCTCACATCCATACCCACTCCTTCATCTTTATTCCTCCATCCATCCTCCAAAATCGCATTTCTGAACATCCTGTAGAAAATTACAGAACATCCTGTAGAAATTCCAGAACATTCTATAGAACCCCTTCAGACTTCTTGTAGAAGCTCACGAAAGTGGTTTCTTGAGATCCGATCACTGTGAAACTCTCAGGAAGGGTGATAGGACCCCTTAGGACCTCTTCTAACCTTCCCAACCTCCTCCAAGCATTTCCTCTCACCAATCCACCTATGCACAGTCAAAAAGAGTTAAATCGCATGCATGAGAATTCTACCAACTTACTCAAAAATACAAAAAGATGTTTCTTTTCAGATTTCACTTCAGAAGTAGCTTAGTCACATGCATTTTACCTTTCTAAGAGTCAATGGCATTCCTTTATGTAGCTTGCATCATTTTTCTTGCACCAATAGGGTTAATCGGTAAAACTAGGGTTTGCTAGGGTTTGCATTTCCTTTCCGCTTTCAGTTTTTTTCTGCAAGTAGATCAGCCTTCTTTGAGTTAGCTTTCATCCATCAGTTAAAAAGATTCTTCTCAGAGCTCATAGAAGTTGGATTAAGCTCCTAGCGGACTTGTGCCAGCTGACCAGGTGATAGCTGCGGCAAGAGCTAGTACTTGTGCATACAGCACCGTCGCTTCCAAGTTTGTTACGAACTACCGGGTTGATAAAATTAAAGAAGGGAGTCCTAGGAGTTGCAGCATTATTGCTGCAATACTGGGGCCCACCACTCTTTTTCGCACCGTTGTCGGGGAAGCGTCAGAGTATTGGTGATTGCTGATTTTCTTCTATTTTCCACTACAACCTTCTGCTAAGTAGTTTATTTCATTTCCATTATGCAATTTTCATTTCCGCAAAAGTAGATTAGACATTTCCTGCTTTCATAGGTTAGCATTTCAATTATGCAATTTCATTTTTGCAAGCATAGATTAGCATTTCAATTCTGCAATTTCAATTCTGTAAGCGTAGACTAGCATTTCATTCTTGCAATTTCATTTGAGCAAAATAGATTAGTCCTTTCCTGCTTTCATTTCAATTCCGCACTTTCATTTCAGCAAGAAAGTTAGTTGCAGTTCAATCTATTTTAGTTTTTGCAAGTACAAGCAGAAAAAAAAAACAAAAACCAACCAGAAAGATTTCATTTCATGCCTTGTAGGAGTAGAGATAAGTCAGAAAAATTTTTGCACAACCCCACTACTTCATATAACCAACCTTCTCTCTTCTTCGATGGCTGTGATTAAAGAACCCTTAGGTGGACAGAAAGACATAGTTGAAGAACATCAAGGGAAGAAGAAGAAGAAAACATTCCTCTGGAGCAAATGGCCGCAAATAGAAATGTTGGGAGTAGTACCTTGTCCAAGAATGAATTTGCAAATCAGATGGAAGATTTCAAGAGCGATACGAGGCAGTTTCTTGCCATGCAGCTTGATACCTTACAGATCCAAAGGAAGCAAGAGGAATCCAAGAGGGCTTTGGTCATCTTTTGTCCTAGGTGCACTAGAAAGCATCCTAAGAATGAATGTCCAATGCACTCCCTAGAAGTGTGTTTCGTCTGTGAAGAATACCATCCTACGAATCAGTGCCCTTCCTTGCCTGGACTTAAAGCTGCATATCAGAGAGCCAAAGGAGCCACTGAATAACTCTATTATATGAACCAAAGGAGGCCACATGGATCCATACCCTATCAGCAGGGAATACAAGGGACATCCTAGACCCATTATAACCCCTATCAAGCCACTTCCATGCCTTCTTGGGGTTCCCCTGCTCATCCTTCCTAGTCCACACCCCCTCCTTGGTCGTATCCTCCTCAATATCATGCTTCTCCAGTTGCTCATTCGTTTCACTCTTATGCTCAGCCACAGCCTCAGTGGAATGCACCTCATCAGGGGTGGAGGCCCCAGTACAACTCTCATCCCACTCATTTGCCTCCACCACCTGCCCAACCACAACCCCATCCACATCCATCTCAAATATACACCCCCACTCAACTACCCATACCACCATTTCCAAACCCACACATTATAATACCTCAACCCAATTGCAAATCTGATGCACAACATGTCCAAATGACTCCTCTTGAGCTCGATGATCTTCACCATAGCTCAGAAAGAGTATTGCAAAATAGAGATTATATTGACAACATTGAAGGACCAAAGGAAAAAGAACATTCAAAAGAAAAGATCAAAGAACCATGGGATGCACTTGATGAAGAGAAGGCATCAAAATCAGAGATCGAGAGAGTTCTCTCATGGTTACCATCAAATCTTCCATGTATTGAAGAGAAAGATCAGCAAAAAGAGGAAGATGAGAAGGTCATGATAGAAGGTGACATGAAGAATGATCCAGATCAGCAAGAGGACCAAGGATATCAGAGCTATATTGAAATATGGTTTCAGACGGCCACTAAGTTGCAGCAATACTCTCTTCCTCAGCTATGTTTGATCCCTTCAAATTCAAAACATTTGGTGTCTGAAATCTGGATAGCTGTCAAAGCATGCATCTCAAGCCGCCACATCATTTTGTCTCTAATCTCGATGTGCACATGGCTCCATTGAAGTATTCTTATACTTGAAAATAATTTTGTTTTTCAAGTAGGGTAGGGTAGAAAAAGGAGGAAAAAAGAAAAAAGAAAAAATGGAAAAAAATGGAAATAAGAGGAAAAATCTAAGGTGAAAACCTCCTCGGAGGCGCCTTAGATTGGCTCATTGATTGAAAATCTCCATGAGGCGGTCAATGGGTTGAAAAAAAAAGAAGAAAAAAAGAGAAAAGAAAAAGAGAATAAGATCCCTGGGTGAAAACCTCCCTTGGAGGCACCCAAGGTAGGAAATTAGGGTGAAAACCTCCATGAGGTACCCTAGTTGTTTTCAAAAAAAAAGAAGAAAAGAAAAAAAAGAAAAAAAAAGAAAAAAGAAAGCAGGACTAATCTTTGTGAAAAATTGCAGGTTGCAGTGAATACTTTGCAGGAAAGAGGAGCGCGCAAAATGAGGAAAAGAGTCCATACCAGGCTCCAGGACATCCCTTCAGACACTCCCTCCATGGCTACTCACCTCTCCTAGGATTTGGTCACATTCAAGTCAGGATTTGGCTTTCTACAGGAAGTTCTAGGCTTTTCTACAGGAAGTTCTAGGCTTTTATACAGGAAGTTCCAGGCGTTTCTACAGGAAGTTCTGAAACATCCTGTAGAACCTTCAGACGAACCAAATTCAATTTTAAAAGGGAATCTGATGGTTGGAATCTGTTGGTTAGGCCTGCAAGCACCCATGTTTCCATCCCTCACCTTTATCCACCATTTTTTCCATCTCATTGTGCTTCTACAGGAAGTTCCTGTAGAAATTAAAGGAAGCTAGAAATGGATTTCAAAAAGGTATTTTGCAAACATGCTAGCTTCCTCAAGGGTTCAGAAGTCCTCCTGCTATCTTCAAACTCCTCCTCCATCATCTCCATGCCTGCATCACAACCCAAGCTCATTTTTTCTACCATGCAAAAACTTGCAGAATGCTTTGAAGAAAAAAATACATAGAACATAATTTGTTTTTTCCCTAGCTTGAAAACCGTGCATCCATTTGAAAAATTGTTACAGGGGGAGTTGTATAGGGACAATGGCAACATGCCCGAGCAATTTCAACCCATTCCGGTGCACGGTTTCCAAGAAACCAGCCTCCATCACCTTCAGCCATTTTTGCATTTTCTCCATATCCGTGCATCCGTTTCAAAACCTGTTTTATGGGGAGATGCACATGGGTGATAGAAGCCTACCCAAGCAGTTTCAACTGATTCCCATGCACGGTTTTCGAGAAATTGATCTCTGTAATCTTCAACAATTTTCCATTTTTCTCGAAATCTGTGCATCCATTGATTGCAATTTTGCTACGGAAGGTGCATAATGATGATAAGAACATGCTTAGCAAGTTTCAGATCGATCCAATCTATCGTTCGGGAGCAATGGTGAAAACAAGTTTCGGTCCTGTGAAAATTTGACATCAGCAGCTTGAGGGTGCAGATCTGAACGTGAAGCCAGCTCCTACAGCATGGATCCGGCCAAAGGATACTTGCACAAGAAAAAATAGCCATGAATCAGCAACTAAGCCACCATGCAACCACAGAAACCAGTGCATGCAGCAAATGAAAGGCCACAACACCTCACAACAACCATTCGACTTCCAAGTACGTGACTAAAACTCATTCCTCTGATTGCATGAATGTAATTTGGAAACTGCATGAGCAATGAGATGGTTGGGATTAAAAAAATCAGTGGCCAGCTAACTGGTCACCCTCTTCTAGTTCAATAGTGCTCGATGGGTGAATGAGACATGTGCGCTCAGCCATCTCAGGAGGAAATCGGGAAACAGGTAATGGTGACTATTTTACCTTCAACGTAATTGATGGAGTCATCACAAGTAGGAAATAGGATGTTTCGTGACAGTACCACCGTCTGCATGGGCCAGCGCACATGTTGGCCACTTCACTCCCTCACCGCAAATCATGCAGCAATTAAAGAATGCTCGGCTGACTCTCACCACCCGCTGATTAATTTGCACTTGCAGCGTTCTTAGCCGAAGTACGTGTCCTCTACTCCCACAATCTGTTAACCTGTCGTCCTCCATGAGCTTTTCAACTTAGTTCGAGATCCTGCTGCGTATCGGGCTCACTCAGGGGCGTAGGGGCATTCTACAGGAAGTACGGTATATCCTTCCGAAGCAGAGAAGCCCGAGTTTTTCTTCATCAAGTTTGGAGCTTGAAAAGAGGTAGGCTTAGGAAACTGCTCTGCATATGATATTTATATAAGGTGGAGGATTAAAGACACAATATTGGGTTGAAAGAAAGGAAGTGAAGCTTAAAAGACTGCCTGTGTTTTTTTCCTTCTTTGGGTTATTCACAGTCTCTCCGTTTTCCTGCTCTGCATCCAAAATATGTTTTTTTCTTTCTCACATTCTTATGAAAAGAGAGATGCAACCATAGGAACTAAGCCTATGTGAAAGAATGAATTTGCAAGAATGTCCACTTTCTAAAAGAAAAAACTATGTTATTTGTTCTTTGATCTGTAAAAAAAAAAAATAAAAAAAAAAAAATGATTTCTTTTCAAAAAACTAAGAAGCAAATTCAGGTTGGAAAAGTTTGAAGAGAGAAAAAATTGGAAGTTGTTGTTGTGAAAAACACTAACATTCCAGGAGCAGTAACAAGTTTACAAGAGGGGCAATGAGCTGTCTTTAAAAAGAAAACATGGGTTTTGCAAAATTTCTGGCTTCAAGAGAAGAAGAAAACAAACAGTTTTATTCTTTGCATGTTGATGCAAAAGAAGCGATGCAATTCTAGGGAAGAATCAAGCCTGAAGAATGTGAAAAAACCAATGATGAGGGAGCACAAATCATTCAAGAAGAGGGCAAAACAAAGGAAGACCAGAAAAGAAAAAGACTACAGTAGAGAAGGCAAAAGCTAAGCAAGATGAGAAGAAAGCCAAAACAGAGCGTGAGGAATCAAGCTAACAGAGGCAGAGAAGACAAAAGAAGAGGGAAAAAAAGGAGGAAGAGCCACATCCATCCAAGCAGACCAAAACAGTTGAAACTGTTTCTACAGGAAGCCAGAAAACAATCAGCACAGGACTTTCTACAGGAAGTCTGGAAAAAGGGCAACAAAAGGAAAAATCGCCGGAGATTTTAGCTAGGGAGGCAGTAGTTGTGTGGCCACCCTAAGCACATCTCCCAAGCAGAAGGGGAAGCGAAAGAGGGAGCCTTCCCTGTATTTTAACGCAAGAAGGAGCGTGAGGATAAAGACTGGCAGACCCCAGCCACCCTCAAAAGAACCAATCACGATTGTGGACACCCCAACTACACAAAAAGAGAGGTCTCCCTCCAAGGCATCCATCACCTATGAACGGGGAAGTCCGAAGACATCCACATGGAGAGAAAGAATGAAAATGTTGGACACAAAGGCCTCTCTGCATGATGCTGAGACAATTCTACAGTAAGCTGAGAATTCTCTAGGAAAAGGAGAACAGGCAGTGGGAATAAGCAGAGAGAAAAGCATGGTTTCATGACCGAGAAGAGGACATCACTTCAGAAGCTTGGCATGACAGGGAGGCCACCAGGGCCATCAAAGATGAGGAGATAGATTGGTTGCTCAGAGGATGAGCAACACTTTCAGTAGGGGGGTGATGATGAGCCCCAAAAATGGATAATTATATGGGCTCATTCAACCTCCTAATTCGACTTAATCCACCATTCTCATTAGTTTATTGCATGTTTTTGATTATATTTATGCTAATGGAGTGAATTGGGTTAGTCATTATGCCAACAAGTCTAATGGGTGCTTTGTGCAGATTTTCAGTCAATTTTGAGACAAAATCAATTGTTTTAATGAGCACTTGGCAGCCAAATTCGTGGAAGAACAAGGGAGAGGATTTGTAGAAAGGTGTCCCCTTCATTTATGGGCCCTTACCTCGAATTCTCCACCATCAGCTCAGAGTTCAAGGGCCACCAAATCGATTATCACAAGGGCAGCTGAGCAAGTGCTAATAAAAGTGTTGTTAACTACAAGTTTTGGCAGCCGAGTTCCTAATGTTTAGGAGGGTTGTTGGGGTCCTCAATTTGTATAAATAAGACGGCTTAGGGCCTCATTTCAGTTAGTATTTTGTAGGTAGAAGTTAGCTAGTTTGTAGTTCGATTTTAGTCATTTTTTTTGGCAGTAGGTTAGCTCTGCATTTCAGCACATTTTCAAGTTTTCCTTATGGATAATTTTTGGAATGTAACTATTCTTTTGATCAATAGAAATGATTCCAGCTTTGCACCAGCTCTAAATCTCTCTTAGGAGGCTGTAGCTCTTGGGGTTGGGCCCATCTCAAGTGCCCAATACCTCCTTTGTTTACTCTTATGTGTTTTTGCTGCATTCCTAGAATAAAATCTCCTATTTAGATTCAAATCTTGTTTTGTTATTTAGGTTGTTTTTGATGATTAAAATAGATTTTCATGTTCAGATTGATTTGATAGGTTAATAACAGGGAAGATCTTCAGAAAAGGCCATCAAGCACCTTTGATTTCACCTCTCCCTCAGTGGGATCAGGAGCTGGGATCAAGGTGACCTTGCTGCCACCAAAAACATTATCTTTTCTTCCCCATGCAATCATTAGTGTTCGATTTTTGTTTGCAGAAGTTGGTTACATGTCCAGATTCTTGATTGCTTCGTTGCATAGTTGTTATACATGGTTTCATTGCAAGTAAACTTTTGTTCCATTTCTTTGCTGTTATCTAGGTCAGAATAGACTAACGTAACTAGGTCTTTGATTTTCCAAATCCTTGTTTGTTTCATTTGAAAAACAACTTGCAAAGCACCTGTTATCCTTCTTTATCTACTCATTCTCCATCAATCCCACCTGCTTCATCCCCTAACTCAGATTCTTGCTTCACGTTCGCTATTCGCTCACTTTGCCCTAAATTCCCATATGCTTGTGCACCATCGCTCCCTCCATCCTTAAACCAAATCCAATCACTCCTTAGCCTCATGCACCAGGTCCTAGACCTCCTCACACCCTTATCTCACCTCCATACCCACTCCATCTTTCTTCCTCCATCCATCCTCCAAAATCTCATTTCTGAACATCCTATAGAAAATTACAGAACATCCTGTAGAAATTCCAGAACATCCTGTAGAACCCCTGCAGACTTCCTGTAGAAGCTCACGAAAGCGGTTTCTTGAGATCTGATCACTGTGAAACTCTTAGGAAGGTGCTAGGGACCCCTTAGGCCCTCTTCTGACCTTCCCAACCTCCTCCAAGCATTTCCTCTCTCCAATCCACCTATGCACAATAAAAAATAGTTAAATCGCATGCATGATAATTCTGCCAACTTACTCAAAAATACAAAAAGATGTTTCTTTTCAGATTTCACTTCAGAAGTAGCTTAGTCACATGCATTTTACCTTTCTAAGAGTCAATGGCATTCCTTTATGTAGCTTGCATCATTTTTCTTGCACCAGTAGGGTTAATCGGTAAAACTAGGGTTTGCTAGGGTTTGCATTTCCTTTCCGCTTTCAGTTTCTTTCTGCAAGTAGATCAGCCTTCTTTGAGTTAGCTTTCATCCATCAGTTAAAAGGATTCTTCTCAGAGCTCATAGAAGTTGGCTTAAGCTCCTAGCGGACTTGTGCCAGCTGACCAGGTGACAGCTGTGGCAAGAGCTAGTACTTGTGCATACATCACCGTTGCTTCCAAGTTTGTTACAAACTACCGGGTTGATAAAATTAAAGAAGGGTGTCCCAGGAGTTGCAACATTATTGCTGCAATACTAGGGCCCACCAAGAGGTACTACGACAAAAAAGCCAAGGAATTCTATGAGCTAAAGATGGAATCGATGACAAATTAAGAGTATAAGACTAAGTTCTTGGAGTTATTGAGGTATGTATTGTATCTTAAGGAATAAAAGGCCAAAGTTCAGATATATTTCAGTGGTTTTCCATTATCATTTAGAGATCAAATTTTGTATGATGAGCCTCAATCGATTGTGGAATTTATTGGAAATTGAAGCATTGTTATGAGCAGTCAAAGTGAAAGACAAAATATCAACAAGGTTGGAAAGGGAAATAAAAAGCTAAAGGTAAATGGAATCTGAAAAGAAAAAGGTCTCAGGATGTAGGTGAGAAAGAAAATGTTGCACCTTACAAGAAGTTTAATGGGTCACAACATGGAGGGCAACATAACAAAAGTGATGGTACATGATTGTTGCAGTGTTGGACATGTGGTGAGGAGCATCTTAGGAGGTATTGTCCATAGAATTAGGGTGGTAGACCTCACATTTACATTGCACAGTAAGCATAGAAAGTTGGGGATGTTGGGCAGAGCATTCCACATATTTATGCAGCACTGGATAACAAGTAGGAAGATCAACAGGAAACTGTTATCGAGATGGACGGTAAGTTTTGTGATCAAGTTGTTTCCATTTTGATTGACCTTAGATCTCATTATAGTTAATATATTCCTAATCCTGGATAAGTGTGCTTTGAATAAATAAATGCATGCAAAATCCTAGTTAGTGTTGTTGGATATTGGTACAAAGGAGAGAGCGTATCACCAGGTAAGAGCTTGTGCATTTGAGTTGAATGGTATCCTACCTCAACACATTTGAATGTATTGTCATTGGGATCATATAATATGATTTTGGGTATGGATTGGTTGTATATTCATAGGACTAAGGTGGATTGTTATGAAAGATATATTGAGTGTTTGGATGATAGTGGAGAACAGAGGATCTTCTAGGGTAAGAAGAAGGCAACATCGGTTAGAATGGTGACAAATATGCAGGAAAAGCGCAGTCCCTGAAAAGTGTGTGTGTTATTTGTAGTGCATATTTCTAGTGATAAAGGTAAGTATGTTGAGGATGTGAAGGTATTAAGTAGATGCCTGATCTTATAGCAGTTTCAGAATGTGTTTCCAACAGATATTTCATAGTTGTCGCCTCATAGACAAGTCAACTTTTCCATTGAGTTGGTACCTGGGGTAGCACCAGTATCGAAGGCATGTACACGATGAGCACACCAAAGTTAATAGAGTTTTGTTGCTGCTACAACAACCTCAAAATTTTTGTCTTATGCTCAATTTTGAAGCCTTCCTTGGTCATGTACATTGTTGTCGCAAACTTTGAAACTCATTCCATATGTTTTCTTGAGGAGTTTTTGTCACTTTTGCAATATAGGCAAAATGTTGTCTTTTTGCATGTCAGTTGTCATATCATGTATGTACACATGTTCTAGCGGTTTCAAGAGGTCACCTTTGTGTAAATTATTTTTTATAACCATGTAAACATTTGTCGCACTCATTTCCAATTTTTTAAGCATTGCTGCACAAGTGT
Organism: Pinus tabuliformis; assembly: GCA_031772625.1. Lineage (NCBI taxonomy): Eukaryota > Viridiplantae > Streptophyta > Pinopsida > Pinales > Pinaceae > Pinus > Pinus tabuliformis. Next base: position 262,753,070 of record CM062807.1, read on the forward strand.
CGTCACGGTCGTCACAAAGTGTATCTTAAGTGTCACACTTGTTGTAAGTTGTCATAAAGTTGTCACATGGGGGGAAATGCATTGTCATGTGTCTTGGATGATCTATGTTGTCGTGTCTTCAAGTACTTTGAGTGTGTGATCACAGTCGAGTCTTATCACTATCCACATCAGTCTCACCCATCCCACACTTAGTCATTTTCTGAAAAGCTGCTCGACCAAGTAACCTAGATTCAACCAACCTCCTTGAACTGTGAACAGTGAAATATCAATCCTCTAGTTGTGACCTTGCCTCTTGGCACATCACAATGCATAGTTTCTGTGTCCCAGGACTACTGCACTGTGCAGTTTTTGTGCTTAAGCCCTGATCTTGACTCCCAGAATTATGAATTTCTTCCTCCCAGCCTGACCTAAATGTGCATTTCACAATCTCTAACCTCAAGCTCATCTTGAGATCCTAAACTATGTAACTGCGAAATGGCCCAGTATCCCTTGTCTCCCATAACTGTGCAATGTGCTCACCCCATGCTCATCCCCTCAGCCTGTCACACTGATCTCCATAATTGTGAATTTTTGTCCCTTAGCTCAACCTGAAATGTGCATTGTGCAATATTAAGGCTCAAGGCTCCCCTTGACTACTTGAACTATACAGTTGCGTAGTCACTGAGCCCTTTTCCCAACCTTCCGTCCAGTTCTCGATCATTCAATGGATCAATATGCACAATCTTAGACTAGGGGGTTTTCAGACTGATGTCATCTCGTCATGACTGAATTTTAGAAATAGGTACAATATCATGTCATGGAAAGATGATGAAGAAGGAGATGAAGGAGCACAACATGCTGAAAGGAATTATTTTAGCTGAGTATGCAAGATGATCAATTAAGAGAAAGTAAAGGGACACCAATTTGTGATCACGATTCAAGAATTGAGATCATTGAAGATCCCTTATCACAAAGCCAAGCAGAGGTGAAAATAAAAGTATTCTAAAGCAAACCTATAGCACACAGTAGGAGCAGTGGCTTAACATTGCAACCTAATCAAGTAGTCTATGTCAACAGTGTCATGTCATGTCATGTCATGAGTTGTCACATGCCACACCATTGTGGTTAATGATGTAAATTATGTTTAAAAATGTATTTTAAAGTGAAATTCAAAAGGACGTGTATGGAATATGAAGAGTCATGTAAAGTTGAAAAGTCATAGGAAGTCAAATAGTCACGAGGGTAGATGAAGAGTCATAAGGAAGGTGAAGCATCATTTTCTCCTTGTTATAGGTACACCCTCATTGTAAGAGGAAGGGACTTTTCACCTTGGCTCCCCCTGCAAGGAATTAGAGAGATAAGCTAGTTATTTTGATGTGCAAGGAGTGGCTCCAACACTCCATTATTGGAGCTAGTGGTATTCATTGTATACATGTGTTTTGGAACTATTACTTAATATAAGAATTCCTATGGCCAACACATTCTTCATGCATGGATTATGGATGTTTGTAAGAATATTATGTGAATGTTTATAATTAATGTTTGATTTCATATGTGCTAAAGTAGTTGAACTATTTTGGTTATTTTTGTACTCATCATATTGAGAATGTTTTGTAATTGCTATTATCATTGTCGCATCCTCATGGACTATTTCGTTGGATATTAGATAGATCTTTCTTGTTACATTAGCTGCAATGGTTATCACATTTTTCTGGACTATTCCATTTGGTGTTGTATGGATCCCTCTTGTTTATGTTTATATCTACTAGGGTTGTACTACTACTTTTATTCCAAAGGCACACTTTTCCTCCCTTCCATAGTGAAATAACTTTGAAACACATATAATAGAACACTCACTAGGCACACCCATATTGCTTTTCGAAAGCGCATTCACACTCCTCTCTTTTGATGGAAGTTAGAGACAAGGCATATCTTTAAGATAAATGACAACCAAGCCATATTCCAGCTGGGGCTCTTATCCAAAACAATGTGAGGTCTAATTGGAACCACATTAGGGAGACCCCTTGAATGTTGGCAGGTCTAGCACCGTCAACATTTATGGCACTAGAAGGAGGGAAACCATAATTTTTATGGCTGATAACCTCACCAACCCCAATCTTAATTCCTCTATCAAGTAAGTAACATTACTAGCACCTCCCCTATGCACATTCTTGAAGTTTGTAATTCTTCTCAGCTCGAACTTGTACAAGCTTATGAAATCTCTTACACCCAAATCTAGGCAATCCGCCCCATCACCCGAAAATTTATAAGAGCTATCAGATTAATACCCAGAGAAGACAATCTTCCATATTTTCCAAAGAAGAACCAAATCACCTTGACCAGGATAGTGGTCTCAATAGTTGAATATTTGTTTCTTTCCATTGTTGAAGAGTTAGAAGATTCTGAAGAAAATGCAAAAAAACCAGAGCAACCTCCAACCTTCAATAGTGGTGAAGGTGACAACATAGTACTTTCAGATGATACTTTCAGTGGGTTAGACAATGAAGAAGAAGAAAACCAATCATGTTCTGACAAAGAAGGGGAAAACAATGACGAATACATGATAGACCAAGATTTGGACTGGATGACTCAGTGCCCACTTTCACTGTCGGGTATGTTACACAAAATTCCAAGGTACCCAAAGAAGCTACTAATGAAGTATGACCCTGGCAAATAAATTAAAGTGGAGGACCATATAGACAACTTCTACCTATGTTTGCAAAAAATTGAGGTATGTTATGATGATGTTGCATGTAGACTGTTTCTGTGTACCTTAGATGGAAAAGAAGTTGTATGGTATTATAGCCTTCCTCCAAACTCGATCCATAATTGGAGGGGTTTTAAGAAATCATTTCTTGAGAAATTTGCTGATGATTAAACCCCCACCATACTTATGGAAGATATGGGAAATATCAAGATGGAGCAGAAATAAAAGGTGAAATATTTCAGAGGTTTAACCGTATCTTGAAAAATTTCCACCAAACACAAAACCTCATGACTCCATCACTATCGACTATTTCACATATTCCTTACCATCAAGCATTGCACAGTTCGTGAAAAGAACTGCAAAAACAAATTTCACTGAAACTTTTGAAGAGGTGACTATAGTTGAAAAGGAACTGTGTGTGATTGGATTCGTAGCAGATGATGAATCAACAAAGGACTCCAAAGACACGGGAAAAAGGTCTCAGGCCTCTGTAAGCAAGGCCAAAGAAAAGGAAGCAATTGATCTTGAGAGTTTGACCCACACTATCAAGTCTTTGTCCAATGAGTTGGATAATTGAAACAAAGGTCAAGTAAGACCACCGTGACTAGTAGGCCTCCCAAGTTCAACTTTCAAAGAAGGACTAACAACTCCAACAACAACAACAACTAGTTGGCCAAGTCTGCACAAAGCTCGAACGTTGTGTCGAATATCGAAAGTATGGGCATAATTCAATACTGTTATTTTCATCAAGAATATCATTCAGAGAAAAACATGTCCACAATGGAACCACAACATGAACACTCTAGATACGCATTTTATTGATACAATTCTTACTGATGAGTAGACTGATATTGTGAAAGAAAAGGAAGAAACTATTGCGACTGAATAGAGTCCAATAACGGGGCATGCAATGAACACATTCAGTTGCATACTCATACCTCGAAAGAGAAATACCGAAAAAAAACCAATTAGTGATGACCCAACACTGAAGCATAACACTCGGTATAACCTAAGAAGCCAAGGGCCAGCTCCCACATAAGAGTTGATGAAGTAGAAATTGAAAGAAAATTTGTTAAGGAAGATCAGTCTGCCCATGAAATCAACGCAGAACACTTAGAACAAGTCTAGAAATGAAGTTACAATGAAAAGTAATTTTGCAATCAACAAAAATAAGTCCATCCCTCCAAAATTAGCGAACAAGCCAACTCCCCCAAAAATTACGACAATATCCCCTGCACTAGACTACAACATAGTTGAAGAAATGAAGAAGGCTCGTGCAAACATCTCACTTTTTGAATTAACAAAGATCACGAGCCAACAGGACATGCTCCTACACACACTTGAACAATCTGTCATAGATAATGATGCTTCTTCACAAAAGGGAGCTGAATCTAATAAGTCCTATGTTTCCTTGTAATCTATACTTAATGCTTTAGCATTCGATATAGACACACTTTGTCCTTTGTTTTCGTTGACATTTGAAATTTTCAATTATAATGTACATATTTTCTTATTTGATTCTGGTGCATTGGAAAATGTATTTCCCCTATCTATCATGAGGAAAATCAATGCAAAATGGGATAAAATGGATGCACATATCATTCATCTAGACAAGACTCTTGTCCATGCAATTGGTGAACTCAAAAATGTGCTTATTCGTTTATCATATGATCACTGAGTTCACCAATGTATAAACATAGTATTTGTGGACATTCTGGAAGTGTATGGTGTATTATTGAGCAGATACTATTCCATCAAGTTACAGGGGTACTTTGCAATGGTCTCATCACATTTGTGGCTTCCGTATAAGGGAAAAAACAATCAAATCCGTGTGAACTCAGAGCGGTACATGAAACATACGGTAACTCCCTTGGAGGGAGATAATGAGCCAATGGCTTTCATAGATCTTGTTTTTCGAAACTAAATTGGGGTGTTATCTTGCTCATCCATCCCCATTCCTACCAGATACAAAGTTGGAGCTCCTTCCTAGTCCAATTGGTGAAAATGATATTTGTACAGTTAGTAGTAATAATAATAATAATAATAGTACTAGTGTAGTATGTAGCCCTTGTACATATGATATGTGGACTTTTTATTTTGATGGTTCCAAAACAAAGGAGGGATTTGGAGCTGATTGTGTTTTAATAGATCAGAAAACATCTGATCTCTAGCTACTTGGAATTTGAGTTCATGAACAACACTGTAGAATATAAAGCACTCATATTGGGTTTGCAAAGAGCCATCAACCTCAATGTTATGGTTCTCAAAGAAATAGGTGACTCAGAAATTATTGTACGACAGGTACAGGATACCATACACTGTGTGTCACCTCATCTCAAATGTTATCGACAAGAGGTATGGAATTTGATTTCACATTTCCAAGATTTTAATATTATCTATGTTCCTAGCATGTGCAATGTAGTTGCAGATGCATTGGCAAATGCTAATGCTAGATTATCACTGCTTAGGGATAGTTTTTCTATAGAAATTCAGTATACTCCATCGATAATATTACTAATTTACACATTTTCAATGATGACAAACATATACTGCATTTTATGGCGTACATTGATGTACTCAAAGATGCAGCTATCGACAAAGACGAGCATGAGAAGACATTGCAAGATGCAGTTAGCACAAGAAAATAAAACCTCATGCCAAAAGGTGTGGTATCATTGGAAAAGTTATATGACTTACATAATCACTTCAGAGGACTAGTCAATGCAAAAACCCATAGCTCAACAATGTCGCACAAGAAGATAAATACGTGAATAGAAAAGGATCTGAAGTATGTCAACCTTGGTACTTGTTGCACACCAAAAGAGCGGAAATATTTTATTCGCTTATTCAAGTAGTACCGAGATGTATTCGTGTGGACGTATGATGAGCTCAAAACTCATGACATGCGAATTATCGCGCATGTAATCCCAAGCAATGAAGGGCCAAGCCGTTCCAATAAAAGTTGCAGAAGGTACATCTGGCGTTTGAGCCTCTCATTCAAAAGGAGTTAAGGAAGTTGTTGGATGCTCAGATCATATACAAAGTGTGACATTCTACCTGGGTATCAAACTTGGTCCCAGTAAGGAAGAAGTCTGGGGAAATCCGTTTGTGTGTTTATTTTTGTAACCTGAACTGTGCCTCAAACAAAGAAAACTACCCCGTGCCATCTATGGAACATATACTGCAAACAATATTGGGGTTAGAGATGTTTTCTTTATTGGATGGTTATTAGGGATACAACCATGTTCTAGTCTTAGAGCCTGATAGACTTAAAAAAATTATGCAAAAAGTGGGGTATGTTCACATTCAAGAGAATGCCATTTGGGTTTATTAATGCCGGTGCAACATTTCAATGCACCATGGACATTGCATTTTGTGGATTGATTGGAAAAATCATGGTGGCCTTCCTCAATGATGTCACAATGTTTTCTAAGAAGAGATCTGACCACATATGCCATTTGCGAAAATTTTCGAGAGATGTCGTAAGTACGGGATATCCCTTAATCCCAAAAAGAGTATATTCAGAGTGTCCAAGGGTAATCTCTTGGGACACATCATTTCCAAAAGTGGGAGTAAAGTAGACCGAACGATGGTCAAATCAATTACACAGATTCCCTTCCCAGTGAACAAGAAATCTATGCAGTCCTTCTTGGGAAAATTAAAATTCCTCCGTAAGTTCATCTTCGATTACACTCAGATTGTTAAGCCAATATAGGAGATGGAAAAGAAGGATGCAATATGCAGATGGGATAAAAGGGAAAAGGATGCATTTTCCCATATGAAGAAAGATATCATAGAAGCACCTGCGCTATACAACCTAGATTTGAAAAAATATTTTCTGCTCTACACCTTTTCTTCTGACACTTCTCTAATCACTGTACTTACCCAAAAGGATGATAAAAATAGTGAGCGAACCAATATCTTTCATGAGATCTAGTATTCATGGATCTAAAGTCAATTATCCTACCATTGATAAACAAGCTTAGACAATATACAAGGCGGTGATGCACATTCAACCCTATCTTTTGAAAAATCACTATATCATCTTTGTTCCGTGCCCAACGATAAGATCATTGTTTGTTTAATAAGAGATGAGTGAGAGAAGAGCCAACTGGATGACCGTTTTATAGGAGTACAATTTAGGGTTCAAACCAGTTCATACAATCGAGGGCCACAGTCTATGTTGACTAGCAGAAGCAGTGGATGAAAACAAGAAGAAGATCCCTCTAGATGGGAACAAGAAATCGAAATGTACAATGTAGAGTGAACTTCTCCCACTATTATCACAGGCTCTTAGTACGTAAATGTGCGCCAATACCTTGATCAAGACATTGTTCCCTCCCATTTATCCATATGACAAAAGAGGGCACTTAGAATCATATAATTATCTTACCAATTGGTGCATGGGGTGCTTTTCAGAAAGCATCATAATGGAGTATTACTCACGTGTTTGGAAGCATGCAATTCAAAGAAAGTATTGTGTGACCTCCATGATGGACTAGCCGAGGAAAAATTTGTGGGAAACACAACTGCGCATAAAATCATGTAGACTAGTTTCTATTGGCCCACATTGTTTAAAGATTCTCATGCTTACACCCACAAGTGTCCAATTGTTAATCATTCATAGGGCTACATTGTTCTTTACTTTGATAGTTACATTTCATCATTAATACATTAACGTCACCCCATATCATCATTACATTATTCAGATCTACATGATTATACAATGATCCGTAACTTTATCTACGCAAAAAAAGAACTATGATATCCATGAAATAGATCTAATCATGCTTGAAATAAAAACCTTAATTATGATTACTGTAATATGTTGTCACTAACTGTAGACAAATTCTTAATACTGTTGAACATTGTTGTCACTGAGAAAAATCTTTGGAATACACAAATCTCATCCATGAGTCTCAAATGGAGGGAGGAGGAGTTGTGCGAGCGTCTATAACAAATCTGGATATTCTCTACATAATTGGAT